>CM022758.1:35728448-35928448 GCA_012411365.1 Ameiurus melas
TTAAAACGCTTCACATCTACTGAAGGTCTTTCAGAAATCTGAGGGACAGCAGAGTTGTAGTAGCCTGGAGTGATCATTTACACGTGCTGAAGAACAGTAAGAGGCGTTTTTCCCTCCTCACACCGCATGCAAGGCGGCGAAGCGGCGCATGCCAGACAATTCGCTAATGTTAGCGGTTGCCAAACCCTGGCGCAGGTATCGTGTTCCTGAGGAACAACAACGTTCTGTGAGCGTCTCTAACTCGTCTTTTTCAACAAAGAGCTTTTATTTTTCTGGCCCGGGATGAAAGAGCGTGAATCGAGAGTTTGTGCAGTTTGCTTAGCTATGTTAAAAACAGGAGGCGAGTCACCTTCTGAGGATGAAAACACTGAGATAAATAATAATAATAATAATAATAATAATAATAATAATAATAAACATAATAAATAATTTTTTTTTTTACTTCCAAATGTTGAATGTTGTCTAAGAAGTTGTTAAGGAGAAGCTTCGCTTTAGCTGCAGCAGTGCTAACAATGCTACATTTGAACATGGATGGGTTTGTCGTTGTTTTTTGAACTATTCCTGTTATGTTGGTTTACTTACGGAGGAATTTCCATTTCGTGTGTGCAAGAAATGTTCATAAAGTAATTCAAAATGCTTTTGAATTTGAATTTACTGCTCATGAAGGTGTTAAAGCATTGATGCTAACATACTGAAGATGCGAACGCCAAGGCGGCTGTGGTAGTTTAGCGGCCGTTTGATATACGAATAACATTTTTATCTCCAGTGAAAACGACGCGTCGTCCGAGAACGAGCAGCTGCTGAGTCGCAGCATCGACAGCGATGAAGAAGCGGCGCAGGAGAAACAAGGAGCCACCGATCTGTGCCTTCTATCTCTCGTTCATCTCACCCGAGACAAGACCTGCGCGAACAACACTGTCAGCACCACCGTCAACAACAACAACAACAACTGCAGCAACAACAGCAGAACTATGGGGGTGAGAGCGAGAAACAGGCCAGCTCATTCAGAAACTCCAGAAATAATTCTACAGGATAATTATAAACAGAGAAGATTTCACTAAATCAGTTAAAATAAGCTAATATTAGGCTAATCCAGGACTCGTTCAGGATCAAATGAATAACTACATATAATAAAAGGGATCAAAGTATAGATTCAAATAGAGAAAGATAAAAATAGAGTTAACTCAGGATACTGATCATGAATATCTAAACACAATCCTGAGAGCAGATCCCCTATACATAATAATCTAAAATTCTAATGAAATATGACATGAGAAGGAGGTGAAAAAGAACAGCAAACGTGTATACGTAAGAAAATAAATGAATAAATACCAATTTAAAAATGACAGAAAATACAGTCACTATCGATTTTATTTATAAGAAAATTAAAATCAAATGTAAATATAGATTTAAGTAAGAAAATATGATGATCAAGCAAAATGTGGTGAATTGAAATCATAATTAAAAAAAGAATATGAAAAATAAAAGTAAAGCGTGATGGTGTGGTGAAATGCCGTAACTACAGGTTAATAAAGAAATAGAATTACTGTAGAATTAATTACACATCGAAAAAGAAGTAAGAAAACGTAACTAAACTAAAAGTAAAACATAGTACATATAAACATGAGAATGGAGCAAAGTGCATTAAGTGATGATAAATAAATAAATAAATAACATAACATATATCCATCCATCTTCTACCACTTACTCCTTTTCAGGGTCACGGGGAACCTGGAGTCTATCCCAGGGAGCGTGGGGCACGAGGCAGGGGTACACCCTGAAATGAGTTTTTTAAGAACGCTTATCTACAGGGGAAATTTTTAGAAAATATGACCTCGCGTTTACTGAAGATGATGAGAAACGTTTACTACGGCAGATGTTACTGATCTAAACACACACTGAACGTCTTATTTACACAAATTCAACATCAGTTAACTGAACACAGCTGACACCAGATCAAACGAGCACCTCGTTCTGCCAAGCGTCCAAACCACTGCTCTAATCTTATATTTTGCTTCTTTTGGTTCAGGTTTCCACACACACACACGCACGCACACACACACACACACACACACACACACACACACACACACACACACGCACACACACACACACACACACACACACACACACACACACACACACACACACACACAAACTAATCCACTTATGTTTGTCTGTTGCTGCAGATTCACAGTCGAAGGAAAAAAATCCTGGAGTTGTACGCCAAAGCGTGTGGTGTTGCCGAGGGTACGTCATCTTCTCTTTCTAGAAATTTCATTGATTTTTTTAAATTAAACTGTTTTTGTTACAAAAGTCAAAAACGTTATTATATATACACACACTGCTCGAAAAAATAAAGGGAACACTTGGAGTTACATTGTGCTGTTTAAGTGTTCCCTTTATTTTTTCGAGCAGTATATATATATAATCAGTATACTCTCATACATCTGCAATCAATTACATAGCATGTCGTATATACATTATACATGATAGAACATTGGGTTGAAATCCAAAAGTTATGTATATAGTGAGGCGAGGAAGTTCCTGCCTCGAGTAGAAGTGTCCGAGACGGGGAGGAGGGGTTGATAGGTGGGCTGGGGGTGTTTTCTTCACCCGTGTCAAAACACAAACACTCACCTTTACACCTGAAAATAATCAGGGACAGAAAATGCTGACTGCCGAACGTAATGCGATGTGGGGTTCAGCAACACACAATTCAACAACGCAAAACGGTATAGTGTTAAAATAACACCGTTTTGAATAAATATTAAAATTCCAATATATTTCTGCATGAATCAGCCCACATTTCGTTTACATGGTTTCTCACTCAGCAGCAGACTGTATGAAATAGCACTTGATCCAGCACATCCTGCTATTTCACACTTCACACAGTTTATTGAAATTAACGAAGCCACGAGATAAAAATCGAGGGCACGAAATCCAAATGTCTGTGCGGGACATTTAGAGTTGATTGTGCTTTTTTTGAGTTATAGAATGAATCAAATAAAAAAAGAATAAAATCATCATCCAGTGGCATTCCATAGGACTTGGTCCTGCTCCTCACTCGAACCAGTTTCAAGCTTAAGTCCGAGTTCAGAATCACGTGTACGTGTTAGACAATCTCCGCCCCCATGTGTGTAACTCTCACACAAACACACAATAAGTCTGTAGTTACAAGTTGTATACAGGTAAGTTGTATTCTGATTGAAGTATTCTCGTCTTTATACAGTCTCTTCCCCAAAATAAATAACAAAAACTCCCATTGAGTGATGTCCTTAAACACGACACATTACACCGGTTCTCATGATGTTAAAAAGCTTCTGATCTGAAGGTGTGTGATTACGTGTGAAATCGGTGTCGTAGACAGAAATATCATCGTTTCTTTCATTAGAAAACTAACATATTTACAAAATAATATTATTTGTTTAAACGAACGACTCTGAGGTAAATACTCTGAAGAGCAGGAGATAAGTGTGCAGCGTCGGTGTGAGCTCCTTTAATACTGTTTAAAAAATATCTCCTGGAAATTCCTCAAGAAATCGGGTGAGAAAACGCCGAGAACACATTTCTGGAAATTCTAGACAAAGAGGGTGTTGAATTTGAAGATGCTAAAATATTAAATTATTCGGATTTATTTAGGATTTTTTTTTTATCACAACATAATTCCCATAGTTCCATTTGTGTTCCTCCAGAGTTTTGAGGACTTTATGATTTTTCTAAAATGTGGAAAATAAAAATAAACTTTTGATGGGTAGAGTATATGACTCAACGTCTTTCCTCTCAGAGGATCAGGAATAATCCGTTTGGAGTTTAAAGAATGCAATAAAAGTGTGGTTTTCTGAGTAAGCGGAGTAAATGTGCATGTGAGTTGGAGGACATCCGTCATGCATCTCGTGTCTTGAATGCATTAAATCTGAATAAATAAATAAAGCAGGACATTTTGTACCAGGCATTTCTACAGCGATCAACTTCTGCATGGGGTTTTTTTTTTTTTTTAATCTTGATGTTTTGACAGCGAAATGAATGCCACCTGTAGCGACTGGCACTGTGCAGAGTGAACACTGACCTTTCAGGGGTTCGGGATAATGGCTTCCAGCAAGAACAAGTCAAACTCAGTTTTTACATGGGCCATGAATATGTTAAGGGGACAGTTTAACTCCTTTGTGAAGTGGAAATCAGGACACAGTTCAGCTGGAGTCAGACCGACAGACCTGGACTTAATTAACAAACTCAAGGATTTTGAAACTGAATATTACAGTTTTAAGCAGCAAACAGAACCAAAGAAACATTTTACCTGATCAATACAAGATCGAATGAAACCCCATGAATTGATTTGCTCGGAAAGATCTTGGTACACACTAAAATTTTGAACTGAATGGACTTCACTGAGATTATAGGTCATGAATCTCCAGAAAATAACCCATAATGCTCCGGGGGAAGTATTACGGCTTTAAGCTGTGTTGAAGTATTCGTCCCTGTTGTTATAAAACTCCTGATTTAGTTCTCGTGCCATCAGAAGTCAGAGGATGAGTTGAATGGAGTCGAGCCATGTGCAGTTACAGTCTCACATGATCTTAATATAAATACAGAGAACATACATTCCTAAAGCAACAGCATCATGCAGACCAAGGAGCTATCAAAGCAAATCCAGGACAATGTTCTGGAGAAGTGTCAGAGATTGAGTAAACTATTAAAAATGGGAAGAATGTGTCATAACCGTGACTCTGCCTAGAGCCGGATGTCTACCAGCAGGTAAAGAGGGGATTAGTCAGAGAAGTATCAAGAGGCCAAGGAGAACTCTCAAAAATGACACTACCACCACCATGCTTCATGACATATAATTCCAGTGGAGTTCCGGGGTGTAACAGTACAAAATGTGGAGAAGTTCTACAGAACTATAGATATCTTTGGTCTAAATAGTTGTTAGATACTTCATATATCAGTATAATACCAACATCAAGCCTGATCTCGTGAACAGCACAATATTATATATAATATATAAGTCCTGGATCCACCTCCTCAGGCTCATGATATCGTGATATGTGCAACACGGCCTGACTAACGGGCAGTTTGAGGTAAAACGTGATCACCGTTCTGTGAAATCATGTTAACCCCTTTGTGGCATCGTGTGTCTCCTCCTAAAGGTGTGAGTCCGGTCGAGTTGCCCTTCGACTGCCTGGAGCGAACGAGCCGCATGCTGAGCACCACCTACAGCGCAGAGAAGGCATTAGTCAGGACGTGGCGTCACCTGGCCGAGAGCTTCGGATTAAAACGTGACGAAATCGGAGGAATGACAGACGGGATGCAGCTCTTCGACCGTGTCAGCACGGCTGGGTACAGCATCCCGGACCTGCTAGCTCGACTCGTCCAGATCGAGAGGTTGGATGTCGTCGAAGCACTATGCGTCGATATTCTCGGAGCGCCCCCTTCTGGCCAGCATCTGACGATTTCTTCACGTTGCGCTAGCGTTTGAGAGATCCCACAAACTAAGCAACAATGAATGAGTGTCAGAAAGAGCAGCGCCCCCTTCTGGCCATCATTTTTAAAATCTTGTTTAGTGTTTTATTTTGCGGCTGTCGCAAATGTTTCTTTTAAAAGTCCAAAATAGACCAATGTTGTGCTGGACACTCAGAATTAAGGACCTCCTGAAATAAGTGACTCTCCCGAGAATATTAGAGGTTGGACAAATTCAAGAATTGTATGCAAAAAGTTTCTCAATCTTTTTCATCCTGTAATGAAGGACTTCGTCTGAAACATCGTGTTTCTCGTGACGTTCTCCAGAATTAGTCCAACTTCTATTTTATTCACAGTCAGGATGCTGATATTAAATGAATGGTATTAACAATCCTGATAGCTACAGCTGTTATATCTAGAAGAAGAAGAAAAAAGGACAAATGGCAGCATTTTAACTGAGCGATCATTTGGATTGGGTTTTAAGTGTAATTAAAAGTGCAATTTTCATTTAAATTTGTCCAAAATAAGGATCCTTGGAGGTCAGTCGTCCCTGTGCTGCCTTCCAAACTCAGCAGCGCTTCAGAACGGACCCTCGGTATTTTGAAGGATGCACGATCACAATATTGTGTGTTGAATTTCGCAGTATGTCGTATAAAAGATTATTGCCACATGTCTAATATATATATATATATATTTGTAGTTATATTGTGAGACGTGCAAAATCTGAAAAAAATGTCTTAATGACTCCAGATTTTTGTGGACCAAATGTTGGACTGAGAAATGAACTTGTGTGTGTGTGCGTGTGTGTGTGTGTGTGAGAGAGAGTGTGTTCTTGCCCTATTTTGCTGAAATTAGAGGATTTATGACTTTCTGTATAAAGTGCCTGCGATTTCAAGCACCTCGTTCGCTTAAAAAAAAAAAAAAGCAAAACAAAGCAGCAAGCAGCTAACTGGAGAAAGGTCCACCACGGCAGAAGGAAAGACTAAAGGACGACGAGTAAGCTTTCGGTCGTTCCGAAGAGCTCCGGATCTGCGTCTATGGCGTGTTGATCGTTTCAAGCAATCAGCGACAAGCAGCAGAGGCGTACAGAAATGATATTACACGGTTCACGGTTTTTAATGTTTGTGTGTTTCTTTGTTAGCTGCTTGACAGCTAAATAGAGCAGAGCTCCGAGACGAACTAAAGGACACAGAAAGCTAGAAAGATATCTGGGTAATCTCGCCGTGTACAGACCTGCTCAAGTTACCTCATTTACAGCGTCAAGGCAAAACAAAGCTTCTTACCAAATATGAGTGTATATATTATTAACTTATTACTGTACATATGCATCATGTTAATAACTATCAATAAAATAAGTATATTTAGACTACTGATTATTCGGTGGTGTTTTATAAGAATTGCAGATCAAAGCTGACATTCATGCAATAAAGTTGCAAATTATTCACCCCCTGAATAGAATCCATCACAACAGCACAAATATGCAAAACAGGTTTTGTCTCAAGCACACCTGATGTAATGAATCAAGGGCTTCACTAGCTGCACCAGGTGTGCTTGAGCTCGAACACATGAAATACCTGAACTGGCTAGGGGTAGAAAATTATGAAATACCTGGACGGGGCAGAAAAAGGAAGCACTCGACGGCTACAAGCAGATTTCCGAGGAGGCAGGTTGTGGAAAAACCCTCGAGTGACTGCAGAAGACCTGCAGCGAGACCTGGTGTAACAGGCACTGAGGTTTCAGTGAGCACAGTAAGGTGTGTACTAAACTCAGAAGGTTTCTATGCCAGAACTCCAAGACGTTCAACTCTACTGACCCAAAAGCACAAAATCATATAAATAATCTACAGAAGTTTTGGGATTCTGTTCTGTGGAGCGATGAAACAAAACTGGAACTTTTCAGCACGATGGATCAGCGGTATGTCTGGAGGAAGAAGAATAAAGAAAGAACACACTCGGCGACGCTCTGGGGCTGCTTTGCTTCCTCTTGCACTGGAAACCTACAGCGTGTGGAAAGTGAGATGGATTCAGTGGATTATCAGGAAATCCTAGGAGAAAACCTCAAGCCGTCTATGAGGAAGCTGAAGCTTGGGCGTCATTGGAACTTCCAATAGGACAATGATCCCGAACATACCTCATACAAGGCTTGGTTGCAGAAGAAGTTCTGGAAGATTCTACAGGGCCATCACAGTCACCTGACTTGAACCCCATAGAAAATCTCTGGTGGGATTTGAAGAAGGTGGCTGCAGAATGCAAACCCAAGAATATTACTGAACTGGAGGCCATTGCTCATGAGGAACGGGAGAAGATTCCTCAGGAACGCTGTAGAAACTGGTGTCTCATCTGCAGCAGGTCATAAAAGCCAAAGGAGCTCTACTAAGTATTAAAGATGCTTGTCATGAAGGGGGTGAATAATTTTGAGACTGGAGAAGTCGGTATAAGTTACGTTTTCAGTGGCATTTCTGGAAACCACTTGAAGCATTCATTGTGTCGAACTATTTCTATTGCTTTTGTTTGATTTGTTCATTACAAACAGCTGAAAGTCGGTACATTTTCACAATAAACCTGATTTGCAGTGGGGGTGAAAAATTTTGATTGCCCTGCTTTTGTGTAAAAAACGTATTGAACTTCATTTAAGATGTAAAGTTGATTAAACTGCAGTATCATCAGAATGTCTGAAAAAAAGCTCCATTTCACTTTGAAATTAGGTCTTTAATGATGAATATAAAACCCTGTTTAAAGATGTTCTGTTGGCAAACAATCGCATTAAGAGACCAAGGCTAGCTCTTAAAAACTGATCCTACCACCACTGTGCTTCATGACACCTATGACATATAATCCCAATCAAATTCCAGGTTGGGAATAAACACCCACTGAGCGTAAACACATCCAAAAGATGTCCTTTAAATGTTTTTGTTCTATTTAAGCTGATAACTTCCAGCGAGCAGTGCGAATAACTGTGTAAAGCTTTCTCAAGTTCCAAAATCAGGTTCCGAACTATAGATGCACCAAGAGTGTTAACGCAGTAGTGTGTGTTAAACGCTGTAAACATTAATCCAGCGATGTGTGAGAACTTGTTCATTCAGGTCTGAACTCTACGCTACTAATAAGACTTCCCTGTAAAGGTTAAATTACTGTATAGAACATCACATCACAGTTAATCCACATAATTTATTCAAGTTGGTCTTGTTCCAAATGCTGCACTGGGGTTTGAGTCGGCTGGGGATTAGTGACTTCGTCAAACACCCCACAGCTTTTGAAATTCTGCATTCTTCAGGTTTCAAACGGTGATTTTTTTATTATTCATTTTACCTCGGACAAAGATCACAGGATTTCAGAAGCTCAAGTCTGACATGCTCCCGAGGGTTTGCTTCTCAAAACGCGTTATTAGCATTTAGCGCTCAAAGAAGCGTAACAGAGTCCACTCATGGGAGGAGAAACTTGGCACAGTTCCAGCCCTGATTCTTTCTCTCTCATCACCGAGGTCAGATTGACTCGAGGGATATTAAACCCTGCTTTGCAGAGAGCGGTAGTTCTTCTACATGGTTGTGTTAGAGACATTATCAATGGAGTACAGTTTTCTTTTACAATAAAAAAAAATACCTTTGAAGTTAGTAGGGGTGTGAACATGAAAAAAAAACCCAGGATTCTCATTTATCAATGGTGCATACGCACGGATATGAAGAACTTCACTGGAGGTCAGTGCAAGATCCAATCACATGGGTTTAAATCACTTTCTCTGTCTTGGTTATTTGGATCTGTTTGTTGCTGTTATCCATGAAATCATCCTCTGGGCCAGAATGCAGATCTTCCTTTTACATTTTGAGATCACTGATGTTGCTGGCTTTCTGCTCCTTAAGAATGGAGACCATTGCAGCCATTCGCCATTCTATATGAATACAGGGGTTCTTCAGTTTTTCCAGTAGGTCCTCATCAGTTTCCACAGGATCTTAAGGATGCCAGGCAGGATGTAGAATATGGTTTAAACCAGAGGTCAGATTTGTTCCCACCAAAAGCTCCAAACATCAAAGAAAGCCAGGCCCCCACACCTGTTTTTCCAGTTGGTGTTACCCTCTTGTCCAGGATGGAGATCTTATCAGGTTAACATTTTAATGAAATCACTGTTAATTCAATGTTAATTCTGCTGCTTAGGAATGAAGACCATCACAGCCCTTTTCCATTCCATCTGGATATAGTCCTTCTTCTGGCAGGTCTTTATCGATTTCCACAGTGAAGCTATCCTTGTGTGGTCCCTGTACAGGCCTGTACACTCCTCGTTGGTGGATTCTAGCTTCCTGTTTTGTCCTCTAGCAGCTGTTGGGTGTATCTCAATAAACTCTAAAAAGTTGGCTTTTCCTTCTGTTTCTGAATGTGCTCTGTGGTCTGTAGTCAGCCAAGCTCTTCCTCCTCCCACAATGTCTTCAGCCACAGTCCCAGTTCCAGCCTTTTTAGAGTTTTTTCTTAGCAATCACTGCTGCTGTATCAGTCGGAGAATTCTGCCTCAGCTGATTTTGGCCAATGTCTAATTCCTGTTGTTTTCTTGTCAGTTTACTGGCTTGGATTGACCTTGATCTTACTCTCCACTCTGGGGCCTCCTTTGCTTACCATCTGCTGACTTACGTTGTGTCCCTCAGCTAAGTATCTGTTAGCTAGATTTGTTTAAAGATAACCATTTACAGTTAGCTAGCTAATACATGATACGTAATTGATTGTCTCATCTAAAGTAAGGTTCAACCGCAGCTTTGTTTGTAAATAAATATGTACAGCTGTATGTTTAGTAGTGGTGAGATGACTGGACCTGTGTTATATTCCTCCTTATTGTAACAATTCGATTGAAACCATACAAGAACCTTTTTGGGACACATTCTTAAAATGATAGCTTCTTTAATGGTTCATTACAGAACCATAGGTTCTGCAAAGAACCTTCTTCTTGTCAAGAACCATTTTTCATTATATAGGGTTCTTGAGTTGTTTGCTGTATGGTTCTGTTAAAGACGTTCCTTATGGTTCATTATCTTTATGGTTCTTCAGAGCAGTGTATTGGTTCTTCAAGGTATCATCCCATAACAGGTTAAAGTGAACCCTAAAAGGTCCTTTGTGGGACTGGAAAGGTTCTCCTGGTATCACGGTTAGGAACCTTGGGTTCCTCAAAGCACTAATAAAGTTGTTTTTTTTTTTGAGAACTTACGATAATATGGTTTCTTGTGGCATTGCTGTGAAGAACCATTTCTGAGTTCTTTAAAGCACCAGTAAATAGATGGTTCTTATAAGACCTCGAGAGTAAAAGGTATTTTTGTGCAACTGAAAAGGGTTCTCCTATGACATCAAGCTGAAAAACCCTTTTTGGAACCTTTATCTTTAAGAGTGCAGGAGAAGAACTGCTGAAAAAAAGTCATCATAACTCTGCAGCAGTTAATCAGATAAATAGTGATTAGCATAAATCGGCTAAACATTCAGCTAACACCTCTCAGGGAAACAGGGACGTTAAACCTCTAGAGACGTGTTACAGATTGTTTAATTTCATCACACAAGACTTCTCGTTGGAATGAATTCCAGGTGCTGTAGCTCTTGAGGTGTTTCATGAAATGGCAGGTGGACTAATAAGAACACTAACTAGACGTAGATTCTGTTATTTGGCTGAAACCAAGCGATGCCTAGAGTGTATTTCCCAACTGAGAGTTTCTAAATTCTAGGTGAATTGGTTGTAAATGTAAAGCCACAAAAATGACTCACTTCACGAAATTATTTAGACTGGTCCTATGGCACAAGCTACGGTTGTCTAACAATTAAAAAATACATTTTAAACAGAAGTACCTCAGTGATCTGCATTTTGTCTGCTACGACTGTTAAGGCATGTTGAATGTGTTGGTATAAACATGACGAGATTGTAATTAGCTGTCAAATTGGCAGAGAGCCTCGAGCAATACCCAACAGTGTGATTTGCCTGTTTATTGTTCCTGAACCTTTCATTCATTCTTGTCTTCAACCCGAGCAAGTTTTTGCAAGCTTCACATCAATGCCTGATTGTTTCTACCTCTATTATCCCTAAAACTTTCCTCAGTACAGCTCAGCCGTACTCCACTCACCTTTATATGACACACAGCAGCTAAGGTTCTGACAGTAAAGTAGAAGATTACAGCCAGGTGTCTTGAGTTAAGGATAAGGCTACATCATACACACTAGCGCTTGATAGTAATGTCTTGACTAGACCATCTGACTGTTGGGAAAGGCAAACCGTGGCTTGGGTTTCCTTTGAAGGACCGATGTGTCAGAAGCTTGATGCTTTGGTCACCGAAGCATTTCTGTTTGCTCTTGGACGCACGATTTGGATCATTGTCCTGCTGGAAAGTCCAACCGTGACCTGGCTATAATGTCTCGGGAGAGGCCAGCAGACTTTCATTAGGAACACCTGGTACTTCATGGAGTCCAGGGTGCCATGTGTACTAACAAGGTTCCTGGGGCCTTTGAAAGTAAAACAGCTACACATTACAGATCCTCCATCAACCAACATCAGGTTCTTCTCTGTATAAGAACCCTTTTTACTCAAACCCATCCTGAACCAAGTCCAGTCAAGGTTCCAGTAGTGTCTGGTCAATTCTGAGCGTTTGTGGTTAGATGAAAGAAAAGGCTTTCTTGTGGAACATCACCCAAATATATTGTTTATTTAGAGACTAAATGACCAAAGAAAAGTTTCTGCACATTTCCAATTGTGATCCTTGGGGAATTGTTTGCCTCTCAGCATCCTCCTTATTATACATGGGGGACAATACAGCCGTGTGCTCTTCCAGGAACGTTCACTACAACGTCCGCTGTTTTAAACTTCACAGTTACGGTTCAGGTTAGCGGATATTCAGAAAAATATTTTTCATAAAGGTGACATTTCTCTCATTTTCATCTCGAGATTAAGATAATTGAATTAAATTTCCCATCACCACCAAACAGTCCGGAGCCGACTGTGTACGTTTGTGTCTCTTGTTAGTATTCAGAACTTTATTAAACCTCGGTTCTCACATTCTCAGAATAGCGTGTTCTCCTTCTGCGTTACGCCTGTTCACAAGTGGCTTTTACCCTAAAGGCTGTAATACTAAAAAAAAGTCTTTCTGAAGAGCTGAATTGCCTGTCAGGGCCTGATTTATTTAACGTCGTTATTCCAGCTTGTTAAGTGTTCAGAAATATGATTTTGTCCAGTCGTTAAAACAGTATTTATGTTTTTATGGTGGTTACGCCTGGCCAGAAATGTAAAATTAAGCTTGTTATACGAGACCACCGAATCCATCTTCCCCTACACACACCATGCAATTGAAGAGCGCACGGGGAACATGTGTTATCCTTTAAAATATCTACATACCACATGGACAACACGGACGAGACGTTCTAAATGCTGAAGTCTTGACTGTGATTGGTCAGAAGGTGTCTAGAACAGCAGCTCTGACAGGAGCGCAGGATTATATTAATGCCCTCGTTCTACTACATTAACGGCTCATTCGCACGGACGTGTAAAGCAGACGCGTCATATAATGTAATAATGAATGAATAAAAAAAACGTAGTGTTTAATAGAACTTATAAACGTTGAAATGTGGATGCTTTGTGTAAACAGACATTTATGGAAGGAGTCTCTAGCGTCAGTGTGGTTCTTGAAAGGACAGACGAGTTTGTTACATGGGTTACATAATATAATGGTTCATCTCTGCTTGCCTGTTAATTCTGAAAGCTCCGCCCCTTTGTCCGAGCATTCAGGTGTCCAGGAGCAGGGTTCATAGGGAACAGTGATAAACGGGGCGGAGTTTATTTATACTGCGTTTCAATGCAGCCTTCTTTGGCGAACTTCCAATAAGATTGGCGATTAAACCTCACACATCCTGCTCTACACATCCTTAGATAAGACCGTAGACACATTACACAGAGCACAAGGCAGCAAAATTCTGTTCCAGAATCACAGATAAATTTCAGGTAATGTACATTCACCTTCAGTAAGACTTTTACCCTGCACAGGGTCGATCCAGAGACTGTCCTGGGAACACTGGGTGGGGTGGGACATCAGTCTATCCCAGGGCACCACACACACACACACACACACACACACACACACGCTGGGGCAAACTAAAGCCAATCCACATACCTACATGGAGGAGGAAACCGGAGAACGTGGAGGAACCTCACATGGACATGTAGCTGAGTGTTCAGGGACACAGAGGGACGTGGTCATGAGGATGTTCTATCTATCTAGTACATAAACAGTCTATGTGAATTATGGAAATATGGAACGAATCTTAGAGACACACAGTAAACTCTCCAGAATCTCAACATCAAATACAATTATATTTCATCAGGCTCTTAATGCTGGATTTTGTTGAAAACAATGAAACAGACTTTGAAATATAATCTTTAATCTGCTTCCAAAGTATTACTGATTTATTAAAAGATTAATAACAATAACAAAAGCATTATTATAACTAAATCAGCACACACAAATCAACCGTCGTGAAAAGCCAACGGGAATCATTTTACCCTCAAGAGCAGACAGATCTGCTTATGAATTGGATGCTTCAGCTATGAGTTCAGTGTGTGTGTGTGTGAGAGAGAGAGAGAGAGAGAGAGAGAGAGAGAGAGTGTAAGTGAGTGTGTACACCAGTTAACCCACCCCCGACCCCTCAGTACTAACAGCTTGGAACCTTCACATGATGTTCACATCTGCAAAATCGAATCATCAAATCCTCTTCTGTTTATTTATCTGGCCAGTTGTTTCTAAAAAGTGTAATGAGAACTTCCTTTCACACTGTAAAGTCAGGTCCTCCGGCACTGTCCACTTCCTGGAATATGAAAATGAAAACCTACAAGCATCATGAATAAATTTCCCTTTCACAAGTAACTGTGGAAGAAATTGCACTTGGAATTAACAGCTAACAAATAGAGAGCGGGATGACATTCTGGAAAAGTTCTGTTCTCACTCCGAGAACACCACGTCTGCTGTGAAGCATGGTGGTGGTAGCATTACGTTGTGGGGATGCTTCTTATTAGCAGGGACTGGGAAACTGTTCAGGGTTGAGGGCGACATACATGGCTGTTTTCCACTGGTCTCCGTCCAATCTGACAGATCTTTAGCAATCTTGCCAAGAACAACAGGCAAAACTATCAGGATCCAGATGTGCAAAGCTGACAGAGACATACCCCAGAAGACTTGCAGATGCAATTGCAGTGAAAAGGTCATTCTACCAAAAATTCATACAAAGAAATGTGCTTAACTAACATAAGTACGTAGAGCACTAACCCCTCCCAGATGTGTTAGTTAGTTTGGATGTTCTGGAGGAATTATATCTCGGTGTTTACGTATCAGCCGACGGTTTACATCAGCAAAATATCGGGTTTTGTCTTGTTCTTGATCCACATCGTGAGCTCATTGGCAAGTTAAGTAATGAAGATAACTCCGCGTAAAACCAGAAGATCAGATGGTTTGAGAGACTCGTGTCCAACACCAACAGACAGGTACAGAAAGCTCTGTTTTTACTTTCCGAATTCTTATCTTTTTGAGGATTTATCCTGTACTCGTCTCGCGTTCACATGATTAAACATTCTCTTGAACCGATACGGTAGGTCCTGTCCCGTGGGCGTGTCTTACACTACAGTAGCACATGGTCTCGTCCGTGTGTATACATTGCTCCATTTTCCATCCATCGTGAGGGGTTAAGTTTGTGTGAATAAAAACCAAACCCAGAAAGTGATCGATGAACGCGTGACTTCACGGGAAAACAACTTCCCTCGAGTCTCCGTAAACTCCATCAAACCGTCTGAACGACACGAGCAGCAGCTGCGCTCGGTTTACAGCTACTTAAAAAAAAAAACATTATCTGAGAAGCAATGAGAGGATTGTTGACTTAAAAGTTTTAATCTCCGGAAAAAAATGTTTGATTCCGTCGCAAACGATTTAATTCGGTTAAAACGCACGAGACGTAAGGGAGCTCTGAAAAACCGCAGGTTTACAAACGCGGGCCAAGTGTACAAATGTACACCGCATTCTCTTCTGCCTCGGCCAGTGAAACGTCGCTGTAGATCAGCGCGAGAACCAAACCACGGGATTAGTACCAACACGCGGAGGAGAACGGGTCTGAGAGAGGCAGCTGAGGACACGGAGACGGGGGTTCATCAGAACACAGAAATAAACACAGACGAGCTTCTCCGGTGTGTGTGTGTGTGTGAGAGACAGACTGTGTGTGTGTGTGTGTGTGTGTGTGTGTGTTCAGTCCAACATTTAAATCCAGCGTGTGTATAAATGAAGGACGGTAGAGTTAGAGTAGAGTTTTTCTGAAATATGAATAATTAATTAGCACGTTAAGCTAAATGATAAAGTCTAATAAATAATCCAGAATAATTTATAATTATAAATAAATCTGTAACTAATTCATTAATAAAAGTACCCATTAAACATCACAACACAAACAGTACCGTTACTCGATAGTGAGAAACGCCACGATGTTTATGATTGTGTTTATGATTGATTTCTCTCCTGTATAGGTTGTGGGCGTGTCAGGAACGGGAGGCCACGCCCAGATTAAACAGGATGGAGCTGAAGTTGATGTTGAGGAAGGCTCGAGACGGATCTGCTGTGCACTGCGCTTCCTGGAGCAGCAGGTGCAGCGAGGATGCTTCGAACAGACGCCGGTTCTTTCTGCAACACACACACACACACACACACACACACACACACACACACACACACACACACACACATATATTTTTTTTTTTATAATAATATTTTTTACTGTGTTTTATTAAATTAAAAACAAATAAAAAAAAAACAAACACCCGTGTTTATTGAACATTTTCGGAAGGAGTCTCCAGTCCCAGTGCTCTGTAACACTAAGTTTTTCCGGACAGAAGGATTTACATTCTGAGGTTTACGCCTGCTGTTGCATAGATGAGAACTTGTCTCGTGGACGTTCCACAAACATTATGATGTGATCTATAATAAATGTTTTAAAAGGAATAAAACACGTGACCGCGACGTGCGGTTGTAGCAAAATAATCAGCACTAATTGCGCTACATCGCCCCTCCCCGACCTTGACTATTTTCCTGTAACGGCACCGCACACGCCGTTTTAATCCGTACAGAGCGTTCCTATTCTCCAACATGACTGCGTCTCAGAACAAACTTCACATCTGGCCCGTCAGCGGAGTTTCTCTTTCTTCCAGACGTTTCCCGCCCTCACCCCATCTCCACTAATGAGGATTAATGAGCTCGTTTAGATGCCGAAGCTAAGCTAACGAGGCGTTTTCCTTTCAGCAGGTCAGCCTGGCGAGGATGACGCTCAGGAAATAAGACATGCTGATGTAATTCGAGAACAGATCTACGCTGCGCTACGCCGTTATTACAATATGTTATTCAGGTCTGCTCCAGATGAAGGGACGAGGCTCGGCACAAACGCGGCTTCACCATCTGGTTTCCATGGAAGTGAGGACGAGGAGCACCGAGGTTAAGCCTCACTCGGGGTACAGACGGAGACGGAGAGAACTTCAGGTAGCACGCTACAGGTCAATTTAAAAAACTATAAAAGTTTTTAAAAAACTATTTGTTTAATCATGAATTATATTCATCAATAAGGATTTTCAATCCATTTTCAGTATAAAATCTTTCAAAACAATTAAACAGTTATCACCATGTGGGGAAAGTCCCCTGCTATTACTTAGCGAGAGAAAAAACCCTGATGAGTAGGTCACAATGAGAGTGGGCGGAGCTTCTTTAAAGTTCCGAACAAAAACACTGAAATAAATGTTTTACTGCGGAGTTTTGAGCATTTTATTCCTTCACTTTAAGAAGGTTTAAGTCTCTCATAATGAATACCGATACGGCTGTTTAAAAAGGAACGCTTAGAGTTATGGAGTCAGGAAGACACCTCAATATCTCCAAATCTCCAAGCGCTACCTGGAGAAGATGAACCTGGAACTTCCCGTTTATGATAAATCCTTCATGCTGCCTTGCTGGAACACAGCTTCCAGGTTATAGTTTCTCTTTGTTTGTCTAATTGGAGTCCCTCAGACCTTCTACTGATGACTGAAATGACAACGATGATGAAGATGAAGTAAGGAATTCAGACCTGATGCAGGAGAGTTTCTGGAGGAGAACGCTGAGCTTCTCTGCGATGGTGAGGTCCAGCCGCGGGTTTCGGAGAAGTACGGCAGCACAACGGAAGAACTGATCTGTGCTACACGCTTCCAGGAAGGCAGGAAGATGACCTAAAATAATAAATAAATAACTTTTTTTTTTTAATAAATAAATAAATAAAATAAAGGAGACGAATAAAATACAGATTTGAACTGAATTTCAGGTTGCAAATAAACACAAACAAGTCTCCAAAATACACAAGGCGGCAAATAAGTAAATAAGTAAATAAGTAAATAAGTAAATAAATAAATAAATAAATAAATAAATATATATATATATATATATATATATATATATATATATATATATATATATATATAAATAAAATATATATACACTATATATATATATATATATATATATATATATATATATATATATATATATTATATAGTCTGTCTGACGTCTCTGAGGGTCTCGCGTCTCATTTATAAAACTAATCTCCACTCTCTCACTAAACCGTTGCCTCAACTTTCCTTGTTAAATACTTTACTTCTGGAACTGAACGCAGAACTCATTCCACAGATGTTCACAATGTGGAAGTTCTTCTTCACTGCCATTTTTCCAGTCGATCTTTAATACCATGAGACAGATCAGACAGCTGGTCCAAGATCAGACCTGCTTTTCCAACTCATCCAGACAGACATAACATTAGAGCAGAGTGAAGGTCATGTGATGATATCAGAATAACGTAGCGGTGATGTCTGACTCACGTCTACACAAGATGTGTAGCGGTGATAAGAGGCCATGAGACTTCATCACTAATCCTAGAACTTAGTATAAAAAGTGAAGCGAGAACCGATCCATGAACAACACCTGTGCCGTGTCACATCGGACCGCTCCATGGAGCGATACTGTAAGGATGAGGAGAACTACTGAAGGTCTGATCACAGCTTTGAAACCCCACGTGGAAATGAGGATCTGGTGATTCACAACGTCAAAGGCAGCGGAAGCTCAAGGAGGTATCTGTGGAACGATCGCTATTGTAAGCATACTGCATCTAGTAAGTTCTTCAGTTAAAGATATGAAGACAGCTGTGCAACAGCTGGAGAAAACGCAGATGGCTCTGCAGTTAACAATAATAATGAGGTTAGAGAGTTGGCTTCTTAAAGAAGACTTCAGCAGACATGAAGATGGACCGAACCAGACCACTTCGCACTGATGTGTTGATGATGGCCACGTTTGGTATGAAGTCGCTGGAGGTGGAATGGAGAACTGTATTGGGATGAGTGAGGAGGTCACTGTACTTCTTCCTGAGTTAGTGAGATTTACATTCTCATGAAACTAGCTTTGGACAAACGTGACTGCTTTCTTGGTGTGTGAAGAACCCGGGACGACGTCGGAGACCGAGCGCAGAGTTTCTCTGTGTTTTCATCATCTGCCTCGCGTTAACGCAAGTTTGGTGACCTTTCACCCCATGATTTAACACAAACGGTCAGCATGGCCCTTTTATCTTGGCACATCTGCCTCCCACTCACTCTCTCTCCCCAACACACACACACAGTCCACATCTGCTGTCTCTCATCTTCACAGGTAGTGCTGTCTCCTATTAGACAAAGCTGAGGGAACTACAAAGGCGTCCATCACAAGAGGATTTTGACCGTCTGACTTCTTCCCGGCACCAGCACATGGAGCACATTACGAAACCGGGACGAGGACGCTGAGCAGGGTTTACGCTGAAACGCAGGATGCTGGAGGCGACCTTCAGGTGTGAACTCCTCTTACTCTCTGACCTAAGTGCTTTCACACAGGCTGCTAATTATCCCTTCATAAATCGCTAGCAGCTCGTAAACCGGCGCCCCTGAGGATTCTGGGACTCTGCAGCTCTGCTTAGTGTCACTAAAAGGAAACGGGCGTCGCTCATAAAGGGATTTTCGCTGATTAGCGGCAATCGCAGCAAGCCGAGCATGACGTTAGGGGTGTGTAATCACGGAGAGCCAGAACGTGAAAGACCTCAGGAGGCAGAATTCCAGAAAGTCACACGCTTCACACAATATAACAAACGAACACACAGAAAAACAGATATCGTAGCCAATACTAGCAAAGATAATATAATCATTGTGTTGCGTGTCGAGTTCTCACGTAATGGATGAATATTCTTCGGTCTGTGAAGTGAAGTGCATGCAGGGTTTGATTTCCCAATCGCGATTTATATCGCTGTCCCACTTGCTCAAGAACCCGCTGACGTGGGTTCTGTTTAAATAAATATAATAAACACGCTCCGGACCGGACCTGCATACCGGATCTTCTCGTGCTAATTTTTTGCAGTTTAAAGAGAAGATAACAGGCCTTATCCATGTCCTAAATGTGAAATTTTATTCTGGTCACCACGGAAACCTGTTGGACGTTTTGGATCCTCGAGTGGACTGCAATCTCAGGGTGTGTTAACGAGTTGAGGAAGCAGAAGCTCAAACGTGCGACGCTGAGGACCGCCAACACCAGAACTTCGTATCTACACTCAGGTTTTTCCAACTTAATGTCCGCCTGTGCATTTGGGAGAAGTTTATTAGCCTCGTCTAACGCGTTAGCATTTAACGGAGCGTAAAGGAGCCGGGCTGACGGACGTGTTAATGATGCTCGAGTGTGTAACCATGTGGGCTCAATCACGCTAATCACAGCCGTAACTACGTGTGCATGTAAACCTCACTAGCTTCTGTGTGAGAAATCCAAACGTAATTGGACTCAGACGGGAAACGAGTCACAGTGTCTGAGTCACAGTCTGATGTACACCGACATTCCAGTTCAGCCCGTCCTGTCTCTGGTCCGAATCGATAAACATGATCTACTATATTCGTGTTAATTTACATATAAAGATGTTCATGTTGTGAAACTCACGTGACTCTGTGCTCATGTGAAGAAGGACGTCCAGTGAAGGAGCCAGCAGTCCCGGACTTCCTGTCCTCAGCACAGATAAAATGGCCGTCAGGGCCTTGTACTTCAGGAAGAGGCCCCGCCCCTCATCCTCTCCAACGATGCCGTGCAAAACGTCGAGGGCCTGCGCCAAGATGTCCGCTGTAGATCAGAAACGGAGCAGAAATATTCGTGGTTTGGTTATGTGTGTGTAAAAGTCATTAAACCTAATCATATATTAAAATCATACACGGACTTCCCAGTGAGACGCTTCTGCTTTGTTATAGTTAAATCTTCTCCAAACTTCCCAAGAGCTTTGGATCCAATCCTCTATCATACAGCTCTGAGTGATGCCTCCTCCTCAGCCGTGCAAGTTACCCAATCTCTCCCTCATCTGCTTCAGATAAACACTTCTAATGACCCGCTTTCCAGCAATACAGCGGGCAGTGTGACCGTTTCATCCATGCTGTATATCTGCCATTCTCCACATATAAACCAGGAGGCCAAGAAATCTTGTCGTAACAGCTTAAGAAAAAAGAACAGAGAGAAGGCAGAAGGCTGATTTCTCCCAGATGGAGCCTCGAATCGTCCTGCGGACGCCAAAAAAATAAAAGATTCTCCGCCAACCCAGCACATTCGTACCTGAGCCAGGCGAACGTGCTGACCTTCTGATTCATTTACTTCTCCTTAGAGATTTAAAATCCCGGTGCAGCTCGACAGAAAGTCTAAACATGCTGAAGAGACGTTCTCTAAAAGGATGGAGCTGAATGAGAAGTTTATTAAAGAGTGTTGTGGTTAAATGTCATTCCCAGAGTGAGAAGAAGAAACAGCTGCCGTTCTTTCATGATTAAACACTGAGTGGAACATGGCTTGAGAGAGAGAGAGAGAGAAAGAGAGAGAGAAAGAGAGAGAGAGAGAGAGAGAGAGAGAGAGGGAAAGAGCATGCTGCACTGCACACTTTTCTCCAAACATCTCAACAACACCATCTGCTGGGAGTGTGTGGAGTAACATCTTATCTCTACCTGTTCTTCTACCTTTCCTTCTTCTGGCTAGAATGTCTACTGAAGACCATAGAACCATCTGGTAAAAAGTTTGGAAATTTGGCACACAGATTGGGGAAGTTCTGAGGAACATGCTGACCAAATTTGGGCCAAGTGCTTCCAATGCTCAAGCCACCATCAGGTCCTAAATTTGCACCCAATATGGAAGTACATTTATGGTCATAACTTTTTAACTGTCTGAAATTTAAAAGCCAAACAGGAAGTAAAGCTTTATCTCAGCAACAACTTGCACACAGACACAAAACGTTGTTTTGAAACTGATCTCATAGTAACTCTGGATGGACTTTCTGTTTCATCATGTACAGCAGTTAAAGACCTCGGAGTGATTATTGACTCCAGTCTATCATTTGATGCTCATGTAGATAATATTACTAGGATAGTCTTCTTTCATCTCAGAAATATTTCTAAGATAAGAAACATATTGTCACTACATGATGAGGAAATACTGGTTCATGCATTCGTCACCTCTAGATTAGATTACTGTAATGCCTTACTGTCTGGATGTTCCAGTAGGAATATAAATAAACTCCAGTTAGTCCAGAATGCAGCTGCTAGAGTCCTAACTAGAACTAGAAGATACGACCACATCACCCCGATCTTATCCACACTGCATTGGCTCCCAGTAAAATCTCACATTAAGTTTAAAATACTTTTATTAACCTATAAAGCACTAAACGGTCTTGCACCACAATATCTAAGAGACCTTTTGGTTTTATATGATCCTCCACACCTACTTAGATCAAACGATGCAGGCTATTGGACGGTACCTCGAATAGTGAAGTCTACAGCAGGGGGAAGAGCCTTCGCTTATAGAGCCCCACAGTTATGGAACAGTCTTCCTATTAGTGTTCGGGACTCAGACACAGTCTCAGTGTTTAAGTCTAGGCTTAAAACGTATTTGTTTACTCAAGCCTACCCTGACTAGACTTTCTATTATACTAATTCCGAGTCCTAATAATCTTTTCTCTCCCTCTCTCTCCTTCTGTCGAGACACACACAATTTTATGGAGATACTAGAGATCCTGATCCTCTCTGCTCTCCGGACCTGCCTTATCTGTTTCGGATGTTCTACCTCTGGATGGAGCTCTCATCTTATCCAACTTCAGACTACTGGAACTACGGCTGATCCTAAGACCATACAGACTTCATGTACATCCATACTGTGCTTTTTCACACTATCTGTTGTTACCCAGATGAGGATGGGTTCCCTTCTGAGTCGGGTTCTTCTCAAGGTTTCTTAAAACATCTTAAGGAGTTTTTCCTTGTCACCGGCTCGCTCAATTGGGATAAATTCACACCTTTAATATCTGCATACCATGTTTACATATTTCTGAAAAGCTGCCTTGAGAAAATGTCTATTGCAAAAAGTGCTATACAAATAAAATTGAATTGAAGTTGTTGGCGTCTCAGGACATGACTTGAGGTTACGCAACATGTTTTGTGTCAGTGCCACCTACTGGTCAAAATTTACCATAACATGCTAAAAATGCTTCACCAAATTTGGTTCACATCTTGAGATGGAAACGCTCTAAAAGTTCACAAAGTGGAGAAAAAGGCCCAGACTGATGAGAAAAAAAAAAATAACTTGTATGTTTTTAAATTGCAAGAAAAAAAGGATTTTAGGTCAGAGGCAGCTGCAGCACATATTAAATGTTACTTACATGCATATTTACTCACTAACTTCTATAATTATTTACTTGTTTATTTAATTAATTACATGCATGTTTATGTACTTCCTTAAGCACTTATTTACTTATTTATTAATGTTACTTTATAATTTCAGTGACCTACCAGAAATGTGCTCAAAAATACCAACAGTAAAAATCAGGTATATTTTATTAATTTTATATTTCCTTTAGATAGAAGGAGGATGTTATTAAACGCTGAATGACAGATACACCACAGACAGAGAGAGACAGAGAAAGAGTGTGAGACAGAGACACAGACAGAGAGAGGGACGGAGAGAGAGAGAGACAGAGAGACAGAGAGAGAGAGACACAGAGAGAGAGAGAGACAGAGAGAGAGACACAGAGAGAGAGAGAGACAGACAGAGAGAGAGAGACAGAGAGAGAGAGAGAGACAGACAGAGAGATAGAGAGACAGAGAGAGAGAGATGGTTATAGGGTTCTATAATAAATTGTAGTCTCACCCTGGCTGAGTGTTTTCAGGACAATGATGGAGGATAAAAAGCGAGTGTGAGGGCAGGAGCTCCTGAAAAGTGGAGGAGATTTTCGGTTCACTTCCTCTCCTAATCTCCTCAACGTTGAGGTCAAAGGGAGGTGCTGGAAAACACACACACACAGTATCCACATGAGAACCTCTGTGCCTGTACAGCATTAATGCTAGTATCTGCAGCTCAGGAGTGTTAGCGTTGTGTAGGTGAGCATTAGCCTGCTCTCAGCCTCAGCGTGTGCACAAAGAAACAGGAAGTAAAAGGCCAGAAACTGAAGTAAGGTCTAAACAGTGCAGAAGGTTTATTAGAGCTACAGCGGGTCTGATGAGGAGAACGCTCAGAGGAGAATGAGCTGACAAACAACCACTCTGTACACCCACGCTGAGCAGAAAAGCATCTCAACACCTCAAACCCTGATGTGGATGAGCTACAACAGCAGAAGACCAGATCAGTTCCACTCCGGTCAGAAAAGAACATAAGGCTACAGCTGGGACAGGAGCAACACCATGGACAGACGAAGATCAGTCTGATCCGGAGCGTCCGGAGATGCTTTCCTGCTCATCACGGGTGTCTGAGTGACATGACCATGCGAAGAACCTGTGTGCTGTGCTCCAGCTGTGTGAGGGCGCAGTAGATGAAGCGCAGGAGCGGTGAGTGAAGAAACGCCTCGGCCTGCTGGAACTGCTCCAGCAGAACAGGAAGAACCTGACAAAGACAAGATATACTGATTTAATGTAGAGTTTTTAAAGATAAAAACAACTGTAGGTGTGTGTGTGGGCGCGCTGATCTGAGGTGTGAGTTATGGGGTGGAGCCAAAGCCAACAGAACAGTGTTTGGAATAAATAAACGTAATTTACATCAACGCTACCCGCAATAAACACTCGCGCTGATCGAGTTTATATTCCCAACAAGATCAGGGGTTTTTTATTTCAGAAAAAACTCATCGTTACTTCAAGTTTTAAAAAGGTTAAAAGGAATAAAAGGCTTCTTTCATGAAGGGCATGCTTAAACCCGTGTGTGTGTGTGTAATATATATATATACACACATACACAGACCTTGCCGCAGCGTTCATGCAGAGAGGGACGTGGAACCTCACATGGGTCAAACTCGCACTCCGTTTTCACGTCTTCGGAGGAAAAAGGCGGGCCTTCCACCATCCAGTCCATCAAATACCAGAGCAGCTTCAGTGCTGAAGAACTGGACGAGCTCTACAGGGAAAACTTTATTATTATTATTATTATTATTATTATTATTTTTATTATTAGCGTTGTTATCGAACCAAGACACCTGCATATAAACTGCCTCAGCAGTGTTGGGTCCGAACATTGTGCTGAGTGGTGCAGTAGTGACGGTGCTGCTGCTGCCCCTAGTGGCCTCACCATGCTATTACACTCTACATAGGCAGCGTCCCAACATCTCCAGTGTTAAAACTCGCTCGATTCAAATGTTAGATTACCTTGCTAGCTTTGTTGGGAGGTGGGGGTTTGTCCTGATTGGATGGTTTGCGATCACGGGACTGCAGCACGACATTTTCTCGCACTCGTTGCGACACAGAGTGCTCGTGCTTTCTCTAAAGATGCGCACACAAAATATCAGCTTTAAAGTATTACCTTCATGCAGCCCACTAAACACAAGACCATCTGAACATCTGTGCAGACTTATATTTAGAAATCTGAAACATCTGCATGGTTTAAACTCGTTTTTTCTTCACCTGCAGGTTTTCTAGTCGAGCTTGAACTTTCCGTGACTGGCTCTCCAGCCTGGTGTTCTGCTCGCTTACTTCACTCAGCTGTATGAAGAGGAGAACACACACACACACACACACACACACAACTATCAGTGCAAATAGGGTAAAGATAAACGACCCACATTTCCTCCCCGTATTAACCCCTGAGGATGAAGGACAGACCCAGAAACATGTTCCTGTGTACAAGTCTGATGAAAACACCTGGAACATCGTTTTAACCTTAAATCCCACCTGTTTCTTCATGGTGTCATTTAACTCCTTGATGGAATCAAAACTAGATTTAATCCTTTTGTTCTCTTTGGTCTTTTCTCTCAGTGCAGCCCTGAGATTCTCCATCTCCTGCTGGTGTTCCTGTGTAAAAACCCACATCATTTAAATATCATCATCATCATCTTCCTGTTCCACAAACCCACAACCCAGACTCTTAAATCAACTCAAGAGTCACAGAGAACTAATCAACACCTTCTGACCAATCACAATCCAGAACTCAGCAGCAGTGTGTGTGTGTGTGTGTATGTGTGTGAGAGAGAGATGAAGTTTAACCTGCTGCATGGTCTTCATGCGATCTAGTACGTCTTCCTCCACAGTGAGAAGTCTGTTTACGGTGCTCTGGTGCTTCAGGAGAAGCTTCTCTCTCCGCTGGAGCTCACGTTCGCGCTCACACAGCTCGGCCGCCCGTACCTGGACACACACACACATAGGTTAGTGTCTTACAGTGCACTAGTAGAAAGGTGTACCACGATAAAGACCAAACCAGTAAGTCACTATTTTAACAGGACACACCTTGGTCAGTCACATGTTCCAGTATTTTTGATCACTTCAAAAATGGGTGGGTTCAAACAAAAGGTGCCGGGTTCTAAGGCGTTTACCACGCCTAAACGTAAATATCAGGAAATGAAAGCTGGAATTCTGATCCATCGTCTCATCCATCTTTTTATCTCAAACCAGTTTTTAACAAAAACAATAGAACTGGACTTGCTGTTCCAGTACATTCGGATAGGACGGTACACACCCCCCCCCCCCCCCCCCCCCCCCCCCACACACACACACACACACACACACACACTCTCCCAACACATCAAACCATGAGGCAGAAGACCACATCAGGTTCAAGTCCTGCCAGCCAAGAACAGGAGTCTATGGCTACAGCGGGGACACACGGGGAAACCGGCGCCTGGTCCAGCAGCTTCTGCAGGAGGACTAGCCAGGCTTCAGATGTTTGACAGTAAATGTTGTTAACCACTGTGTCAGTTGCCCTGGCTGAAGGTTCTCCAAGTCGCACTGAGCGAGAGGAGCGTTTACAAAGTGTTTCTCTGAATCTGGGGTTCACTTACCTGCAGTCTTTCATAAATCTCAATCATCTCCTGGTACACTTGTTCAGCAGGCGCTTGGCTCCTCAGCCTCTCTCCTCCGCCGAACCTCATCGACTCCGCCTCAAACGAGCTGGAAGTACAGGCTACGCTGGAGGGCAGCGTCACGTCTGCAAATAAACGACAGCAGGATGGCTGAGCGGTCAGCAGGCTTGTCCCGAAGGTAAACGTACGAGTCCGTCAGGACTCAGCTTCATCTCACACCATCACTTCAGGTCTGAGTGTCTGTAAGAGAGCTACACGCAACCGCGGCAGTGATTCCCGGTGAACAGAATTATGGGATCGCCGTCATGCAATGCTGCGAAAAGACGGTTTCTGAATGAGACGGACTCTGCCGCCATATCTGTGGGGTCCAAGCACCCTTCGCAAACAGCACTCACACTGGCCGGTTCACGCAAGTCACATAAACGACGAAAGAGACAACAGGTGAAAATACTCATCACGTTTCACGATGGTAGCACAATGCTAACCCTGAAATCTGATTGGTCGATGGCAGTCACTCTTTAAAACACTGCATCATCTTGCTTGGACGTGTAGTAGGACCTACAGGCCTACTGACCAAGTTCATGTCTCTATGACCTCTAGTTGGGGCTAGACGACTCATTTCGGGGTAGAGGAAGGAGAAAGAAACAATAAAATGTCACCACTGTCGGTGCTTGGCCCCCTGCGTCTACTGAATATTATGGGATGTAGTGAGTTCTCACCCGTCTCTGTACACAGGATGTTGGTACGTTGCAGGACGTCAGTCTGGTCACTGAGCTCATCTTCACTGCTCAGAACGCTCTCGTCACGCTCAAGCCTGCTCTCACAAAATTTGAATTTCAATTTAAAAAGATAAACCCGTCTTCTGAGTGAACACTGTATCCTGCTCCTGAATAAACTAAACCTGCATGGTGAGGCCTCGAGGAACACAGGAGCTTCATCAGGAGCCTCATCGCTCTACTGCCTTCTCTTACCCTGCAGGTGGATCTGACACGGCCTGGAAAAGCTCCTCCAGCGCTCGACTGTAGCTCTTCAGCTCTCTGCGTGATGTCACTTCCTCTCTGCCCCTGACTGCACCTCAGCATTCAACAACAACACTTCACTCAGTATGCAATTTCAATACGGTATAATATGCAAATTCAACTTGTGATGTCATCAGGATAAAAATCGCTTTGCTTATTTGTAAGTCGCTTTGGATAAAAGCGTCTGCTAAATGAATAAATGTAAAAACATTTTTGAGCTTGAATTTTCTACAAGACACTGTAACAGTTAAACCACTACAGTCACTCACACCCCTATAACTCACCCCCTACATAGTGCCCTGCACTCACACCCCCTATAACTCACCCCCTACATAGTGCCCTGCACTCACACCTTTATAACTCACCCCCTACATAGTGCACTACACTCACACCCCTATAACTCACCCCCTACATAGTGCACTACACTCACACCCCTATAACCTACCCCCTACATAGTGCACTACACTCACACCCCTATAACTCACCCCTACATAGTGCACTACACTCACACCCCTATAACTCACCCCCTACATAGTGCACTACACTCACACCCCTATAACTCACCCCCTACATAGTGCACTACACTCACACCCTACATAGTGCAGTTCAGTCACACCCCTATAACTCACCCCCTACTTAGTGCACTACACTCACAACCCCATAACTCACTCCCTACATAGTGCAGTTCAGTCACACCCCTATAACTCACTCTTTATATAGTGCAGTTCAGTCACACCCCTATAAATCACCCCCTACATAGTGCACTACACTCACACCCTTATAACTCACCCCCTACATAGTGCACTACACTCACACCCCTATAACTCACTCCCTACATAGTGCAGTTCAGTCACACCCCTATAACTCACTCTTTATATAGTGCAGTTCAGTCACACCCCTATAACTCACCCCCTACATAGTGCACTACACTCAGACCCCTATAACTCACTCCCTACATAGTGCACTACACTCACACCACTATAACTCGGTGTATAAGCAGTAAATGCAGGACTTACAGCACTTTGTAGGTTTTTCCACAGCTCCTCCACATTTCTCACTCACTTCGGCTCCTTCGGTCGCAGAAACCTGATAAACAGAAAAGTTTCTTTTTCACTATAAAGAGATTTAAATCTGTAAATAAGTAGTTTCGGCACATGTAAGAGAAACTAGGGCTGAATTCTAAATGCCGCTCTGTTCCCTGCCCCAGTGCCCTACAGGATCATGGCGAGAGCGCCTAGTTTAGTGCATAGTGCATGTTAATCAGGGGGTCATTTGATATGGGACACAGCTGTACTGGACGTTACGTTAACACACATAGGACTGGAATAACAAACAGACAGACAGACATGGTCACTGTCCGCTAGTTATATCAACAACAATTATGTTTCTATCAACTAACAAATACAGCTAAGTGTAAATGAACTCCTGGGACAGTTCAGGGGTTGGGGGTTAAAAACCTGAATAAATAATAATAAATAAATAAAAATGAAGTACCCGATTTCTCCTCTCTAAATACCTCCTCTTCAATATTTCAACCTTTATGTCTAAATCGCTGCCGGAAACCTCGCTGCTCATTCTGGAGTTCAAACCCGCCGCCACTCTCATTAACAACACCAACAATCCCGAAATGGTCTTTTCCCCGCCTGCATTACGACAAATCCCGCCTCCTGCGCGCTGATTGGCTAATCCTTCCTAACGACAGCGAATCTTTCCAATTGGTTGTAAGACCATTCTGAGCAAGAAGGCGGAAGTTGTCGGAATACGGGCATGAAAAATATTAACTAAGCCTGCTCAGCAATACCGGAAGTGTCCGCCATTTTACAATTTCTCCAATATAATTAATCACACTTTTTTAATTGTGCTATTTTTTGTGTGCATAAAAATCTAAAAAATATCCAATTAAAATATTTCACATTAAAAAGTTGTAATTAGTACTGCTACTACTACTACTACTACTACTGCAATATATTAATAAATAAAATTAGTAGGACTAAAATAAATTGCAAAACAACCTAATCAAAAATATAATTATAACTGAATAAAAAAAATTGAACAGAAATATATAGCCATATATCAGTTGTAATACTATGCGATATATTTATTAACCTATTCCATATGTATATTTATATTTACAGCAGTGTATTTGAAAAATGTTTTAGTTTTTAAAAATATAAATATATTCTACAGAATAAATCAGCACACTAGGCGAGGGTACTGACTCTCAGACCAACATGACTAATACAGTTGACTATTTTACACAAAACACACATAAAATGTGCCGTAAATCTACACTCTCGCCACGATGGCATTAATCGCTGCGTCCTCAGGCTGCTAGCGTCAGATCCTCTCACTCCCACCCTCGGCTAACGTCTGACTAACTCCCTGCCTGTTTGTGTCATCACCGATCAGGAGGAACGTCAGCGCTCTGTGTTGTTCAGCCTGTTAAACACATCCAAACACATCCACACTCACACACAGCTATCTTCCCTTCACGAGGGAGGAGTTCACCTGACATTTCTCGTAGAGTTAATGATGTCATCAGCTGACCTCCAGGGCACGGGGTCATGACCCTGCTACTGCTAATCTTGTGTGTCTGAGCATCATGGTCTTTATGATTAGAGCAGCAGGTAATAGTACAGGGTTACCTCAGCTTTCCCTGAAGAACGTACAGGCCAAAAGCTCTGAGGACGATCGTTTGCGGTTTCATCTTTCTGTAAACTGTCTCCAACCCAGTGACATCATGCACTTGACTGGAAGAGATACTGCTCTCTCTCTCTCTCTCTCTCTCTCTCTCTCTCTCTCTCTCTCTCTCTCTCTCACACACACACAAACACACACATAAACAGAAAGACCATTAGCTGTGTAAATCCCTTTCATGTCATTTCCTGTATCATCACCAGCTGCTGTTATCCACAGACCGTGCCTCACACTTCCCAGTGGACGCTTCGTATCTGCTCTTAATCAGCAAGATGACACCATCACGTTTCCCAGTATGCTCCTTGCACCTTGCAGCATTTCCACACTAGCACTTCCACAGTGCATCTCTCTCCTTAATGGATGAACACACTCGTTAGCGAGGTCATTTCTGCACCGCGCTACGGCTTCCTCAAGCGGCCTTCTGGGTAAAATGTCCGTGCACCAGAGCAGCACATCGGTGCCTTATGTGTTGTTCTTCGGCTGCAGAAAGGAGTGGGATGGAAATGTAGCATACTCATCCAGAACCCGAATAAAATGTCCCAGCTGTAATGCGTAACCCATCTTTTCCTCTCTCGCCTGCTGTCTCGCACGTTTCCTTCACAAGACAATAATACCATGTGAAGGAGCTTCATCACAAAATAGATCCGGGACACCACTGAGGATCACGGGTTCATTATAAAAGAGTCGTTTATAGATTCACCTGAAACTGGATCATTTCATCATCATCCTTAATCCTGCTTAAAGTAAGACACTCCAGGTCAATCGGGTCATTAAAAAAACTATAGCTATCACAATCAGATGAGGTGAATGAAATGTTTACTCAAATTAAAATATTGATTTCACGCTGATCCTCAAGAGAAACACTCTTACACAATATATATATATATATATATATATATATATATATATATATATATATATATATATATATATATATATATATATATATATACAATATATACTTAGTAGTGTAAATCCAACAATAATCAACATTTTTGTGGAAATTTTTTGTGATATTTTTTAAAAACTGCATGCTCCTCCGAATATTGCGGCGTTTCCTTGAGTTTGCGTTAATTTCTGCTATCGCACATTCACTAAATCCTGCAGGGACTGAATAAATATGAGGAAACATGATTTTCAGGGATGTGTTGAGTTTTCCTAAATTCATTACTACAGTTTAAGAGAAGACATTAATCATTAACTATTAATGCAATTTCTCCGGATATCACCTGACACAACCTGTAGCATCTTTCCTTAAATAAACCGAGATCTTCCTCCAGTCATAACCGCTCAACTCTCTAGTGTTCTCTGTTCACACTGAGAAATACAGACAAATAAAATGTTCTGCACTATAAACACCAGCGAGATGGACGATGGAGTACAGGAAACAGGAAAGGTGTGAAGGAGACGTGGACAGTTACGTGTCTCACCACAGAACTCACATGGCTACTAATCCAACTGCCTTTTTTTTTTTGCAGCATTTTGGGTTTTTTTTCACATCTTACTCTTTCTAACTGATCCATAAGCAAGTCCCTGATGTTACCCGAGTCTCCGCTGTCACGTGCCAGATACCAGTCTGAGAAAAGTGAATTTAAATGAAGCGCTATGATTGGCTTCAATCGTAAACATCACACTTCCCGTAATACCGTCATCACTGGACCCTCGCCTCATCTCCGGTACTATTTACACCAGCTTCGGCTGTTTTACAGGAAACATTCAACCTTTTTTTTTTCATATGGTTTGTGTGTGTGTGTTTGTGTGTGTGTGTGTATGTGTATAACATTCTGATCCACTGATCAATAGGTAGATTAACTCATCACGTCCGCTGCTTCACCCCTAATAAAAACCGATTTTACTGTTTCATCAATTTCATTTATTGTGGCTTGTTTTTTTTTCAGTGACGAAATGATTAACCTTGTAAATCTACCGCACCACACACACACACACGCACGCACCCACACACTCACACACACAGCATGCAGGAAAGACAGCTGAGGCTATTCCACACAAAGAGGCAGCAGGGACAGTGGCAGCACAATCTGTGTGCTTATGTAATGTATATTCTGGGAGAAACTGACAATAAACTTTAATTTCCGAACCCGTGATAATGAAATGAAGTCTCAGCTTGTGGACAGCCTCCGGAGGTGTGTTTCAAATGTTAAAAGTGTGCTAAAAACCATGTTGCACAGCCTCTGGGATCAGTAGGCCTGATGTCTGTATGATGGCCGCTGGTGCACATCTGCGCCTCTGTCTGAGAGAGTACGAGAGAATAAATCAGTAGTACGTTTCCGTGTTCTAAAAAACACATCTGCATGCCATCGAGTCTTACAACTGATCCACAACGCAGCTGCATGACTCCTGAAGTTCTCCTCAGAAAGAAGGCCGAGCAGGTGTGCTGTGCCAGACTCCAGTCCTGGACGAGCTCGGCGCTGAGAGAGTGTGTTTATTTACCCAGATGATCCAGAGATTGAAATATATCAACGGGTACTGAGAAGACTTTTCTCTCCTTTACTCTGCTTGCTTTAATGCGTGACCCAGCCTCGTCCTGAAGACTTTGTTTATCTCACCTGCATGTAAACAACATTTGGAAACCTGATTGCTTCATGACGAGCTTTCCTATTAAACTCAAATCTGTGAAAAGGTCAAAAATTCAATTTGATATAGACATAAGACGTTTATTATTTTTTTTTAGCAAATGTCTGTGCAAATAATACACATCAATCTAAAAAGAAGAAGCGAATATTGATTATTAACGTTAAATATACCTGGCCTTGATCGTGTCTTCTTTTGCGCTGTTGAGGCAATTTGGCACTTTTAAATTGGCTCTGTGATTCAGCAGCGTTATTTTTAGGTGATTTAGTTTCCTGTACTTGGTGCCACACGTCTGGAAGAGGAAAACATCATGTGCCTTTTTCCACCTCTCAGTCTGTACTGTACAGAGTTTCTGTCACTGTGTGTAACTCAATTACTGCAGCAATCATTTATCTGTTCCTTATGCTACACGCGCAGAAACGTTTACCTTTTCACACAAAAGTGATCAACACAGCTTGCCCTCGTGTGTATGTATGTGTGTGTATGTGTGTGTGTGTGTGTGTGTGTGTGTGTGTGTGTGTGTGTGTGTGTATAAATAATGTATTTGAAGGCTGATTTTGGGAGAAAGTGGGAGAAATCAGAGCCACTGATTAGTTATTACATCGGAGACACTAAACATTGTACAGTGATCATTCTATAAATGATCTGTCCCTCCTGATCACCACCTCGACCTTCCAGAGACCATGTTTATTTGTCTTTGTGCTGTTTTTGTCTACTTTATTACTTTACAGGAAACTTTCTGCTTCCAGTATAAACCCACAGGTATTAAACTAGAAGAAGAGGCATGGTACGACATCACTGAGAATTTATCAGAAAATCAGCAAGAAAAGAACTGAAAGCATATTTTTTCCTCATAGATACACCATTGTAGTACTATTGAGTAAACTAAGTCTCTTAATACTGATTAATTCTATCAAGTGGGATTGTTTTGTCAAACCTATCTGGCAACGCAGCACAGGCTCCCTCACATCTAACAAAAACATCCACATTAAACAGGACTTGTGTGTGTGTGTGTGTGTGTGTGTGTGTGTGTGTGTGGGGGGGGGCTCATTTGTGAAAAGATGATCTAAACATCAAATAGTCGCTGATGGAAAGGGGTCAAATATGCAGAAGATGCTGAAAAAGTAAAGAATGTGCAGGACCTGAAGGATTTTTCTGAAGAACAGTGAGAAGTTTAACTGCTCAGGACAAACAAGGGACTCATGAACAACTCTCATAACACATAAACACAGTCGCTGATCATCCAGGTAATGACACACAGTATTAATAATCAGGGGGGTGTAAACTTTTGAACAGGGTAATTAATTTTTTATAAATCCAGCTGTTATCTTGACAGAACTAAGTAAACAACAACATGTGATTTTTAATGATCCGTCTTATTTTGTTAACAGTATTAAGATTGAGCAGATTCAGCAAGGGGTATGTAAACTTTTGAGCACAGATTTATTTATTAAGACTTTAATGTCACGTATTAAAACCCAGTGTTTATTCCTGTATCTCAGTTCCTCTGAGTCTGTGTCAGTGACGTGGTCGTGATATGAGAAAGGAGCTGAAATGTGAAATCTATCGATAGTAAAGCGGTTAGTGTTGAGTAACGCAGTGCATCACGAGGTCTCCGATGGAAGAAGAAGAAGAATAAAGATGATGAGTGGTAAAGTATTACACACACTTACTGACAGATCGATGGTTGAGTTTATGATATAAGTGTTGTGTCTGTAATGATCTCCTGCGTTCATGGTTCCTCTGCGTACTCTCTCCATGTGGATTTTATGTCACTTGCACTCGGAGGAGTCGATGGGACCCTCCCAGGTGAGACGAGAGAAGTCGAGGGTTTTTGTTCCTGATTGGAGGTCAAGAATTACGAGTTATGAGTCAAATGCAGATTAACATCATGACAGTGAGGGCAGCATGGTAGTGTTCCTCAGAAGTTCTCCCAGTAACCACGTGGATTTTCATTCCACCTTCCAATACATGCCATTATTATTCCCTCTCTTTACTCTCTCTCTCTACTCTCTCTCTTTATTCTCTCTCTTTACTCTCTCTCTTTATTCCCTCTCTTTACTCTCTCTCTTTACTCTCTCTCCACTCTCTCTCTTTACTCTCTCTCTCTACTCTCTCTCTTTATTCCCTCTCTTTACTCTCTCTCTTTACTCTCTCTCCACTCTCTCTCTTTATTCTTTCTCTTTATTCTCTCTCTTTATTCCCTCTCTTTATTCTTTCTCTTTATTCTCTCTCTTTATTCTCTCTCTTTATTCCCTCTCTTTATTCCCTCTCTTTATTCTCTCTCTTTATTCTCTCTCTTTATTCTCTCTCTTTATTCCCTCTCTTTATTCCCTCTCTTTATTCTCTCTCTACTCTCTCTCTCTTTATTCTCTTTCTTCATTCCCTCTCTACTCTCTCTCTTTATTCTCTTTCTTCATTCCCTCTCTACTCTCTCTCTTTATTCTCTCTCTTTATTCCTCTCTACTCTCTCTCTTTATTCTCTTTCTTTATTCTCTCTCTTTATTCCCTCTCTTTATTCCCTCTCTTTATTCTCTCTCTTTATTCTCTCTCTTTATTCTCTCTCTTTACTCTCTCTCTATATTCTCTCTCTTTATTCTCTCTCTTTACTCTCTCTCTTTATTCTCTCTTTTTATTCTCTCTCTTTATTCTCTCTCTTTACTCTCTCTCTATATTCTCTCTCTTTATTCTCTCTCTTTACTCTCTCTCTTTATTCTCTCTTTACTCTCTCTCTTTACTCTCTCTCTTTATTCTCTCTTTACTCTCTCTCTTTACTCTCTCTCTACTCTCTCTCTTTATTCTCTTTCTTTATTCCCTCTCTTTATTCCCTCTCTTTATTCTCTCTCTACTCTCTCTCTCTTTATTCTCTTTCTTCATTCCCTCTCTACTCTCTCTCTTTATTCTCTTTCTTTATTCTCTCTCTTTATTCCCTCTCTACTCTCTCTTTTTATTCTTTCTCTTTATTCTCTCTCTTTATTCTCTCTCTTTATTCCCTCTCTTTATTCCCTTTCTTTATTCCCTCTCTTTATTCTCTCCCTACTCTCTCTCTTTATTCTCTCTTTATTCCCTCTCTACTCTCTCTCTTTATTCTCTTTCTTTATTCTCTCTCTTTATTCCCTCTCTTTATTCCCTCTCTTTATTCCCTCTCTACTCTCTCTCTTTATTCTCTCTCTTTATTCTCTCTCTACTCTCTCTCTTTATTCTCTCTCTTTATTCTCTCTCTTTATTCCCTCTCTTTATTCCCTCTCTACTCTCTCTCTTTATTCTCTCTCTTTATTCTCTCTCTACTCTCTCTCTTTATTCTCTCTCTTTATTCCCTCTCTTTATTCCCTCTCTTTATTCTCTCTCTACTCTCTCTCTCTCTTTATTCTCTCTCTTTATTCCCTCTCTTTATTCCCTCTCCTTATTCCCTCTCTTTATTCTCTCTCTACTCTCTCTCTTTATTCTCTTTCTTTATTCTCTCTCTTTATTCCCTCTCTTTATTCTCTCTCTACTCTCTCTCTCTACTCTCTCTCTCTCTCTTTATTCTCTCTCTTTATTCCCTCTCCTTATTCCCTCTCTTTATTCTCTCTCTACTCTCTCTCTTTATACTCTCTCTTTGTTCCCTCCCTTTATTCTCTCTTTTTATTCTCTCTTAATTCTCTATTTATTCCCTCTTTATTCTCTCTCTTCGAGTTAATGAGAAGAACGCAGCTGGTTACAGGAGGAACCTGGAAGTCTAAACTCTTTTGACTTAAAGACGTCCGATGTTCTTAAATCGCTGACACTGGAGACTCCTTTCATAAGCGTTAAATAATCGTCTCCTTACTTTAAGAAAACTTCACCACATCAACACACTTTCTTAATCATTATTATCCTTCCATCCATCCATCTTCTATGCCGCTTGTCCTTCAGGGTCACGGAGAACCTGGAGCCTATCCCAGGGAACATGGGGTACAGGGCGGGGTACAGGGCGGGGTACAGGGCGTGGTACAGGGCGGGGTACAGGGCGGGGTACACCCTGGACAGGGTGCCAGTCCATCGCAGGCCACAATCACACACACACTCACACACACATTCATACACTACGGACACTTTAGATACGCCGATCAGACTACCATGCATGTGTTTGGACTGGAGGAGGAAACCGGAGTACCCGGAGGGAACCCCCACAGCACGGGGAGAACATGCAAACTCCACACACACACACACACACACACACACACACACACACACACACACACACACACAGGGACACAGTGGGACTTGAATCCCTGACTCTGGAGGTGTGAGGGGAACGTGCTGAATTGTTCTTGTTGTTGTTATTATGATGATGATGATGATGATGTGGCACATCTGTTGTACAGGTCCCTGTGAATGATCTGTTACTATAGAAACATATTAATACAGACCTGTGGTGAAGGTAACGTGTAGATCCGAGCTGTTACAGATCTGATCTTTATGAAGAACATTTCGTCCTTCACATGTGGAGAGTGAACATCTGGAGGATTCCAGAGACGCATCACGTGATAGTTTAACTCCTGCAGTGTGTTTCACCTGCTCGGGGTTTACTGGATCAGTAATGAATGAACTAATTACGATTTATCACTCATTACTATTCATCTACAACCGCGCGCGGGGAGGGGCGGGGCTGCTGACGTCACTGCGGCCGCGCGGACCCTCGCGACCCTCCGTCCCGTATAAATACACCGGGCTGCGTTAACTTTCCTCGTGCATTCAAGTCAGTGCACGCGACCTCGCTTCACGACCGAGTTTACCGGAAGCTTTTCGACGGAGATGCGCGAGACGTGTTTTAGAGAACTTTACTCCCTGTGTTTAATCCTCTGGTGTCTCACCGGTTTTTACTCCCAGGCTGGTGAGTATCTGCCTTTCCTTCCTGCTCTAGTACCGTTAGATTTCCTAGGGGGATAGATAGATAGAGAGAGAGAGAGAGACAGAGGGAGAGAGACAGCGAGGGAGTGAAAGAGAGAGAGAGACAGAGAGAGAGTGAGACAGACGGACAGAATGAGGGAGAGACAGACAGAGAGACAGACAGAGAGACAGAGGGAGAGAGAGACAGACAGAGGGACAGAGAGACAGAGGGAGAGAGAGAAAGAGAGAGTGAGAGAGAGACAGACAGAGGGGGAGAGAGAGTGAAAGACAGACAGAGGGAGAGAGACAGCGAGGGAGTGAAAGAGAGAGAGAGACAGACACAGAGAGACAGAGAAAAAACGAGAGAGAGTGAGAGAGAGACAGACAGAGGGAGAGAGACAGCGAGGGAGTGAAAGAGAGAGAGACAGACACAGAGAGAGAGAAAGAGTGAAAGAGAGAGAGAGTGAGAAAGAGACAGATAAAGGGAGAGAGACAGCGAGGGAGTGAAAGAGAGAGATAGACAGACAGAGAGAGACAGAGAGAGAGAGTGAGAGAGAGCGAGACAGACAGACAGAAAGAGGGAGTGACAGACAGAGGGACAGAGAGGGAGACAGGAAATCACCAAAAAAGAGTCTATTTCTATTCAAATTTGTGTCATTTCTGTAGAAAAGGTCAGAAATCCCTGCAATCTGATCTCTTCATGTGACTCTGATCGATCTGATCTGATCATCAGATTTCACACACGCTTGTGGACAGGAGATGAAAATAATCAACGATTCCTGGAAATATTTGGCTGCACTGTTTCTGGCGGTTCCTCCTGTATAACTCGGTCAGATCTTCAGATCCCGCTGTAGTCTGATTCGCAGTGATGATCAGATGTAAACCACCTGCAGGCGGCTGTAGATGATCTTATTGTTTATTATTACCTCTCTACGTCTCCGTCGTGTATCGCAACAAACTCTCCCTCGATCAGAAAAATAAACCGCACCAGACGATGCCTCTGCAGTGCTTCATCTCCACACTGCGGTGTCCGAGTACTTCTAATCCTCTACACCTGAATGTTAAGAAAAACCGCGTGGAGAGATGTTGTGAAATCATTTAGGCGTAAATAAGTTCATTGAACTCGAGCTGTAATAAATAAGACAGATTTATTTTGTGTCCTGTATTCAGGGACGAGTAAACGTCCGAGTGCACGCTTATTACGCTTTAATAGTTGAAATCTCTTAAACCTGTTTTTATTATTGTTTTCTTATTAAAAGTATCCAGTATAAATGATGTTAATGAAGACGGAACTGAAATATTACCTGCGGTTATTTCTGTCGTCAGAATGCTATCCGCTGTTAGACTGTGGAGACGATGGAGACGTCACACAGGTACGCACACAGACATTCACTACATACCTGGAGCAGGTTCTCCTCTGCTTACACTCGTTCATTCTCACAGTGACGGTGTTCCCTCAGCGTTCCATCAGTGTTCCATCAGCATTCCCTCAGTGTTTCCTCAGCGTTCCCTCAGTGTTCGCTCAGTGTTCCATCAGTGTTCCATCAGTGTTCCATCAGCGTTCCCTCAGTGTTCCATCAGCGTTCCCTCAGTGTTTCCTCAGCGTTCCCTCAGTGTTCCCTCAGTGTTCCATCAGTGTTCCATCAGTGTTCCATCAGCGTTCCCTCAGTGTTCCCTCAGTGTTCCATCAGTGTTCCATCAGTGTTCCATCAGCGTTCCCTCAGTGTTCCATCAGCGTTCCCTCAGTGTTCCATCAGTGTTCCATCAGTGTTCCCTCAGCGTTCCCTCAGTGTTCCATCAGCGTTCCCTCAGTGTTCCCTCAGTGTTCCCTCAGCGTTCCCTCAGCATTCCATCAGCGTTCTCTCAGTGTTCCCTCCGTGTTCCCTCCGTGTTCCCTCAGCGTTCCCTCAGTGTTCCCTCAGCATTCCCTCAGCATTCCCTCAGCGTTCCATCAGCGTTCCCTCAGTGTTCCCTCAGCGTTCCCTCCGTGTTCCCTCAGCGTTCCCTCAGCGTTCCCTCAGTGTTCCCTCCGCGTTCCCTCAGCGTTCCCTCAGCGTTCCCTCAGTGTTCCCTCAGCGTTCCCTCCGTGTTCCCTCAGCGTTCCATCAGCGTTCCCTCAGTGTTCCCTCAGCGTTCCCTCCGTGTTCCCTCAGCGTTCCCTCAGCGTTCCCTCAGTGTTCCCTCAGCATTCCCTCAGCGTTCCATCAGCGTTCCCTCAGTGTTCCCTCAGCGTTCCCTCCGTGTTCCCTCAGCGTTCCCTCAGCGTTCCCTCAGTGTTCCCTCAGCGTTCCCTCAGCGTTCCCTCAGTGTTCCCTCAGCGTTCCCTCCGTGTTCCCTCAGCGTTCCATCAGCGTTCCCTCAGTGTTCCCTCAGCGTTCCCTCCGTGTTCCCTCAGCGTTCCCTCAGCGTTCCCTCAGTGTTCCATCAGCTAACTGCAGTAATGAACAGTATAATAATTTTGATTTCATGTGGAGCTCTATTCTCAGCGTTGCAGAGTGTGAGGATCAGGTGCAGGACTGACACTGTACAGGTGGAGTGTGAGGATCAGGTGCAGGACTGACACTGTACAGGTGGAGTGTGAGGATCAGGTGCAGGACTGACACTGTACAGGTGGAGTGTGAGGATCAGGTGCAGGACTGACACTGTACAGGTGGAGTGTGAGGATCAGGTGCAGGAGTACCTCTGGGGTTTTAAACACCTCAGTGTGAATACTGATTGTGATTGAACTGTGAAGAGTTCGCAGGTCCAACGTTTCCAGCCAGAAGCGTCCTGTGGTCAGATAGATTAGTTTAAACTGTGAGTGGAAGGTCTAGCACCACACACACACACACTCACACACACACACACACACACACACACACACACACACACACACACACACACACACACACACACACACACACACACACTTTATTACTGAGATCCACCCCCAGTGGTGCAGGATTGGAGGAGCTGACACAGAGGGATGGTCAGGGAATGTTAAATGTCCAGTAAACTGCCGCCTCCATCTATTCCACTACACACGAGTACATGAACCCTCCCAGTGCCGGATTGTCCTCTACAACACAGCGTTACATGTCCTGCTGTTCTGGGAAAATAATCAAGGACAGGATGGTGTTGCAGAACATAAGAAGATGAGATAGGAGCTTCTACATATGCTTCTACAGATGATCCAGTACACTGGTAAATTCAGCAGCGTGTCAGTTTCAGGACTTTGTGAAGGATTACAGGGTTGTTTCAGTGCTGGTGCTGTAGGTGAGGAGTAGAACACTTTGGGCGTGTCGTCATGGTAACCACAGCAGAAGTTGATATTTTAGTATAAGAGCACATCCAGGGGTGTTTTATTCCTCTGATACCACAACAGTCCTGCTCTTCATCCTGCTCTTCATCCTGCTCTTCATCCTGCTCTTCATCCTGCTCTTCATCCATTCATCTTACATTATAGCAGCTATAAACACTCATTCTCTCACCAGCCCTCTCTTTATTCTCTCTTTATTCCCTCTCTTTATTCTTTCTGTTTTCCCTCTCTCTATTCTCTCTCTCTATTCTCTCGCTCTTTATTCCCCCTCTTTATTCTCTCTCTCTCTATTCTCTCTCTCTTTATTCCCTCTCTCTATTCTTTCTCTTTTCCCTCTCTCTATTCTCTTGCTTTTTATTCCCTCTCTCTTTATTCTCTCTCTCTATCCTCTCTTGCTCTTTATTCCCTCTCTTTATTCTCTCTCTCTATTCTCTCGCTCTTTATTCCCCCTCTCTTTATTCTCTCTCTCTATTCTCTCGCTCTTTATTCCCCCTCTCTTTATTCTCTCTCTCTATTCTCTCGCTCTTTATTCCCCCTCTCTTTATTCTCTCTCTCTATTCTCTCGCTCTTTATTCCCCCTCTTTATTCTCTCTCTCTCTATTCTCTCTCTCTTTATTCCCTCTCTTTATTCTTTCTCTTTTCCCTCTCTCTATTCTCTTGCTTTTTATTTCCTCTCTCTTTATTCTCTCTCTCTATCCTCTCTTGCTCTTTATTCCCTCTCTTTATTCTCTCTTTATTCCCTCTGTTTATTCTTTCTCTTTTCCCTCTCTCTATTCTCTCTCGATTCTCTCGCTTTTTATTGCCTCTCTTTATTCCCTCTCTCTTTATTCCATCTCTCTCTATCCTCTCTCTCTTTATTCCCTCTCTTTATTCCCTCTCTCTTTATTCTCTCTCTTTATTCCCTCTCTCTTTATTCTCTCTCTCTTTCTTCCCTCTCTCTTCAGTCCCTTTCTCTCTATCCTCTCTCTCTTTATTCCCTCTCTCTCTATCCTCTCTCTTTATTCCCTCTCTCTTTCTTCTCTCTCTTTATTCCCTCTCTCTTCAGTCCCTCTCTCTCTATCCTCTCTCTCTTTCTTCTCTCTCTTTATTCCCTCTCTCTTTATTCCCTCTCTCTTTATTCTCTCTCTATATTCTCTCGCTCTTTATTCCCTCTCTTTATACCCTCTTTATTCTAGCTCTCTCTCTCTCTCTCTCTCTCTATCCTCTCTCTCTTTATTCCCTCTCTTTATTCTCTCTCTTTCTATCATCTCTCTCTTTATTCCCTCTCTCTTTATTCCCTCTCTCTCTATTCTCTCTCTCTTTATACCCTCTCTGTTTATTCTCTCTCTCTCTCTCTATCCTCTCTCTTTATTCCCTTTCTCTCTCTATTCTCTCTCTCTTTATACCCTCTCTATTTATTCTCTCTCTATCCTCTCTCTCTTTATTCTCTCTCTCTTTATTCTCTCTCTCTATTCTCTCGTTCTTTATTCCCTCTCTTTATTCTCTCTCTATTCTCTCGCTCTTTATTCCCTATCTCTTTATTCCCTCTCTCTTTATTCTCTCTCTTTATTCTCTCTCTTTATTCCCTCTCTTTATTCTCTCGCTCTTTATTCTCTCGCTCTTTATTCCCTATCTCTTTATTCCGTCTCTCTTTATTCCCTCTCTTTATTCCCTCTCTTTATTCCCTCTCTTTATTCTCTCTCTATTCTCTCGCTCTCTTTATTCCCTCTCTCTTTATTCTCTCTCTCTTTATTCCCTCTCTTTATTCTCTCTCTCTCTATTCTCTCGCTCTTTATTCCCTCTCTCTTTATTCTCTCTCTCTTTATTCCCTCTCTTTATTCTCTCTCTCTCTATTCTCTCGCTCTTTATACCCTCTCTCTTTATTCTCTCTCTCTTTATTCTCTCTCTCTATTCTCTCGTTCTTTATTCCCTCTCTTTATTCTCTCTCTATTCTCTCTCTCTTTATTCCCTATCTCTTTATTCCCTCTCTCTTTATTCCCTCTCTTTATTCTCTCTCTTTATTCCCTCTCTTTATTCCTTCTCTCTTTATTCTCTCTCTCTTTATTCCCTCTCTTTATTCCCTCTCTCTCTATTCTCTTGCTCTATATTCCCTCTCTCTTTATTCTCTCTCTCTCTATTCTCTCGCTCTTTATTCCCTCTCTTTATTCTCTCTCTCTCCATTCTCTCGCTCTTTATTCCCCTCTCTTTATTCCCTCTCTTTATTCCCTCTCTTTATTCCCTCTCTTTATTCCCTCTCTTTATTCTCTCTCTATTCTCTCGCTCTTTATTCCCTCTCTCTTTATTCCCTCTCTTTATTCCTTCTCTCTTTATTCCCTCTCTTTATTCCCTCTCTCTCTATTCTCTTGCTCTTTATTCCCTCTCTTTATTCTCTCTCTCTCTATTCTCTCTCTCTCTCTCTATTCTCTCGCTCTTTATTCCCTCTCTTTATTCTCTCTCTCTCCATTCTCTCGCTCTTTACTTCCTCTCTTTTTATTCTCTCTCCTTATTCAATTTTTTTACTCTCTCTCTCTCTCTTTATTCTCCCTCTTTATTTTCTCTCTCTCTTAAAGTTAATAAGACAAAAAAAATCAGTTTATCGCGTTACTGAGAAACGGCAAAGAAGTGTAAACTCCTCTGTCCTGAAGACAAACCTACTGACTGTAAAAAAGCACTGACACTGGAGACTCCTTCCATTAATGTTAACTACTAAATGTCTCCTTACAGAAAACTCCACCGTATCACTGATAATCAGTAATATTTACATCAGGCTGAGATCGATGCAGTGTCTGTGTGAATGAGCAGAAAGTTCATCAACACCTTCTAACAAAGGACTTCAGTGGACTTCTTTCTGTCTGAGAGTCTCTCTCTCTCTCTCTCTCTCTCTCTCTCTCTCACACACACACACACCAGAATGCCTCACACTATAATGATCTCACTTTCATGATTACATGTCAGGATGTCACATGTCCTTCTGACAGCCGTGTTAATGATAAAACACACCTTATTTTTTGAATTCTCACGTCAGAACAGACTTTTCAACGTCGTCTAATGCAGACTCTCTCCCAAACATGGTCTAATGCGGACTCTCTCCCAAAACATGGTCTAATGCGGACTCTCTCTCTAAAACATGGTCTAATGCGGACTCTCTCCCAAAACGTCGTCTAATGCAGACTCTCTCCAAAACATGGTCTAATGCGGACTCTCTCCCAAAACATGGTCTAATGCGGACTCTCTCCAAAACGTCATCTAATGCAGACTCTCTCCAAAACGTCATCTAATGCAGACTCTCTCCAAAACATGGTCTAATGCGGACTCTCTCCCAAAACGTCATCTAATGCGGACTCTCTCCAAAACATGGTCTAATGCGGACTCTCTCTCTAAAACATGGTCTAATGCGGACTCTCTCTCCAAAACATGGTCTAATGCGGACTCTCTCTCCAAAACATGGTCTAATGCGGACTCTCTCCCAAAACGTCATCTAATGCGGACTCTCTCCAAAACATGGTCTAATGCGGACTCTCTCTCTAAAACATGGTCTAATGCGGACTCTCTCTCCAAAACATGGTCTAATGCGGACTCTCTCTCTAAAACATGGTCTAATGCGGACTCTCTCGCAAAACGTCATCTAATGCGGACTCTCTCCAAAACATGGTCTAATGACGATTAAAATGTATAAATGTTTTAATATGAAGTTGTTCTCATGGAATTCGGTGTGAGTTTTTCTTAAAAGTCTTGCCACTGCCAAAAAAGCAGCAGGATGAATTCTGATGTTTATAGGGTGATCTTATCTTCTCATGTTCAGACAAATTCATCAAAACCCACTGGATGGCACTTCACGGTGCAGATGGATAATGATCTTAAACGTACTTCAAAAGCAACCTGAGATTTTTTAAGGCAAGTAAGAGAAATGTTCAGCAATGGCCAAGTCAATCACCTGACCTGAATCCACCTGAGCTGCATTTCAACTGCTGAAGGCAAAACACCCCAAGAACAACTATTTTTCTTTGATTAACCCACTCATTAGGAATCCTTGATATGATACCCAAGGAGCAGAGGGGGTTAAGGTTCGGGTCCCTGCTCGAGGACCTGACACTGCCGATACACCATGTTACCCATCATGGATACCAGATCCTCTAAAATGGAGTACTAAAGCCGTGAAGGTACATGACTCAAGATCCTTACAAATAGGCTCTTGTTTGGCACTTTGGAAGTTTTAATAGGCTCCAGATATTTGCACCTCTTGTTCGACCAGTCAGACAGACTTTTAGAAGGAGAGAGGGCTGAGCTCATCTGTACCTGTATCAGTGTTCCTCTTTTCTACAGCACACAAGATATGGTCTTCACCCTGTGTGTTAGCCCAAGATTTCAAGGGCTTCACTAGCTGCACCAGGTGTGCTTGAGCTCGAACACATAAAATACCTGAACTGGCTAGGGGTAGAAAATTATGAAATACCTGGACGGGGCAGTAAAAGGAAGCTATCGACAGCTACAAGCAGATTTCTGAGGAGGCAGGTTGTGAAAAACCCTCGAGTGACTGCAGAAGACCTGCAGCGAGACCTGGTGTAACAGGCACTGAGGTTTCAGTGAGCACAGTAAGGTGTGTACTAAACTCAGAAGGTTTCTATGCCAGAACTCCAAGACGTTCAACTCTACTGACCCAAAAGCACAAGAAAAGTCCCTCAAAACCATATAAATAATCTACAGAAGTTTTGGGATTCTGTTCCATGGAGTGATGAAACAAAACTGGAACTTTTCAGCGTGATGGATCAGCGGTATGTCTGGAGGAAGAAGAATAAAGAAAGAACAATCTGTCCCCAGTCAAGCATGGTGGAGGCTCGGTGATGCTCTGGAGCTGCTTTGCTTCCTCTTGCACTGGAAACCTGCAGCGTGTGGAAGGCAAGATGGATTCAGTGAACTATCAGGAAATCTTAGGAGAAAATATGCCGTCTGTGATGAAGCTGAAGCTTGGCATCATCGGACCTTCCAACAGGACAATGATCCCAAGCATACCTCAAATTCCACCAAGGTTTGGTTGCAGAAGAAGTTGTGGAAGATTCGACAGGGCTATCTGACTTGAACCCCATAGAAAATCTCTGGTGGGATTTGAAGAAGGTGGTTGCAGAACGCAAACTCAAAAATATTACTGAACCGGAAGTCATTGCTCATGAGGAACGGGAGAAGGTTCTGCAGAAGCTCTGCATCTTGTTTACAGCAGGTCATAACAGTAAAAGGAGCTCTACTAAGTACAAAAGATGCTGGCCATGAAGGGGCTGGATAATTTAGAGACTAGAGAAATCATTATAAGTTACATTTTCAGTTGAATTTGGGGAAACCACTTGAAACATTCATTGTGTTGAACTATTTCTATTGCTTTTGCTTGATTAGTTCATCGCAAACCGCTGAAAGTCTGAACGTTTTGACAATAAACTGATCTATATATATATATATATATAAAATATATAAATAAATAAAAAATTAGATTTAGTGTTCATGAAACAGTTTAGTTCCTGTTATTACTGAAGTTAATATTGAATAGTTCCTGTTAGTATTGACATTAATAGGAAAAAACCACCTAACTCACCCGTGTCTGAAAACCTGAAGTTTCCCTCTGACTGTTATAAAGTGCTGACACTGGAGACTCCTTCCATAAATATTACATAAACATCTCCTTACAGAGATCTTCACCACATCCACGATTTGAGAAAGTTGATTAAACCCGGATGTCTTGTCCGGATCTTTCTCTTTCAGGGTTCAGCAGTTCAGAACTCGCTGTGTGGACTCGTGTGGGGAGACCAGAACAAGGTGGGGGGAGTTTTCATGACCTGTGTTATTATTTGTGTACACTTTCGTGGGTTTCTGAGGTATTAGTCTGTTGAAAGATTATTGAATGTGTGTTTAATATACCAATATAGAGAGCCTACTGCATGGAATTAATACACCGAGTGTGTGAGTGATAATATTCATAATACTGTGTGTATTTGTGCCTTGATGTTCCTCAGGAGCAGATTCAGAACGTCTTCAAACGGGTCAGTCTGTGACTTTATAATGAGTTTTCCATACCAGCTGCAGTAATTATCACGTGGACTGCTAACCCTGTGTTCTTTTCAGTTCTTGTTCCACTACTCGAAGGCACGGAATTCAGTCGGCACTGTCGAGAGAGAGGTAAACATCACGCTGAACGCTTTCTTTCAGGAAACGTTTTTCACTAAAACTAACCAGCGCACCTTTTTCCTAGTCTCACTCCGTCCACCCTTTGATGCGCCTCTCGCCCAAGTTCACTCTGCGGAGGAAGAAACAGCAGGTTTTGTCTGTAAGCTCCATTTCCTTTTCCACTTCCTTAAAGCAGATCCGACCCTAAGTAAGGGCTGGTTCATTTTAAATCATTCGAATAATTATTCTTCGGTGAAAGTGTAGCTCATGTGTCAAAATCTTACTCCGTTAACTTTTTAAATATACAGTCATTGGCGGGATTCGAGAAGAAGCGAAGAGATTTTTCACAAGCAATTTGAAAGTGTAAATGAAAATGTAAGAAGTTATTGGACATGTTCGTAATTTACTGAGAGAACGAGTATTCGGTTTCAGTGTTACTGAAGATGTGAGAACTGAAGCCTTCACTCAAACGGAATTAAACCATCGACTAGGAATTAAAGTTCAGTTCCTTATATTTATCAAGAATTCTGGTGAGGGGAGAAGGTAGAACGAGAGACAGAGAGAGAGAGACAGACAGAGAGAGAGACAGAGAGAAAGAAAAAGAGACACAGAGAGAGAGACAGAGAGAGAGACAGAGAGATAGAGAGAGACAGAGAGAGAGACAGAGAGACACAGAGAGAGACACATAGAGAGAGACAGAGAGAGAGAGAGACAGAGAGATAGAGACAGAGAGAGAGACACAGAGAGAGAGACAGAGAGAGAGAGAGACAGAGAGATAGAGACAGAGAGAGAGACACAGAAAGAGACAGAGAGAGAGAGAGACACAGAGAGAGAGAGAGAAGAGAGAGAGAGAGAGACAGAGAGAGAGAGAGACAGAGAGAGAGAGACAGAGAGAGACAGAGAGAGAGAGAGAGACAGAGAGAGAGAGAGAGAGAGAGAGAGAGAGAGAGAGAGAGAGAGACAGAGAGAGAGAGAGAGACAGAGAGAGAGAGAGAGAGAGAGAGAGAGAGACAGAGAGAGAGAGAGAGAGAGAGAGAGACAGAGAGAGACAGAGAGAGAGAGACAGAGAGAGAGACAGAGAGAGACAGAGAGAGACAGAGATAGAGACAGAGAGAGAGACACAGAGAAAGAGACAGAGAGAGACAGAGAGACACAGAGAGAGAGAGAGAGAGACAGAGAGAGACAGAGAGAGAGAGAGAGACAGAGAGAGAGAGACAGAGAGAGACAGAGAGAGACAGAGAGAGAGTAATCGAGTCCTTGTGAGTTCACACTGAAGTGCTGTTAGTGGTTATAGGGGTGTTGTGGTCCGTTTCATGAATCCGGAGTGGCCTTATCCTCTCTGGAACCTTCTGTGAACTGGAGAGAACACAGAGAGAGTAATGGTTAGGGTGTCTCACCCTCGTGTTCTCCGTTGTGTGGGAATGTGAGGTTTTTTAGAGGTGTGATTAGCCAGCCCCTTTGACTAGCCCTGTGGGTGAACTCCAAAACCCCACCGCTGTTTCAGCACCCCGGACAGCGCCCTGTTGTGCTGGGTGGGCTGGTGGGTGGGGTCGCATAAAGTAAATAAAATGTAATTATAATGAGTATAATTACACGTAGGTTCCACTCCTGCTCGGTCATCACCTGCTCACAAACACATCAGTGGCTTGGATTAGAAAAGATATCCAGTCCAGTGGATTGTCCTGACAACTGTGTTGTCCTGATTTGACTCTTTTTCTGCACATTCCTGTCTCTCAGTCAGAACTTTTATTTCCATCTTCATCTCATCGTTGATGAAAGAGAATAAAGGCATTCTGGGGCATGCGTTATCTGTAGTGATGTGGACAACCAGAAACAGGACCCTGAGATACTCTCCTGTTACTCCTGTTTGACTTTGTCCTTCTCTTAGAGACACTGAAGATGACTTGTGGCCGCTCATACCGATCCAATCGAGGTCTTCGAGGTAGGTGCTACAAGCCACGGTGCTACCTAAATAGATAAATAATATCATTAATGAAACTGATCAGTGTTCGTTACCAGCAGCTGTCAGTTCCAGCTGTGATTCAGATGACAGGTTTATATTAACACGTTTATTCTGATACCTTATTGTTTACATTCTAACCGCTCACTCACAGGGAAAGATTTTTAAACTGCTTAGTAGTTTAACGAAAACAACAACAACAACAACAACGTATAATCACTGATATGGTGAAGTTTCTGTGAGGAAACGTTTATTTAATATTTATGGAAGGAGCCTCCAGTGCCAGCGCTTTGTAACTAAGTTTTCCTCTGTGATGTAACATCACCAGCCGTGTCTCATTTCTCTTATTAACTTCAGAAGAGAGAGAAACAGAGAGATTGGTGACGGTTTACAGATAAAAACACGACATTGTCCAGTAACATTAAAATATTTTAATCATTTTCAAATGACCTTGGTGTAGTAGAAATTAAACACTAGATGAGAATAAACCTCTTCAGACTGGATCACACCACCGTCACTGATTATTTTCCTATAACTGCACACCCCCATTGTTCATTCTTTACAGAGTAGAGCGTGCAGATTGGTTAGATAAGCTATTTACAACATAGTGCCACACTTTATTAGCTTGTGGGCGTGGTCTACACCAGGGTTGTGGATTTTAAGCAGCAGGCAATGTTGTGCGCTGTGATGTCACACCTGAATGATTTTTTCTTGTGCTGATTATAATAATCATACCTCAGCACAGTTAGATGATTGGACCAGAAGCTGTTGAAGCATAAATCTGACACTAATTACTGTAGCATAAATAACAGGATTGTATTAATCGTAATATATTTTTATTCCTATAGTAACAGCTCCTTTTTCGTTAATTATATATATATACACACACACACAGTATCTCACAAAAGTGAGTACACCCCTCACGTTTGTAAATATTTGATGATATCCATTAACGTCTAAACCGCTGGCAACAAAAGTGAGTACACCCCTAAGTGAAAATGTCCAAATTGGGCCCAAAGTGTCAATATTTTGTGTGGACACCATTATTTTCCAGCACTGCCTTAACCCTTCACCAGAGTTCACAGTTTGCCCCTGTAAGATATCATCAAATATTTACAAAAATGTGAGGGGTGTACTCACTTTTGTGAGATACTGTAAAAAAATAAATAAATTTTTATATATATATATATTTTATATATAATATATATATATATATATATATATACACATACACACACACACACACACACACACACCCAGTTTATTAAAACTCTGCTGAAAGTTATGCTGCAGTCCCGGTTCAGTAAGGGAGGTCGGTGTGATGATAAACATGGGAAGGCCTGCATGTTACTGCCCATCCTCATCTCCTGGAGAACCTGGGTTTACCTCAAACTCCTCACTAAAGATGAATAAACTCCAGCTGCAACGTTAAAAACACATTACTCTGAAACAGCGCAGGTTTCTCAAATTATAAACATTAAAGTCTTCGCTCCTCGTTTCCTCTCGGCCGAATCCTTCTCCAGATCCTCAGGTCGTGTCAGCAGGTCATCTGACCGTAGGGACGAGAACACTTTACTCTATCGAGGAGCGCAGGACCCAGGCGTTCTTGCATGAGTGCAGATTTAACACTGTTAGGTGTGTACGTGTACTCCAGTTTAAATAACACGTTTCTTTTCCTCTCTGTTTCTATACCCAGATCCGACTGGATGGTCAGGAGGATGGTGACACCACGTGGACTGTAAACTCACCGATTCTGTAAATAAACTCAATCTCACCCGTGTTGTGCGTTTTATTTCTCTCTCAGCCACACGTGTGTGTATTGTATAAATATATTCAGTGTTGTGTGTCGCTACTGCACTTATCAGAGCTCACGAATCCATCGACCGTTACAATGAAAGCTATCTCGCTTTTTTAAAAAAACAAATACACTGTATGGTTAAAATAAGTGTAGTGTGTAAAACAGTAATAAAACAAAAACAGCATAATTCTACAGGTTTCCTTTTTATGATGGCCATCAGGAACATGTCCTATACAAAAAGTTTTGGCATAAATAATACGCATTACTTATAAAATGGCTTTAACAGCTTAAAAAATCCAAATGTATCAGGAGTCGCTGAAGATTAAATCATTACCACTAGAGGGAGCTGATCCCTTTATTATTATGAGCAGGTTACAAAAATAATCAGTCGGGGGTTCCGGTCCTGTTTTTAGTGCACGCACCACCCCTTCACCTGCCCTCAGAGGGCCCCAAACCGCCTACATAAGGGCGCTGCGATCAGCGCGTCAGCTGGAGCGCAGAACGTGTAGAAGAGACGAGTTACATGCACTTTCGGAGTTATGAAGGGAAGTCAGTGCGCCGGTGTAATAAACAGTACCGGAACACAGACTTTGATGTTTTTAACTGTCCAAACCTGAAAAAGAGAAGTCCTTGAGAACCAAAAAAAATCCAAACATGAGCCTGAAAAAAAAAACTGCACCCCAATCAGTCGTCGTCAGATTCGTCGCTGTCTCTGCGGCGCGGCGCTGAGCAGCGGATGGATGAAATCAGCTGGTCCTGGATCTGTTTCCTCGGATTCTCCTCCAGGTCCGTTTTCACAGCGCCGGATTCGGCCAAACGCCATTCCAGCTCTGAGGAACAGAACCATATTACTTTTCTTAATCCTGACTGAAAGCAGGAGGGACAATACACAACACACACACACACACACACACCATCACACTTGAGGTTCATTCCTCCGAACACCAGCGGTCCGATGAACTGCGCCTTCATCTCCCCCTCCTGGTAAACGAAGATAGTGGGCAGGTTTCTGTCCGGATAATTAGCGATGCACGTCGTGGAGATCGACTTCAGGAACTTAGTGTCTGGAAACTTCTGAGCCAAAGAGGACAGGTGCTGATTGATCAGCGTGCACAAGGGGATGCTGAGAAAATTACAATTGTAATAATTATTATTATTGCATCCTCAATATAATTTCTAATTACAATAGTGCACCGAACATATAAACAATTAGATGTCTTGACCTACAAAACAAGTGCACACACACACTCACACACACACACACCCTGGTTTGTAGAGGTGCAGCACCACCCAGATGCCGACTCCGGCCTTGTTCACTTCCTGAACGTAGTCTTGACCCGAAATCTCGTTCAGTTCGCCGAATACGTTCTTCACCTGCTTTGCTTTCCACTCGGCGAGCCTCTTCTGCCTGAGACGTGACAGAGCACAGTAAAGATCTATGGTACAATACGGATTAGAGTTGCAACTGATCGATAAAATGGATAATCGATGATGAAAATGGTTGTAATGAATCATTATTGATCAGTGTCTGCGCGGCCCGGAAGAGATTTACTCATTACGTTACTTCTGTTCAGAAAACACGCTTCAGAGAGTAAATACAGTTGTAAGTAAAGTGGTCCCAAATGAAGTACTGTACACTTACACTATGCACTGTGTACTCTACCATCTAGTGTGTGGATTTTAGAAAGTGAAAAAAAAATAAAGAAAAAAAAATAGTGGTTTAGACATTAATGGCTGTGTACATTGTAGCAAAGTCTCATTTCTTCAGTGTTGTCACATGAAAAGATATCAAATATTTACAAAAATGTGAGGGGTCCTAAATTAATAATATATACTGGTGTGTGTATTGGGTAAAGTTTTAGTCTGAATTTTATATTTGTAAAACTCAGTTACGCCTCCATACGATTAATCGAAATTAATTGGCCAACTAATTGATTATGAAAATAATCGTTAGTTGCATCCCTAGAACAGATAAAGCAGGGCGCAAACGTCCGAGACCACATCGATTAGACGACACTCGAGACGAATCAGTTTTCACTAGTGCGCTCAGACTTTAGGACCCTGCTGTACATGGTAAAATGCTGATCAAACCCCTGGGTGAAATGTGACCTGTCTGGAAGGGTGGGGCCTAATATTCTAATGAGCATGTTTGATTGACAGTCCTCTGTCTAAGACTCTCAGGCTGCTGCCACTCAAACAGATAAAGAGGTGAGAATAATGACTGTTCAACTGTACATGTACCAATCCACCCAGACTTGGGGCTACAGCACCCTGCTACGCTACGTTACACCTGTTGATGGACAGAACATAAAATCCCAGTTAAGGAAATTTCATTTGGTAACATGGGGAAAAGTTCAGAGGGGTGAATACTTATGCAACATTTGAAGAAAAGAAAAAAAAATCAAAATAAACTGAACAGTTCAGCTATTGAAAGTGTTGATTGTATTTATGAAAGTATTTGGTCTTCATTACAGTTTCGTTTGGTTTACAGAAGAGTAAACACTTTCGGACAAAAACACTAAAAAAGGAAAATGACGGAATAAACACACTAACTGATGTGAGCTTTAAGTTAAGAAAACACTTTAATATGTTTCCCAAACTTGGTGTGAAACCCGAGCACCTGAGGAATGTTTAAGTATTGGATAAACAGCGCCACAGTGTGGCCGAACACCAAAATTAAGCAGTTTTTGTTCAGCAGATTTACTTCTCTGACAAATTTCCTTCTTTTACTTTAACGAGTGAACAAGTTGCACTTAATAATGCAGAAGTCGACTACTTTTATCCCTCACTTGTACAAATAACCTGGAAGACATGTAGAACACGATATTAAATAAATAAAACGTTGCGGGATGTATTAAGCTGGTGAGAAAACCTGTTTGGAAATCGAACATCCGATGCGGAACGTTCATTTGTGTTTGGAGAGGCTTCCTATCAATCATTTTATACACACAATAGGCCATCACAGATCTTGGGGGCGGAGCTTCATGAACATGGGCGGGAACCATTCAAATATCGAACTTACCCAACGATTAGGGGATGTACGCTGCTTCCCAATTGGCAAACTTATACTACAGACTAGAAGAATGTATTCTTCTTTATTCGTTATCTCCTTTATCTTTTACACGTCTCTAAAATGCATCCTTGAATTCGGCAAAGAAAAGCAAAACAAAAATCCTCCTCTCTCCGCGGTGTAAGGAATTGTGGGTAATATCAGCTGAACGTGTCCACAGATCCACACAGCAAAAATCTCCAAGAACCAGTCGACCCTCCGCGTTCCTTCGGGATCTTCATTTAACACACTACGATTTGGAACCAATCTCACCCCGGAGACGATTTAGACATCGTGGATATAAGGCAAATTTTATATATATATATATATATATATATATATATATATATATATATATATATATATATATATATATATATATATATATATATATATATATATTTTTTTACACACACACACACCAAACAGGCAAATCCTACCTAACGCACATTTAAAGAGCCACTATAAAGCAGGACTATTTATAGGTGAAACGTTCACCTGTACATCTCGATGGCGATCTCGTCCTCCTCACCGAACTCATCCTCGTTCTCCTCCAGCTCCTCCAGAGTCATATTCTCGTAGGTTTTCACTGCAGGAAACAGGTGTAGTTTTAATAAATAATCCAATTCAGATTTATTTGAAATATTCCCCTTTCTGTTGTGAAGTCTCACCAATGGACTGCTGCTGAAGGATCTGCTCCTGCTCCTCTTCCTCTTCCTTCGGCTTCTCTTTAGGAGGAAGGATGCCCTTCTTCCTGAGAATGTCATTCCACTCGGTGTCTTCATTTGGGTCCTAGAGTGGAGATGGCTGGGATTAGTCTGGGTCACTGCAGACACTGAAATCATGGCTCCCATATTCTACTGAGGACTGGAGATGTTACTCCCTCTGACGTGCAGAGGATCGTAACCTGCTTCATTAAAAACATTCAGTAATAGAGAGGAGAGAGAGAGAGAGAGAGAGAGAGAGAGAGAGAGACTTTAACTTTTAAAACCTCTTTATTTATCAACCATTTAGGGGAAACAGAACATATCACTCATTCAAAAAGAAAAAGAAAAAGAGCGGCTTCGTGCGGCTAATGTCCATCTCCTCAGTCCGAACCGTCTCCGTGGTGACAGCAGTCCCACGTTCTCACTTTTCGATGCAGGTTGTGCAGACTGAATGGACTTATTTCTGTCTGAGAAATAGCTGGTCAGCGAGACGTCACGTTTTCTTTTCGTTACTTCTAAAACCAGCTCCACTGTTCTGTAATGTACAGTTCCTCAGGTGGCGCTGAGAGATTTGGAGTAGGTGGGTTACCGGACCTTACTCCATACTCCACGTCTGATGCTCATATACCCAGTCTGAAACGTCTCCTCGGTGACAGCGCGTTGAGGCTCTCACCTGTTGTTGTGTGCTGCACCGATTTTAAGAATTCCCCCCTGTCCGGGAATGAGTTATTCAGTACGACACCATCTTGTCCTGAAGTTTGCTCCAAAAACCCCTTTAGCTGTTCCACAGTGTAAAGTTGCTCTGGCTATACGACCCCAGCTGTTATTTCCAGTTTGTCCTCATTGTTCTCCATGTTCTTCTCCTATGTGTTCTTCTGTCGCTGTCGTGCAGAGTCACTGTCTTCGACAGCGATAGCGGTGTGGGGTTTGAAATGAAAGCTGTCTGCAGTGTTGTTATTGCCGGTATGGGCACGGGTGTCGGTGTTATCGCTGGGTGCTGTGATCATTTCAGTGTTGTGTTCGTCACTGACCTCTTCCTGCTGTGACCTCTGTATGTCGTTACCCCCCTCTGCCCCAGGCTCCTGTTCTCTGGTGTCCCCCTGCTGTCTGGGTGGTGGCGAAGACGGTGTAGCTGCTGTCACCGTGTTTACACTTGAGGTTGATATCCAGTGCTTGTTCTCGGTTGTTAATAAACATATACACGTGTCTCCGGAAAGACAGGACGTGTTTCACCGCGGGGGTAACATGTAGCATGTCACCTTTCAGCAATATTCCACTTTCACACAGCGTACCGGCGAATCTCTCTTTCTGTAAGAAAATCATTCATTCAGGAGGAGGAGGAGTAGATGTTCTCGCACCCAACCTTCTCTCCCACCACTAGCAGAACCTCCTCCACCTGTTCTCCATTCTCTGGTACACACCTGACGCCATGGTGGAGAGACAGCGTCTCCCCTCCGGCCTCGGAGGCCATGGCGTCCCGCACACCGTCTCCCACTCTCAACTTTCACCGGTCACTATTAACTCAATCACTTAACTTCTAATGAATTAAATGAGGTGAAGAAAAGCAAAAGGACAAACTTGTGAAAAACTTTGGCAAGACACCAAACCGCTCTCACTCCACCGCGCATGCGCAGAGAGAGAGACAGAGTGATAGACAGACACAGACAATAGAGACAGACAAGAGAGAGAGACACACACACAAACCGCCAGAGAGACAGACAGACAGAGAGAGAGACACACATGAAGACAGACACAGACAAAGAGAGACAGACGAGAGAGAGAGAGACACACACACAAAGACAGACAGTGAGAGACAGACAGAGTAGGATTATAAGCTTTACCGTGTGTATAACCAATTTATTTAATACAGGAAACAAACCTGCATGTTGTCACGGTGCGCTGTGGGAGCTGTTCCTCCTCACGGGGGGAGAGAGAGAGAGAGAGTGCGCCGGTTATTTCAGTCCGACTGGAAACACGTCCTCGCGCTAACACACGAACAGCTCTGTTTTACTGTTTTAACATTTCCTTAGCGTAGTAACTCTGTGTTAATAATTAAATAATAGTTCAAATACAGAATATAACACACTGCTGTGTATATACTGTGAAAGAAAAACGACTGAAGGAGATTATTGCTGCACGGGACGATAATAGTAGGAGAACCAACATCCGCTCTGACCATAAAAGGAGTTTTAACGGCTGTTCGCGGTGCAGCGTGTGCTGTCAGTCAAAGTGGAACTCGCTTCAGTCAAATAAGGGCAGAGCTGGAAGCTGGTCATGACGTCACAGCCGATACCGGAAGTACATTCCCAATGACGTACCTTGCGGCGTCGTCCCTTCCTATCCTATATATATATATACTGCTCAAAAAAATACAGAGAACACTTAAACAGCACAATGTAACTCCAAGTGTTCCCTTTATTTTTTTGAGCAGTATATATATATATATATATATATATATATATATATATATATATATATATATATATATATATATAATTCTGTATTCCCCAGTGGTGTAAAGAGTACTGCTACTGTATTAATAATATGCTTTAGTAAAAGTAGTGATCAAGAAGTAACTCGGGCAAGAGTAAATAAGTCTTCTGGTGAAACACTACTTAACTGTCAGTTGTCCATTATCAAATTAATTCATACTTATTTCGAGCTACATAGTTACATCCAACATAGATGTCCCTTACACATGATCTGAGGGGTTCCCAAACTAAACCATGTACACCAATTCACCCCACATGGGGTCATGACCCCTAATTTGGGAACCCCTGAGATAATGTGAAAAGGGCACAGTATGGCCAAAAGTATGTGGACACCTGACCCTCACACCCTAATGTGAGGGTAATTGGTTGTTTAGTTCAGTTCAGTTTTATTGGTATAGCACTTTTTACAATGGACGTTGTCTCAAAGCAGCTTTACAGAAACATAAACACGAGATACAGATTTAAATTTGTGAATTTGTCCCAATTGAGCGAAACCGGTTGCAACGGTGGCGAGGAAAAACTCCCTAAGAAATGGTGTTGTCTGCGTTGTGTGTTTTCTTTTAACCAAATACAACTGGGCCGACTCTTCATGTACTCTGACAAAGAGATAATCCAGTCTTATACACTGTGTGCATTCTCCCTCAACATTTCTGTAAAATACATTTCAAGTTCACTGCAGTTAACACGTGCTTCAAGGGAAACCCCAATCGATTTCTAGTCCATCGCCTTAACTACTCGTCCACGGCTACTGAAAATACCTGTCTCAGCGTGGGCCAATGTTTAAATCTGCTTCACTGTGCGTCTGTTCGGAATTGTCTACAATGACTAGTTTTCACCCATCATCTGGCAAACAGAAATTCAGACCTACTCTTCAGCATTCGAGCTTCTGCTGGGAAACCTGAAAGGATTTTTTTCAATGTCTGAACATGTTTCACTGGGAATCAGTTCAGAATGTCTAGGCTTCTGTTGGGACCATGTTCAGGTTTTACATTAACAGCACAACAAGATTGACCCTGATGAGGTTACCTGGGCTGACCTGTGAACAACTGCTTTTGCATATTCAGTGTAGAAAGCCATTAAGATGAGATAAGATAAAATATAACTTTATTAATCCCCCGTAGGGGAAATTTAGGTCGACATAGCAGCACGAAGGAATATAAAAGATCAGAACAGATGCCGTACTGTAGAAGTATTCACACACTATTTATACTATACAATCAATAATAATTATTTACAACCAGATAAAGTCTCAGATATAATCAGGTATAAATCTGGTGCTTGATGTTGTGGTGTTTGGTGTTGTGGTGTTGTGGTGTTGTGGAGCCTGATGGCTGATGGCACAAATGAGCCTCCAAAGGCGGCTGTGTAGAGTTGGTAGAGTGGGTTGTCCACTAATCGTAGGGTTGGCGGTTTGATTCCTGGCCCGGGTGACTCCACATGCTGAAGGGTCCTTGGGCAAGACACTGAACCCCAAGTTGCTCCTGATGGCAAGTTAGCGCCTTGCATGGCAGCTCTGCTACCATTGGTGTGTGTGTGAATGGGTGAATGAGACACAGTGTAAAGCGCTTTGGATAAAAGTGCTATATAAGAGCACATTTACCATTTACCAAAGCACTTTGAGGCTTGGAGCTGGAGGAGCTCCTGAGCTGCCTCAACTCAGCATAGAGAGGATGAGAGGGGTTGACCATGATAGTTTTCAGCTTCCTTCTCATTAGCCCTCCCACTGCCCACTCTTGATCCCAAAACAATAGGAACATACATTTTTAGATGTCTATTTAATTGTCCATATCAACGGAGCACATGAAAGTGTTTGTGGGTGATGTATACTCAAGGCTTATCAGAATCACTTCAAATGACCGCAGTGATTCATCACATAAATCGGTGTATTTATATTTAATGTACCATCATGAAACACAAACTATTTAGATTTTGTAGGTGAACTTGCGCTGAAGACTAAAACGTTATGTGACTTTGAAAATAGTGCTTACATTTGTTCAAATTGAAAACAATATCAGAGCATGCCAAAATCATCAGAGTGTCAGAAAATACCTGGGGTCCCCCAGAGTAAACTGGGACAGAATCCTTTCCTCCAAAGATCAGAGTACTGTGCATGGTGATGTATTTACTTCTGTTTCAGGTCTGCGTGTTTATTTATTGTGTTTATAAACAGGTGGGAAAATAAGGGGAAAAAACACGTCTGTAGTGTCAGGATGGCCGAGCGATCTAAGGCTCCAGACTCAAGGTTTAGATCTTTTCCCTGGTTAAAGGAGGATTCTGGTCTCTAAATGGAAGCGTGAGTTCAAATCCCACTTCTGACATTCATTTTTTAAATGAAAACCCCATTAAGAGAATGGCTTTTAATTCTTATGAAGAGGTGATCAGATATGGAGCAGGGGGGATTTTGGCCCTCTCTCCTTTGTAAAAGTGCTTTGGTTCAGACACAGTGGAGGGTTTTGGAGCATGAACTGCCTGTTTAAGGTCCTGCCTCAGCATCTCATTTGGTTCAAGTCAGGACTTTGTCTAGACCACTCAATAAATTTAATTTAGCTTTTTTTTAGCCATTCAGAGGTGGACTTACTCCTGTGCTTTTGATCGTCATCTTGCTGCATCATCCAGTTGCGCTTGTATTTCAACTTAGGGTTTGAAGACTGGAGATTCTCCTTTAGGATTTTCTGATAGAGAGCACAATTCATATTTTCCTTGATTATTGCCGAGGCCCTGAAGCAGTAAATGTCCCCAGACCATCAACGTGCCACCTCCATGCTTGATAATAGGTATGATGATCTTTTTGTGGAATTCTGTGTTTGGTTTATGCCAGATGTAACGGAACCCCTGTTGTTTAAAGAAACATACCTGGATTAGGAAATGCTTCACAGTTTATCAAATTTCAGTTGTAGTCGGCAGGATTTGAACCTGTATGGGGAAACCCCAATGGATTTCTAGTGCATCACCTAGTCCATAGGGAACATTCTGTGAAATGTTCAACCCTGGAGGTGTGAGGTGAACGTGCTCTCAAACGTCTTGCATATGTTAATAGTTTTGTTTCATGACATAAAGATGGTTTTAATTTATTGTCGAATCTCAATAAGTAAAACATCAAAAAGAGGTTGTCTAATTGGACCAATTTGCATTTATGTATCAGAATTTTGCCAGCAAAATCAACAGATAATTAAATATACTTTCTTTTTCTGTTCGATGTTATCCCACATATAGAACCCAAACAAAACTTCTTTCCAGTGTAAACAGAAATAAACACCAATATATTCAGTTATTAATTTGGACAGACTTTTCCATACGAGCTCAGAACCAAAATAAATGCTGTTTACACAGTGAATATTAATAGAGTATTAATATCTCTTCTAAATTTCTTCATATAAACATTGACACAATGAAATTATCAGAAGTGATCTTTATCTGCTGTTTCTGCTGTCAGTGATGAGTGGAACAGGTCATATCCTGTCTCTCTAAAACTCCTCCTATTAAGGAAGTACAGAATCTGAGACGACTGCAGTCCTTTTGCAGTGTTCTGCTCTGGTGAGTTTAGTTTTATTCTCGTTTATGGAGAATTCTGAGTCTCATTTTCAGCTCTGTGAAAGGAAGTGATTACTAACTGGACCTGCAAAGTCGTATATTAACTTTAAACAAACCTGAAATCAGGGTGTGATTACTTTTGATCAAAGTGAAAGTGAATCTGGACATTTGGACTGGAGAGAACAACAACAGCAGCAAAATAAAATGGCTTCTAAGTTTTCAGAGGAGGATTTCTCTTGTCCTGTGTGCTGTGAAATCTTCACGGATCCTGTTCTTCTGCTCTGCAGTCACAGTGTGTGTAAAGTGTGTTTGCAGAAGTTCTGGGAGAACAAAGGATCCAGAGAATGTCCTGTTTGTAGGAGGAAGTCATCTATTGATCAACCTCCTACAAATCTGGCCTTGAAGAACCTGTGTGAGACTTTCTTACAGGAGAGAAGTCAGAGATCTTCATCAGCGTCTGAAACAGTCTGCAGTCTGCACAGTGAGAAACTCAAACTCTTCTGTCTGGATGATCAACAGCCGGTGTGTGTGGTGTGTCGAGATTCAAAAATACACACCAACCATAAATTCTGCCCCATTGATGAGGCATTAACAGACTGTAAGGTAAATAAAATGTTCCTGTAAAAGGTACATGTAAAAAAGAGTTTATTCTACATATCAATATCTACAGGTTCAATATAAACACAGTGTAATAATTAAATAATAAATTATAATTATCTTGTAATAAATTTAGTAACATAATAACAAATGTGAGTCTGCTATTCCATCATCTTCAGATTTTCAGCATCTGAAGTGTCTCCTGTATAAACAGGAGCAGATCTTCCATGTTAGACTAAAGCAGTGTACACCAATAAACCCACATCCTATAAGTCTACACTTTTCATTGTTTCTTCTGTACTTGGTGCATTTTAAAAGCTCTAATGAGTGCTTGTAAGAGAGAAAACAGCTATTACTAAACACAGAGTCTCCATGCAGTGTGTTGATTTGTTTCAGGAGGAGCTGAAAACTGCTCTGAAGCCCCTACAGGAGAAACTGAAGATCTTTAAAGACTGTAAACTGAACTGGAGTCAGACTGCAGAACATATAAAGGTTAGAATCAATAAGATGGTGTTGATATTAGAATGATATTTTGCATCACTGCATAATCAGTTCTATATCATTTGATTTCCTCTTCACTGCAGATTCAGGCCCAACACACAGAGCGGCAGATTAAGGAGGAGTTTGAGAAGCTTCACCAGGTTCTACGAGATGAAGAGGCAGCCAGGATAGCTGCACTGAGAGAAGAAGAGGAGCAGAAGAGTCAGATGATGAAGGAGAAGATTGAGAAGATGAGCAGAGACATATCATCTCTTTCAGACACAATCAGAGGCGTAGAAGAGCAGATGAGAGCTGAAGATGTCTGGTTCTTACAAGTGAGAATCATTTAGTCAGTATTTATACTGTGAGAAAGTGAAACTTCTTTCCATCATCAGAAACGTCACATTTCAGTGGTGTAAAAATGTCAATCAGATCCACTGATATTTGCGTTGTTGTTTTACAGAACTACAAGGCCACAGTGAAAAGGTGAGTGATGTGCTTCCTGTCTCTCTCGTTCTCTGTGTTTCTGACTCCAAACCCACAGCAGCACTGACTCCTGAATGTTTTTGCAGAGCTCAGTGCACACTGCAGCATCCAGAGGAGCTTTCAGGAACACTGATCCATGTGGCAAAACATCTGGACAACCTGAAGTTCAGAGTCTGGGAGAAGATGCAGGACGCTGTCCAATACAGTAAGAATCTTTCTTTCTTTCTTTCTATTTCTGTACCTTTGTTAATAACACTAAAGTGGTCTTTGCAGTAATGTTTCATCTGTGTAATGTTTTGGATAAATATGGGAAAAATATAATAATAATAATAAAAATTATTATTATTATTATTATTATTATTATTACAAACATATGTGGTCACTTTTTGAACTGATAATGTAATGTAAGGGGACTTTTATTTTGAAAGGCTTCTGATGTGTCAGACTTTCATGCTAACGTAATGGTTAACTTAGCTTAGCTCCAGAGTGTGTGTGTGTGTGTGTGTGTGTGTGTGTGTATGTGTGTGTATGTGTGTATGTGTGTGTGTGTGTGTGTGTGTTTTCAGCACCTGTAACTCTGGACCCCAACACTGCTCATCCTAAACTCATTGTATCTGATGATCTGACCAGTGTGAGATTCAGTGGTGGGAAACAGAAGCTTCCTGATAATCCAGAGAGATTTGATTGTTGCTGTATTCTGGGCTCTGAGGTCTTTAACTCAGGGACACACTGCTGGGACGTTGAAGTAGGAGAATGTACACGGTGGGATGTGGGTGTGATGACAGAATCTGCTCAGAAGAAGGGAAATATATTCTCCAGAAGTGGAATCTGGTGCATGTGGTATTCTGATGGTAAATATAGAACACGTTCTACACCACAGTCAGACACTCTCCTCTCAGTAACACAGAAGCTCCAGAGGATCAGAGTGCAGCTGGACTGGAACAGAGGAAAGCTGTCGTTCTCTGACCCTCTCACTAACACACACATACACACTATCACACACACATTTACTGATAAATTACTACCATTTACAAGAGTTGGTTGTAATAAATCTCCTGTAAAGCTCCTCCCACTTCAGTGCTCTGTAAGAGTGGATCAGATCAGTTAGAGCTGATATTGTTTTATTCCAATTCATTAATGAAATATTGCTGATGAAAAGATTCATGTTCTGTGTGAAAGTCTGTTTTTACTGAAGCACCGAACACTTCATTGTGGAATTTATTTTAGTGTTATATTATTATTTCGACTCACCTTATCAATTACATCAAAATAATGTGAAAAGTCTAAATAATAAGATAATATCTCAAATATTAATATATCTTGAAATTCCAAGTTATTAAATGAAATATTTTAAGTGAAAATAACGACCTACTGTGTTGAAATGATGAATTATTAAATAAAAATTATGTGATAAAGTTCAAATAACTACATAGTACAATTTCCCCACAACGTTCAGTTCAGGGCTTCCAGAAACAAATAAACCACAGAATGAATTTAAAATCATAAAAATATGTTTAAACCTAGATCTCTATCTCTGTTCATTTTATTCCTGAATGTAAATCATTGTAAATAAACGGAGGCTTTGAAGACTGGAGTCTTTACTGTATTTGTATTGTTAGCGCGATGCTGTTAATCCTGGGTGAAATGTTCAGCTGGATGTGTGTGTGACGTGTGAAACTGTGCAGTGGAGGAGAATTCAGATGGAGCTCTAAGTTTCCCTCACCAGCAGTTTGTGGTTGTGTAAAGATCAGATGGATCTGTATGTTAATCCTGCATTATTACTTAAATAGTGGAATGTGATTGGTCGATTCTGAACAATTTCACATTCCCAGTTATATAAGGGTGTACAAACTTATGCAAGCTCAGTATTGGATTCTTTTTATTTTTCCCTAAAATATTTGTTTGTTTGTCACTTGATATTTAAATGTTGCAATTTCACAATAAAGGTGAAAAAGATTCAGACATGATTTAACTTACTTTCATTTTTTTACATCACAAAAACCTGCCATGTTAACTAGGGGTGTGTAAACTTTTTATCTCCGCTGTAGATATCAGCAATTCTGTGCAAGCTAAGAATTTTAACACAGCTGCAGTTAGCAATCAAAGATGGTCGGCGTTTTATTTTCACGTATTAAATAATTAATCCAATAATAATCAAATATCTCTCCACATTTATCACACTACTGCATGATTAGAGACAGGATGTGGAAGAGAGAGACATGGGGAGAGAGTCAGATATTAAAGGTGCTAAAAACAACAATATTAGTATTTTAGTAATTAGTACTGAATATTTATTTAGTAGTCTGGCACCTTAGACCGCTCGGCCATCCCGACACTACAGCTGTGTGTTTCCTCCCTTTTTTCAACCTGTTTACAAACACAATCATTAGACTTGCTGACCTGAAACAGAGTAAATACATCACAGTGCACAATACTCTGACCTTTGGAGAAAAGGATTCTGTCCCAGTTTACTCTGTCAGATCTTTAATAACCACAATGTCCGCTTTTTAAATGTTTGGAGAAAAGGGTTATCACTGCTTGTTTTTTTTTTTTTTTTTAAAAACAACAATTTTGATGGGGTATACTTATTTTTTCACATGACTCTAGATAGATAGATCACTTTATTAATCCCAGAGGGAAATCCACATATTACAGCAGCAGACAGTTAGAAGTGTACTAAAGTAATTTAACATTATAAATGAAACAAATAAGAATAAATATACGTGTGTATCGACACGCTCACTTCAGCGGTCATTATCTTCCAGGACTGAGCCGTTATTAAAGTGAGGGTTGTTGCGTTCGCATTCAGACACTGCAGCGTATGGCGAGAACCACGACCTCAACATACAAGATATAAACTAATTATTAAAACTACATATATTCATTACTATTTAACAATAACGCAGGAACGCCACCGAGTGTCGAGAAGTAAAGGAACATTTCTGTAATTAAAAATGAACTTGAGTAAGAGTATAAGTACGGTCAGTTAAACCTACTCTTAAAAGCACATTGTTTTTTGTATATAAAGTGTTACATCCCACCTCTGGAAATACTGCAGCTGGAAAATATAATCATTTCTTTTCTCTTTTTGTTTGTACGGAACATCCAGAGCACATCACGTTCATGCAGCACTACAGATCTGTCCTTTGGATCAGTTTCACCTCGCAGCTCAGTTTAGCAGCTCAGTTCAACATCTACAGAAAAATCCTGCCTACAACCGCTGACCTCTCGAAGCTGTGCGTGTCCCAGATGCACACTTCTGAAGAAAACATTTTATCTGTGCAGGAAGAATCTGACACCAACAACTCTGTAGAAAATGTTGGAGGAACTGCCAGATGATCGCAGTGCAGCTTGGACCAGACACAGTTGTGAAATGTTCCAGAAGTTATAGATCCCATAAGCCAGGGGTCGGCAACCCGCGGCTCCGGAGCCGCATGCGGCTCTTTGATCCCTCTGATGCGGCTCAGCTTTTGAAAATAATTAATGAGTATTTAATTAAACTTTTTTTTAGTTCGTTCATTTTCAAAATGTAATTCTTTAAAGATTATGGCGATCTTTTAACATTGTCACGACTCCCCCGGGAAGCAGCGCACATGTGCTTGCGTCTTTCGTGGTGACGTCATGTGTTCGTCCCGGCGGGTCAGAGGTCATGGGGTCACGTGTGTTGTGGAATAGCGGGCAGCTGTGAACGGTGGCGGCACTAAGGACTGGAAGTCTATTTATACCGGGAGCCGTGTGCCACACCGCGCAGTTCAACTGTTTGACTGATCTACATATGGATACATTGAGTATTTTACTTAACCTTCAACACAACGTCTTTTTTTTTCGCAGAAGTGATTTGTTGCATGCAGAAATATTATTTCATTTTCTCTGCAGTCGCTCATTGATTTCATAAATGTAACACATTATAGTTTGTTTATACATAGCACAAAGGCAAAAAAAAAACCCGTTATATGCAGTGTTATTTCCTTTTAAAATTCAAAAGGGTTTTGTGGCTCCCAGTGTTTTCTTTACTGTGTGAAACGGGTCCAAATGGCTCTTTGAGTGGTAAAGGTTGCTGACCCCTGATCTAGCCAGATCCTTACATCCATCCATCCATCTTCAACCGCTTATTCCTTCTTCAGGGTCGCGGGGAACCTGGAGCCTATCCCAGGAAGCATCGGGCACAAGGCGGGGTACACCCAGGACAGGGTGCCAGTCCATTGCAGGGCACAATCACATACACGCTCACACACCCATTCATACACTACGGACAATTTACCAAGCTGCCAATCAACCTACCATGCATGTGTTTGGACTTGGGGAGGAAACCGGGGTACCCGGAGGAAACCCCCACAGCACGGGGAGAACATGCAAACTCCGCACACAGGACCCTGGAGGTGTGAGGCAAATGTGCTAACCACTAAGCCACCGTGCGCCCTCAGATCCTTACAACACACACGATTTCAACACAATTTTATTTTATTTACCGGTATATCGATATACATTCTTATTTAAATATTAACTACCATAATGCTCAGACTATTGGCACATATAAACCTGAATATAAGCCGCACCCGCTCATTTTAAAAAGAAAAACTATTTTGTACATATATAGGTCGCACTTGTCTATAAGCCGCAGGTGTCCACATTGTAACTGTCACGATTCGTGACGTAAACGAAGCAGGACGGATGTAAGTGCAGTTAGGACGAGACATTTTATTGAAATAGAGGAGAGCAGACTTAAGAGATACAAGAACCATGACCAACTCAATGAACTAAGCTAAATAAAGCAACTAACCGAAACATTAACTATGACATGAAACAAAGACTCTATATCTATACTCTATAAACCACTTCTACATCTATATTCTAAACTAAGTCTATACAACTCTAAGCTATACTATCCGCTACTAGGCTATAAGCTATGCTATAAGCTACTAGGCTATAAGCTATACTATCCGCTACTAGGCTATAAGCTATGCTATAAGCTACTAGGCTATAAGCTATGCTATCCGTTACTAGGCTATAAGCTATGCTATAAGCTACTAGGCTATAAGCTATGCTATCCGCTACTAGGCTATAAGCTATGCTATAAGCTATTAGGCTATAAGCTATACTATCCGCTACTAGGCTATAAACTATGCTATAAGCTATTAGGCTATAAGCTATACTATCCGCTATTAGGCTATAAGCTATGCTATAAGCTACTAGGCTATAAGCTATACTATCCGCTATTAGGCTATAAGCTATGCTATAAGCTATTAGACTATAAGCTATACTATCCGCTACTAGGCTATAAGCTATGCTATAAGCTATTAGGCTATAAGCTATACTATCCGCTATTAGGCTATAAGCTATACTATCCGCTATTAGGCTATAAGCTATGCTATAAGCTATTAGACTATAAGCTATACTATCCGCTACTAGGCTATAAGCTATGCTATAAGCTATTAGGCTATAAGCTATACTATCCGCTATTAGGCTATAAGCTATACTATCCGCTATTAGGCTATAAGCTATACTATATGCTACTAGGCTATAAGCTATACTATCCGCTATTAGGCTATAAGCTATACTATATGCTATAAGCTATACTATCCGCTATTAGGCTATAAGCTATACTATAAGCTACAGGCTAAGCTATAAGCTATGCTATAAGCTAACTAGCCTTGATATGAACTCAGACATGGACTATGGCTAGGAAACATGAACAAGAACTACGACACATGGCATGAACAAAGACTCTAACTATATTTGCTATCTAATTCTAACTCTATATCTAATTACCCACGTTGTGTGTGTCATGGCTTCTGGTATATATACACACCAGCTGAACTGCTAACAGCTGCGGGCAATACCAATACACACGTGACTCGACAACACATGACAAGACGTCACCAATATGCATTTCTTCGTGTGTTTTCCCTGATGAGGGGGTGTGCATGAAGCGCAAAACCACTGATCTGAAGAATGTAGTGTGAGTGCGTTAGATTTAATTCGAACAGTTTCATTGGTCCACTGTGACCTGTTGGGTCATTTCGTTTGTCCGATGTGACGAGGCTAAAGGTTTTGGCGGCATGAAACTCGTTAGCCCGTAAAAATCCATAAATTAGCCGCATCATTGTTTAAGCCGCAGTGTTCAAAGCGCGTGAAAAAAGTAGCGGCTTATAGTCCGGAAATTACGGTAGTTTAAATAAAATCTTGCATTAGTTTTTTAAACCCTTAAACTCCCAAAACCTTTCCTCATGTCAAGACTTACATTCCTCACTCTCATATCTGCCTTTCTCATTAGTTTAACTGAACTTTCTGAATAATTTATAGTCCTTACTCCATTATAGGATTTAAACTTTACATCTCAACAATAACACAGGAGGAGAAGGGGTTATTTTACAACAAGTGAAGTTAGATGGGAAGATATTATTATTATTATTATTATTATTATTATTATTATTATTATTATTATTATTTACAGTTATTTTACAGCCTGAGCTTATCAGCATTTTTTTATTTACCCTGGTTAATTTTCAGAACATGTTAGAGTTCAGTTGGTGGGTTTGATTTATATGTTTTAATCTAAATGCCTCAAGTTTATTTTGTATTACACATTAATACACGACAGTTTGTTTATATAAGACAGTAAATTGTGTTAAAGCCAGATAAAATTGTACAAGGTGTCAAATTGTTCAATAATGTTGGCCATGTTACTTTAAGTAACATTAATGTCACTATACTGTAAGTTTGCAGTATATACAGTGTTTACATCAATAGAGAACAGTGTAAGAGTTCATCATAATCCTGAGCATGAGCTTCATTCCACATCAAAATTGTTTATTAGGATTCTGGACTATATAGACTTTGGTCACTAGGTGGAGACATTCTGCATTTGTGTTTTTCCTTTTTTCCACTTGCCTGTTAAACCTCGTTACTGTTTTCACCTAACCCTGATTTACTAGACTATTTATACTCCATTTTCTTTGTTCATTGCTTAGTCTTCGTGTTTGTCATGCTTTTACCCCAGGGCTGTTTGCGTATAATGAGTTCTAAGGATCAATATTGGTGTGTACACTCAGTATACCCACTCATTTTGCTGCTTCTGAACTCTGTAATCTACTTTATGTTGTTGTTTTTGTGAAACTTGTGATTCTTTATTGTAATTGGTGTATTTTATTTGAATTGCACCCTTCCCCGCCCCTGACAACCATCGTCACTGCTGTCATTGACTGAAGACGTCAGGTGAGACTATCCCACTGAAGCAGTCAGGTAAAATGAACTCAGGTAAAATGAGCGGGATTGAAGTGTACTCAGTGCTCACTGGTATGTACCGGTTCTACCCAATTTTTTGGAATTGAAGTTGTATATACGTGTATATAGTGTGTGTATATTTGTATATATAATTTGATTATGATAAATTTACAAGAATTACTACAATCTATTTAGATAATTTTTTTTTGCATAAAAATTGTTCCTACAACATGTTATACAACCCCCCCCTCACCACCACCACCACCAAAAAAAAATAAATAATAAAATTAGACCCGGTGTTTTGAAATCCTACACGTGACCCTGCTTGGATTGTTGTTTTTTTGTATCCCTGTTGGTATATCTTAAAGATTTTATTGATCTAAACTGTCTCTGGAAGTTTCTCTGCAGTCGAGTCCAGCCTCTAGCCTGTTGAGCAGTGGTTAAGTTGTTGGGTCTTTACCATCACAACCAGCATTTGATTCCTGTCTGTCACAAGTTGTGACGGAGCGGATGAAGGAAGGAGGTAAGCGCACTTAAGAACGAGTGATGTTTATTTACAAGAGAGGAGAGCAGACAAATCTGAGAGACACGGGGTGGGGTCATGACGAACATAAACAAAACACACGTGTCCTCCCAGCCATCGACAGAAACGAAAACAAAGAGCTCATGTTCAGAAGTCGCAACACGCATGAGCAACCGCGCGAGAGCATGCTGCTTCAAGGGGGAACCGTGACAGAGTCCCCCCCCAAGGGCACTCCCCCGGAGTGCCCTGAAACATCCCATACCACCGGCGGCCCCGGGCCCTTGGGCTGAATGTCCCAAGCAGAGCCAGGAAACCGCATGATGTTTCTGGCGAAGTAGGGATGCGGAGCAAAGTTCACCGCGAGGCTCAAGGGGAAAGCGAGGTTCTCCGCGAGGCTCCAAGGGGGAGCGAGGATCTCCGCGAGGCTCCAAGGGGGAGCGAGGATCTCCGCGAGGCTCCAGGGGGGAGCGAGGATCTCCGCGAGGCTCCAGGGGGGAGCGAGGATCTCCGCGAGGCTCCAGGGGGGAGCGAGGATCTCCGCGAGGCTCCAGGGGGGAGCGAGGATCTCCGCGAGGCTCCAGGGGGGAGCGAGGATCTCCGCGAGGCTCCAGGGGGGAGCGAGGATCTCCGCGAGGCTCCAGGGGGGAGCGAGGATCTCCGCGAGGCTCCAGGGGAAGGAGCGAAGTTCTCCGTGAGGCTCAAGGGAGGAACGATGCCCTCCGCTGAGCCCAGGGGTGGAGCGATGTCCTCCGTGGAGCAGGAAGGGGGAGCGACGTCTTCCGCGGAGCATGGAGGCAGAGCGACGTCCCCAGCGAAGCAGGATGGCGGAGCGACGACCTCAGCCGAACAGGAAGGCCGAGCGACGTCCACAGCCGAGCATGAAGGCCGAGCGACGTCCACAGCCGAGCATGAAGGCCGAGCGACGTCCACAGCCGAGCATGAAGGCCGAGCGACGTCCACAGCCGAGCATGAAGGCCTAGCGACGTCCACAGCCGGATGTGGAGGCTGAGCGGCGCGCTCAGCAGAGCAGGAAGGCTGAGCGGCGTCCTCAGCAGAGCAGGAAGGCTGAGCGGCGTCCCCAGCAGGACGTGGAGGCTGAGCAGGCATCAAAAACGGGGAGGGAGGGTGTTAGCCGGTCTCAGTCCCGATCCCAGATTCCCCCTCCTGTCGACGTGACTCCTTTTTACTCTGAACGATTACCAACGGGACGTGAGGCTTGGCTGTGACTGGGATGTCGTGAGCTTGAGACTGAGTCTGGACTTGGACGTCGTGAGCTTGAGACTGAGTCTGGACCTGGACGCTGTGAGCTTGAGACTGAGTCTGGACCTGGGCGTCGTGAGCTTGAGACTGAGTCTGGACCTGGACGCTGTGAGCTTGAGACCGAGTCTGGACCTGGACGCTGTGAGCTTGAGACCGAGTCTGGACCTGGACGCTGTGAGCTTGAGACCGAGTCTGGATTTGGTGAAGCTGGGTCTCTAATTTTCCTTTTATCCTTCACCTCCTCCAGAAGCTGCTTTAGTTGGTTTCGTTCGTCCTCTAGTCGACAGAGGCGAATGCTCAGAACCCGTTTCCGGAGTGTCTCCTCTTGCAGCAAAACCTGTGTTTTCTGTAGTTGCAACTCCACGGATGAGCATTCTTTAGTAGCTTCGATGCATTTCTTCTCCATTTCAGACAGAGTGCTCCTCAAACTTTCCAACTCCAACTGCATTCTGCTAATTTTTTCCACAATCTCCTTCTTACTCTGAGTGATTGCGACTGGAACGTGAGGCTTGGCTGTGACTGTAGCTTGAACTGGAAGTGTGACTTGGGCTTGAACTTGGAACTTGGCTGTGAGTGGAACTTTGTGAATTGGGTCGGCAGACTTGGAGATGAATGGATTCTGCTTAGCAGGATGTATGGTAACTTGGACTTGTGGCTTGGTCTGGACCAGGACATGGACCTGAGGCATGGCAGGGGCTGAAGCGTTAGGCGTGGCTGGAGCGAGAAACATGATTTCGACCGGAGATGTGGCGTGGCTATGACTGGAACTTTGACTGTAGCTTTCTCTGCCCTTCTCCCCTCTCTGTTTCTCCCGTTCATAGTACACGTGGAGAAGAGGCTCAGCATGAGTCCCCCCATTACCTTCCCGCAGCACTTTATCCAGGTCATACTTTTGCCCTGGTTCTCCGAATTCCTCAAAAAACTGCTCAAAAAACAGTCGAATATCCTCCAGCACCCCGGGTCTCTCAGCCACCATCTGTAGTGCCCACGTGCGAGCGAAACCCAAAAAGCGAGACATGATGAACAGGCTAAATTGTCCTACCGGTGGTTTCGGGTCACACAGGCTGGCGAAATATTGCTGACATTCCATCGCGAAATAATCGGGGTAACCCAGGCCATCATACCGCGCAGGCATGTGCTCGAAAGTTCTCTGTGCGAAGCTCATGGAATCCACAGCGGGAATCTTGGGCGTGCAGTTTTGGGTTCGGCGTCTTATGTATGAAAGTAGACCCATTCATTGATATTGCGCTTTATAATCCGGTGCGCTTTATAGTCCGGAAAATACAGTATGTATTAATGTTCAAACTACTGAAGTAGAAAATACAAGATGTATGAAGTGAAGTTCTAAAAAGTCTATATCAAGCTCTTAAGAAGAATCTTTTTTTAGAAAGACTGTTTTTAGAAAGGGTGAAGTTCTTAGAAAAGACCATCTTGCATTCCTAGAAAGCAGAAAACTACTCCGTATATGGAGTACTTTTCATAGTCTTATGATCACTACATGAATAGTTCATACAAAGGGCATGCTATCAGTAGAGAACTGATACGTGTTGATTACTGGTTGCTGGGCAGACTAGAATAATAAAATTACATCTGCCCTACGCTGGGGTTTAACCGAAAGTACAACTTACTGTTTTTCAGGAACAAAAGGCCTCATGCAGAGAACCTTACTGTATGCTCTCTCCTCCTTCTAAGAGAGCGGAGCCCATCTTGCAAGATGCTTAATAAACATTCTCAGCTGTTTTTACCTTTCACATCCTCTCCCAAAGGAATTCTGACCAATCATACCCACCATCGCTAATATGTTGGGATGTAACCAAATATACATATAAACTGGAGGTGAACTATTAGCTGTTGTTGTTAGTTTTTTATGGGGTGTGCGGGGGTGGGGTATATTGTAAAGAAAGCTTGCCAGAAAGGTTCCCATAGGGCAACTGGTTGAGACTAGAGGTGTGCATCAGGACTGGGATTCCCACATAAAAGTCACAAAAGCAGGTCAATTTTCTTTCATGCAGGTGGTCAGATATGATGCTCGTAGTTCATTAAAGTGAATTTACCATGTTCATTAACACAACTTTAGTAACTGCCTTATCAGGAGCACGGTAATTTAGACAAATGTTTAACCTAATAGGCCTGTATTTTGAGAAACAAATATCTAAACACGTTTTAAAAATATCTTGGTCAAAAAATAACTGATAGAGATGTAAATATTTGGAGCAGAACACAGACACATATACATTAGATGGTTAACAGTATGTGGACCTGACAATGACCATGACTTCCCCAAATTTTTACCACAGAGTTGGAGGCAGGTGATTATCTAGAACATCTTTCTTGAACATTTCACTTCACTGGAACTAAGAGGCCCAAACCTGTTTCTGCATGACAAGTCGGGCTCCATGAAGACATGGTGTGTGTGAAGGTTGGAAGAAGATAGAAGAACTTGAGTGTCCTGCACACAACCCTGACCTCAACCCCACTGAACACCTTTGGGATGAACTGGAGCCTCCTCACCTGACTAACGCTCTCGTAGCTGAACGAACACAAATCCCCACAGCCACGCCCCAAAATCCCCACAGCCACACCCCAAAATCTAGTGGAAAGCCTTCCCAGAAAAGTGGAGCACATTATGATAGCAAAGAGGGGACCAACTCCATATTAATGCCAAGCATTTGGAAGAGGATGTCCAACAAGCACATGTGGGTGTCATGGTCAGGTGGCCATACTTTTGGTCATATAGTGTGCATATCTACTGCTGTGTGAGTGTCAATGAGAGGCTGAAAATGATCCAATCCACAAACCCAAAGAATAGCTGCTCAGTGGTATTCCTATGGTGGTGTTGATTGAAGGGACAGAAGAAAGCTGATTTGCATCTGCACTAAAATAGAATATCTCCGTGTTACAAATGTCTATAGACTGATATTTAGTAACTCACTCTGAAGTCTCCAGTTGAAAGTTTCGGTCCCGCAATAGATCGTTCAGCAGGTTCATTCCTGGGCCTCCTTGTTTATTGCTGTACAGATCCAGCTCTTTCAGCTTTGATGAGGTGTTTGACCTCAGAGCTGAAACCAGAGCTACAATTCCTTCATCTGTGATATTGCACCCTACCAACCTGCAGAGAGACACATGATTACTGTATCTCTCTCTTCCACACTCACAAATTAATCAGAACATTAAAAACCCCACATAGAAAACATACTGTAGTGGAATACAGTGTGTTTATTTCCACAAACATACACACACTCATTTCTGGAGTGTCTGTGTGTGTGTGTGTGTGTGTGTGTGTGAGAGAGAGAGAGGCAGAGAGAGATAGAGAGAGAGATAGAGAGAGACAGAGAGAGAGACAGAGAGAGAGACAGATAGAGAGAGAGACACAGAGATAGGAGGGAGACAGACCGAGGGAGACAGACCGAGAGAGCGAGAACTCACCCCAGTTTCTCCAGGGTACAGTGTGGATTCTGCAGTCCCTCAGAGAGAAGCTTCACCCCTGAATCTTGCAGGTTATTGCCCCTTAGATACAGTTCCCTCAAACTGGAGGATTCTGAACTGAGAACTCTGGACAGAATTGCACAGCTTTCCTTTTCTAGGTTACATGCACGCAGACTGAGAGAGATGTAATGATAAATCAGAACACTGGCATCTCATCACACACACAGTGCCATCTTACACTACTTCAATTATTCTGGTTTCGCTTCTTAATCTCTAACAAGCAGAAGCTCAGCAGCGGACTTTTTTTTTTTTTTTTTTCCTCTTCTCAATGAAATATTTGGGAAAGGGATCGGAGGGGAGAAAAGGTAAATGAATCACATGAAATTGAATCACATGTAAATGAATTATATGAAAAAAGTAATAGTAATAGACAGTAATAGACACACACATTCACATGATTTGATTCCATATGAAAGTTATCCAGAGGGTGAAAGTCTCACCAGAGTGTCTCCAGTTTACATTGTGGAGTCTTCAGTCCCACCGAGAGCAGCTTCATTCCTGAATCATGCAGTTCATTGCCACTTAGGTTCAGTTCTTTCAGACTGGAGGAGTCAGAACTGAGAACTGAGGACAGAACTCTACAACTTTCCTCAGTGATATTACATTTACACAGCCTGGGAGAGAAAAAGAAAAAAAAATCACTGTAGTGACATCACACAGACATTTTATTCCATTACTCTTAATTATCTAGCTGTATGTCTACAGATATTCTGGGGTTGTATTTTACATTACATTTATTTATTTGCTCTCTGAATCACTCAGAAATGGTTCATACTTGGAATCCAAAAGGCTTGATCATTAAAAAAAATCCTTGATTTATCTTTCATCTCCATAATCAAACAATAGCAGTAGAATGGGCTGACTCCAAGATCATGCTAATGTCCAACAAGCTCATATAGGTGTCAGGTGTCCACATACTTTTGGGCATACACTGTACAGTAACGTTTTTCTTGTAAAATCAGGTATTTTCCCAAAATGTTTTAGGTCATATATATGCAGAAATATTAACAGCATATTATTAATAACAAAACTATTATGTATAATTGAAATTTTATTTGCATTAAGGTATAGTTGTTTTACTCAGTCTGTCTTAGAAAGGTGATCTACTATGAACATGTGTCTGTTTCCCTTCTGCTAATCACTCTTTTATTTATGCCATTATGATCAGGTTTTTATATCTTTTCAATGCATACACACATTCACAGAGGCACTGTGCATATGTGTGTATACAATGATTATATGTCGATTTATCTAGAATGTGTTTGTGTGTGAAAACTGATGATCTCACCACAGTGTCTCTAGTTTACAGTGTGGATTCTCCAGTCCAGCAGAGAGCAGTGCTCTCAGACTGGAGGGGTTTGAACTGAGTACTGAGGACAGAACTCTACAGCTTTTCTCTGTCAGATTACACCCACACAGCCTGGGAGAGAACGTAATTATATATCAAAATACAAGTGTGTAAAACCGTCACCTTCACATAAAGAAGAAATGTTATCAGGAAGCAAAATATTTACATACATCATAACATTAAAACCACTGACAGGTGAAGTGAATAACATGGTTATCTTGTTACAGTGGCACCTGTGGGGGGGGGGGTATATATTTATTAGGCAGCAAGTGAACAGTCAGTTCTCGAAGTTGATGTGCTAGAAGCAGGAAAAATGGGCAAGAGTCAGGATCTGAGTGACTTTGACAAGAACCAGATGTGATGGCTAGACGACTGGGTCAGATCATCTCCATAGCAGAAGGTCTTTTGGGGTGTTCCCGGTATGGAGTTAGTACTTACCGAAAGTGGTCCAAGGTGGGACCATCGGTGAACCACTGACAGGATCATATGTTGGCTCATTGATGCATGTGGGGCGTGAAGGCTAGCCCGTCTGGTCCGATCCCACAGAAGTACTAGTGTAGCACAAAGTGCTGAAGAAGTTCATGCTGGTTCTGATAGAAAGGAGTCAGAACACACAGAGCATCATTGTGTAGGGGCCCTACACAATATTATGCAGGTGGTTTTAATGTTATGGCTGTTTGGTGTATATGCCTCCTATGATGGCTGAGATGGAACAATACTGATTGATCTTTGCCTTGTACCCCTTCAGTGATGAAGTAGCTCTATTTCCTTTTGTTCTTGATCACAAGCACGGTTTCCTGCACAACTAGCAATGTCTCCTCTTTCCCATGCTTGTTTTCTCAAAGAGTTGAGGACGTGAACACAAATATGCTGAGTATAGTGCTGGGGATGTTTTGCTGCTTCAGGGCCTGGGCAACTTGGAGTAATTGAGGGAAACATGAATTCTGCTCTCTACCAGAAAATCCAAAAGGAGAATGTCTGGTCTTAAGTTGAAACTCAAGTGCAACTGGATTATTCAGCAAGACAATGATCCAAAGTGTAGGAGTAAGTCCTAGTCCTAGAATTAAGTGAAAGTCTGATCTCCAATTATCGGAAGTGTTTGGTTGCAGTTTTTGCTGATAAGGTGGCACAACAAGATTTTAAGTTGAAGGGAGCAATTACTTTTTCACATTGTTGATAGGTGGTGAATAACTATTTTTTTGCCTCAATAAAGAAAGGTTGCCTTTGATATATGTTTTATTTCATTTGAAGATCTAAAATTATTTAGCATGAGATATACAGAAAAACAAATAAAATCAGCAGAATCAAGCAAACACTTTTCATAGCACTATATATACCAGCCAGTAACTGCAGACGGAAGAGCAGGCGAACTGCAATTGTTGTGTCTGCATATCAGCACCTTGAGTGACACGAGCTTTAATCATTACATCTAACTATGTGACGGAAATTTAAGTCTATACCATATTACTATGAGAATGACTGAGATTATTGGACTAGTGTCTTTCTCTATTTGTAGAAGTAATCACACACCAGTGGCTTATTCATGAATAAAGTGACAAATGAAAAGCAATTCACACAGCTATGATTTTATATAAATATAAAACAGTGTAGTAAAATATAGAATGACAGTCATTTGATGCTCATGTAGATAATATTACTAGGATAGTCTTCTTTCATCTCAGAAATATTTCTAAGATAAGAAACATATTGTCACTACATGATGCAGAAATACTGGTTCATGCATTCGTCACCTCTAGATTAGATTACTGTAATGTCTTACTGTCTGGATGTTCCAGTAGGAATATAAATAAGCTCCAGTTAGTCCAGAATGCAGCTGCTAGAGTCCTAACTAGAACTAGAAGATACCACCACATCACCCCGATCCACACACGAATTTATGAAGATACTGGAGATCCAGATCCTTTCTGTCTCTGGATGGAGCTCAAGTCTCGAATCTTCTCTACTGGGACTGCGGCTTCTCCGAAGACCATACAGACTTCATGTACATCCATACTGTACTATTTCACACTGTCTGTTGTTACCCAGATGAGGATGGGTTCCCTTCTGAGTCGGGTTCCTCTCAAGGTTTCTTCCTTTAAACATCTTAGGGAGTTTTTCCTTGCCACCGTCGCCACTCAGTGGCTTGCTCAGTTGGGATAAATTCACACCTTTAATATCTGTATACCGTGTTGATATTTCTGTAAAGCTGCTTTGAGACAGTGTCTATTGTAAAAAGCGTTATACAAATAAAATTGAATTGAATTGTCCAGACTGATCACATCATGAATTCTGATCGATTTTAACTTTTACAGAAGTCTGGGGGACGTGGAGATGTTTGAGGCGGTGTGGTGGTGTGAGGAGGCTCTGTGTTCTGTAGTGGAGGGAGAACTTTGTTTTACACCAACATTAGGCTGAAGATATTCTTAGTGACTAGCCTTTTGTTGCGCTGACTTTTTTTTTTTTAACCTAATTTATTACACAACATATTTATGGTTTGTTTTTTTTAATGCTATCTAAATATTTATTTATTTATTGACTCACATTTGACTTGTGTATAATGAGACATTTTGTTAAATAAAGGATTGTAAAAAGTAAAAAAAAAAAGTCTCTCTCTCTGTCTATCACTCTCTGTCTCTTTCTCTCTCTTTCTCTCTCTTCCCTCCCTCTCACTGTGTCAATGTACTTGTAACAGAGACTATTATGTCACCTCTCTCTCTCTCTCTATCCAATCTACAAGTATTGGCACCCCATCCATCGGTCCAACTATAAAGTATTGGCACTCTAGCTATTCATCTAACGCTTCAATTATTGCCACCCTACCTATTCAACTCTACAAGTATTGGCACCCTATCTATCTGCCTCTATTTCTTTCTTATCAATTCTTAAATTTAGTTAAAGAAAGTAAAACTTCAAAACAAGAGTCACAAACGAAAAAGACACCTGCCACAAATCGCACACTGATTTTACTTCCAGATGCTAAATGTGAGAAAACATAAGCTAAGGCTAACTAACACCAGCTTTATTCCTCAGCTTTCACATGTTCAACAGCATGATCAGGAAAAGGTGAATGTTAATAAGCAGCTGCCTTGTTAAATGCAAAGTGGACATAGTAACTGATAGATTACAGTGAAGGGTATTAGGTCTCATTCCCACAGTCCCATGTGTTAAAGTTTAGATTTGTTAGGACATCAGATCATCTCACTGAAGCTGTCTGATTCTAATACGGAAATTTCTTTTGAAATGTAGTGAGTAAAAGTCAAATGCAGCTAATGCAAGGACTTACAGTACAGTAATGCATTAATTGCGCTCTCTCTCTCTCTCTCATATATAATATATATATATATATATATATATATATATATATATATATATATATATATATATATGTTCATACATAATGAAAGAGAGCATGAGAGAGATAAAAAGGATGAAATGAAAGATGTTTTCATCTATTTCTGAAAACAAGGAGCACCTTCACATCATCCTTACCTCAGATCAGTAGAATCATCTCTATCTCTCAGGTTATATGGAGGGCTCATTGACCAACTCAAAGACACATGGCTGGGTTCTGGTGAGTCTGATCTCTCAACCTGAATCAGACTAAAGCAAACATGACAATTTCAGATGCTAATAAATTATCATATATATAATTCATATTAGTCTTTTCCCTTACATTATTTCACCTCCCCTTAAGTCCTTAATAATGAATAAATTAGTTATTACATTAAAAAAAATTCGTTTTTTCATTTATATTTAGTTCATGCTTTTTTTTATTTTATTCTAAAGCCACGTTCATGATCAGACTAAAACCAGAGTGTCACACACAAATTCTACCTGTGAGCCTATGAAGAGCCATAATCTATTCATATATATTGTTGGAAAAAGAAGGGTTAACTTCTCAGCGGGGCTCTTTTACAAAGACACTGCTGGTCACATGGAAGTAACGGACCCCGCTGGTGGTAATAGAGGTTTGACCAAACGAGCTGCATTTACCAACGCCAGCAATGTTGTTGAACTACTGGCCCCCATTCACAGCGACATATTCTTTCAAGAAAAACTCATGCTTAACGATGTGGACATTAAAATTCACATGACGAGGGCAAAAGATGAATTTTGTCTGATGAGGAGCGACACAGTAGCCTATAAACTAAACATCATGTCAGCTTCACTGTTTGTGAAAATGTCTGTCACCAGGTGTGAGATTGGGGCACGCACAAGCATTGCTCTCGACGCCAGCCAAATACCCCATCGACAGAGTATGTGTGAAAAACTTCTCAATTCCAGTAGGGGCACGTGTTTGTAATCAAGAAAACTTGTTCTTAGGAACTCTACCAAAATCCATTGTTCTGGCTATGGTTGATAATGACGCGTTTACGGGCACGTATGATAAAAATCCGTTCGCGTTTAAAAACTACGACCTAGAATTTTTGGCAGTTTATCTGGACGGTCAACAACACCCCGCTAAACCTCTGCAGCCTGAATATGGAAGCGGCTCTGCAGTACGCGAATTTGATCAGTTAGCGCTGGCTTCTGGAAAGCATCTTAAAGATCAACCTCTAGCTATCGATAGGGAGGATTTTCTACATGGTTATATCCTTTATGCATTTAATCTGACTCTGGACGAAGACTGCAGTCAACACGTGTTGCTTATCAAGTCTGGGAACATCAGGCTAGAAGCACGTTTTAGACAGCCGCTACCCCGAACGATCAACTTAACTGTTTATGCCATATTCAACAGCATCATCGAAATGTCAAATCGCAGACAGATCCTGGTTGATTACTATTAATTGGCATACAGAACACCATCCAGCTTACTGCTATAATGGATAAGATCTCGTGTAATACACATTTTCTCGGAGTACTCCCGTGCGACCATCTACCAAAAGCCCCCTTAAGAAAATTACCGTCAATGGTAATAATCCACACGCATCCTTCAGGACTCCCAGGTGAATACTGGCTAGTCATCTACATAAACGAGGTCGGCGTGGGTTGTTTTTTCGACAGCTTTGGTGATAAACCAGATGACAAGCGTTTTCCACAGAACATCAACAACTTTCTAAAAGTTTCTGAACTTTGTAGAGTGATTCAACATTCAGTCCAAGATTTTTCGGCAGAGACCTGCGGGTAGCATTGTGTGTTTTTTCTCCATCACATGGTAAAGGGGCATGATTATGACTGTGTGTTGAAGATGTATACTGACGATTTTATTAAAAATGACAAGATGGTGTCAGCGTTTATGAAAAAACTAAAACTAAAAAAAGGTAGTTGTAATGAAAATGTTTTCAAATGTATTCATTGTGTTCAGAAAGGTGAAATGTTTATGTCTAAAACTAGATTTTTAAAATAAAAAAAAGAACAGATTTCTTCTTTTTTTGACTCTTTATTATCATTATTGTTACACACACATCACATCCGGCAATACAGATAATAACAAGATCATAAACAATAGAAAACTTGCATATCCACTGACTCGCGGAGAGCCGGTGATTTGAATACAGGTACATTTGAGTGTGCTGATGGTGTGCTCGGAAGTATTTTCCTTCTTAGATGAGTTGGTTAAAGGCGAAGTCGATTTGGTTTTGAAAGAGTTAATTGCTTGTCTGACATAAGGGTTTGGCACCGTTGAGTATGGTATGTTTAAAGTGGCAAAAGCCTCCAGAAATTCGAGCCAGCCGACAGGTCTTCGGGCATCAGATATCTTTTGCGGAGCCGTGATGCCTTTAACTAAATCGAGCATATGTGAGCCAGGAATAGTTCTACCGTTAAACACAAACTCTCCTGAATCGCCCCAAGATGTGACATCTTTCATTTTAGACATTTTATCTACAATGTAGCAAACGTTATTTACACTCCTCTGCGGAATATTCTTCAAAATATCAGCCGCCATGTTAACTAAATCGTCATGGTGATTTACGTCGGGTTGTGCAGACGGCTTTTCTTTTTCAGGATGCTCAGTCTGCATAGGTGTCGATGTTAATGTGCTGTTTTCACGGTCCCCTTGTTTAGCGATTGTTAAAAAGTGCTGTAAAACGCTTGTGTACAGCTTCGCTTTTTCATAACTGTCCAAGTCAGAGCGGTGTAAAATATTTCTTATAGCTATGTCCAAATTGTTCTCCACAATTTGCTGAATAGATTCGCGTGTTGTCCCGGTCTTTAGTTTGTCCAACTGGTGCTGCGGGACTAAAAACATTTTCTCTTGAGGTCACGTGATGCCATGCAAAGGTCAGGCGCACTTTGCTATTTTTTCTAATTATTTTCATGATATAATCTGGTGAAATTCGGTATACCCAGTTACACTTTTGCTGTTTGAGGTAAACATGGCAAAGACGTTAAAATCCTCGAGCTCTGGAGACATTAAAAAACACTTACGTGTCCGAGATGAGAGTCCGGACGGGCCTGTGGACCGCAGACTTGTTTTAGGTGGTGCGGCGGGAGAAGAAATCCAGCGCCAACTGTCCAACATGTCGGGGATGTTGACGAAGGTTGTTGCTGACTTGGAGAATCTCACTGTAATACGAAGTTCGGTTACCGCCATAGAAATAAAATTCTCTGAGTTAGTTACAAGAGTGGCGGATGCGGAGAAACGAATCGGGTATCTTGAGTCTTCAGAAAGGGCCGTATCCGCTAATCCGCCCGCGACTAAGAGAGACTTGGAAAAAATATTTGAAAGATTGGAAGATTTGGAAAACCGAAGCCGAAGGAATAATTTGCGGATTATTGGAGTTCTTGAGCACAAAGAAGGCAGAGATATGGTGAAATTTCTGGACGAGCTTTTCCTGAGTCTACTTGACATAACAGGCCATGAATTAGAACTCGAGCGGGCCCACAGAGTCCCGGCTCGGAGATCTGGCGAGGGAGACAGGCTGCGACCAATCCTGGCTAGATTTCTGAGATCATCCGATAAAGATCTCGTGTTGTGCCAGGCGAGGAGCAAAGGAAGGCTCTCTTGGAAGAATCACAATATTTTCTTGTTCCCGGACTTTGCGAACTTGACAAGAGAGAAATGTGATCGGTTCAAGGAATGCAAGAAAGTCTTGCACCAACGTAAGATCTCTTTTGCACTGATGTTTCCGGCCAGACTGAGAATAAACACCAAAGACGGCAGCAAAGTATTTACGTGTCCCAATCAGGCAATGTCTTTTATTGAATCAATGGGTGAATAATGCATTGGTTGTTTCCGTTGGCGCCGCCGAATGGCTAGAGGTTGTTTTGTTTTGTGAAATATCACTTCCTTAAAGAAACTTTGGCATGGACAGAAGATCACTTTTACAATGAAGTTCCAGCCCAGATTAATAATAGATACTACAGACGACCGCAGAATTATGCGGCCTCCGAGTGAATTGACTCTCGACCATCAGGGGACCCGGGAGTCGGTTTTGTTTCCTTTTGTGCTAGCTCCACCTAGCGGCGGGGCTTCTTTTGTTGAATAACACTACTTCAGGACAGTGGCAGATGTCTCTGCTCGCTCCTTGCGCTTGTGCCTCCTGTTGGCTGAAGTCCGATTTGTGGAGCATTTCCACGGGACTTTGGAATAATGACGTCATTCTTTCATAACAGCCGGCTCGCTGATTATTCATTTGTCTGTCTGAGGAAACTGAACAGCTCTATATCGGCTGGAATTTGTTTTGTGAAGCTTTGAGGCAGTTCTGTGAACTAGTCTATAAATTATTTGTGTTTAGATCTGCTTATTGCTTGGGGTGTATTTTATTTCAGAAAATATTTTATGTTATGTAATTTTGCCTCACAAATTTGTGAGGCAGAATCGTGCAATCCGATGGCAGAGTTGTCGCTGGGGCTCTCGTAGGCGTACATGGACTCTGAGTTTAGGGGGATTGGCGCCGGTTGGTGCTGTCATGCGTGGGGTCGATGTGCATGTTTTTCTTTTTTCTGATTGTTTTGTTTGGGGTGAAGCTTGGGATTTTATTGTTGCATCAATGTTGAATTGTGGTCTTCATAATTTTGTTTTTGGCACACAATTAATTTTTTCTGTTATATCAAAATGTCAGGTGTTAATATGAGAGTACTATCTCTCTCCACGTGGAATGTGAATGGGTTGGGACACCCCATAAAAAGAAGGAAAGTCATTAATTTTCTTAAGTGTAAGAAATATGATATTGTGTTTCTTCAAGTAACGCATCTTTCCCCGCAGGAATCTGAAAAATTTGGGAAGATATGTGGCGGTCATGTTTTCTTTAGTGCTGGCTCGAGTAAGAGCAGGGGAGTCATTATATTGGTTAATAAGCATCTAGAATTCAAATGTCTCAAACAGTTTAAAGATAAATTAGGGAGCGTAATTATAGTTTTAGCAGAAATTCAGGGCAATGTCTTATTTTGGCTAATATTTATGCACCCAATGCTGATGATCAGGGCTTTTTTATAGATCTAGAAGGGATGTTGCAATCTGCTGGCACCCCACATGATATAATATTGGGAGGAAACTTTAATCTTTTGATGGACTCAGTCCTTGATCATAGTGTTGCAAAAGTGGGTAAGCCCCCCAGAGCAACAGTGACGCTTCACAGTATGTGTAAAAATCTTGATCTTGCAGATATTTGGAGACTTTTGAACCCACCTGGTAGGGACTATACATTTTGTTCTTCAGTCCATAAGATTTATTCTAGAATAGATTTTTTTAAATATCCAAATCACTCATTTCACCTGTTGCTGATTGTTCAATCAGAAACATCCTAGTCTCAGATCACGCCCTGGTGAGTTTAGAGGTGTGGCCACAAACGGAGAAGAAGAAATCATTTAGTTGGCGCTTTAATGTATCCCTTTTACAAAATCCTGATTTTCGACAAATGTTAAAGACTGAACTTGATGTTTATATGGAGACAACTGGTCCTCAGTATCCTCTGTGGGCGTGGCGTGGGAGGCACTTAGGGGTCGGATCATACCTCATTCATTGAAAAATCCAAAGCCCGAGAACACGTGGAGTTGGAAGGACATATTAAAAGTGCAGAGGCAGAGCTGAAGCGCCGAATGTCGTCTGATGGTCTCAGAGAATTGACCAGATTGAAATATAGATATAATACTATTTTATCGAGAAAAGTGGAGTTTTGGTTGTTCAGGGCAAGACAGTCATACTTTGAGTCGGGGGACAAAGCAGGAAAACTTTTGGCTAGATATGTAAAACAGAGGGAGGCCCTTTCTACCATTCCCACAGTGAAGTCTGTTAGTGGTGAAATTTTTACCTCGACCATTGATATTAATAATGCTTTTAAAGAATTTTACTTGGATCGCTATAGTTCAATGTCTTCGTCTACTGATGAAGATATTAGAAACTTTGTGGACATATTATAACTCCCGAAATTGACGACGGAGCAAAAAAATTCTCTTGATTCTGAGATAACCCTGGAGGAGCTTGGCGAGGTAATCAAGGCCCTGCCTACAGGCAAGTATCCAGGGCCGGATGGCTTTGCCGCTGAGTTTTTCAAATCTTATGCTACAGAACTTGCTCCACTTCTTTTAGAAGTTTATCCATCCATCTTCTACCGCTTACTCCTTTCTTCAGGGTCACGGGGAACCTGGAGCCTATCCCAGGAATCATCGGGCACAAGGCGGGGTACACCCTGGACAAGATGCCAGTCCTGATTGTGCAGGGCACAATCATATACACACTCATTAGAAGTTTATACAGAATCGTTAAAGAATGGAAAGCTTCCTCCAACCATGACACAAGCCCGGATCAGTCTGATTCTTAATCGGTTAGCTAAAATTTTTGACAAAATTTTTACATCTAACTGGATCTGGGAAGTTGGATGATAACTTTTACACTCACTTGGATCTTTGTCTTTTTTAAGTAAAGTTATGACATCTCTTATACATATAGATCAGGTGGGGTTTATGCGGGGCCGTAGCTCTTCTGATAACATTAGACGTCTCATTGATATCATGTGGTCAGTAGCGAATGATCAGACTCCGGTTGCTACCATTTCACTTGACGGCGTTTGATATGGTAGAATGGGATTATCTTTTTAAGATTTTGGAAGTGTATGGATTCAGGAATACTTTAATTGGTTTGATTAAGCTACTTTATAGTCACCCTGTAGTGGCAGTACAAACAAATGGACTAATTTCAGATTATTTTACTCTGGATAGGGGCAACCGGCAGGGTTGCCCTCTTTCCCTATTATTGTTCTGTCTTGCCCTGGAACCATTAGCAGCTGTGATAAGAAAGGAGAATGATTTTCCAGGGGTGCTGGCGGGAGGTGTGGCGCATAAACTTTTGCTTTATGCAGATGATATTTTATTATTCGTCTCTGACCCTGCTAGATCTATGCCTTGCCTTCACAGAATTATTAATTCCTTTTCCAAATTCTCAGGATACAAAGTCAACTGGTCTAAATCTGAAGCTTTGGCTCTGACAGCGTACTGTCCAGTAACGGCCTTTCAGCCTGGTGCCTTCCAGTGGCCCAAACAGGGTATTTGGGTATCTTATTTCCAAAAAATGTGTCCAATTTAGTTAGTGTTAATGTTGACCCGTTAATAAAAAGGTTTTCGAGTGATGTAGACAGGTGGTCTTCTTTACATTTATCTATGATCGGGAAGGTTAATGTTATTAAAATGAGTTGTATATCAAAATTCAATTACCTGCTACAATCTCTCCCTATAGATGTACCTCTTTCTTATTTCAAGCAATTTGAGAGTATAGTGAAGTCTTTTATTTGGAATGTTAAGCGTCCCAGGTTAAATTTCAATAAGTTACATAGGCCGATTGACAAGAGTGGGCTCGGCCTACCCAAGATTCTGCTTTATTATTATGCGTTTGGTCTCAGACATTTGGCTCATTGGTCACTTCCACCTGAGAAAGCCCCTCCCTGGTTCTGCATTGAACAAGAAGTTCTTGCTCCTATTTTGCCACTGCAAAGTCTTTCCATTAATCTCACCAGAGAAGTTAAATCACACCCCGTTATTTCACATCTGCACTCAGTGTGGACAAGAGTGTCCAGAGTGTTTGATTCTGATATTTATCTCAATGTTGCCTCGAGCCTTTGGCTAAACCCCAAACTACGTATTAATAAGTCCCCTTTTTGTTGGTCAGAGTGGATCATGAGGGGGATTAATACACTCTGTGATCTTTATGAGAGTGGTGTGATGACATCTTTTGAAAAATTGGTTCAACATTTTGGGATTCCCAGATCTCAGTTTTTTTAGGTATCTTCAACTATGCCACTTGCACTGTACTATTTTTGGGAGTAGCATAGCAGATTATTTTAAGGGGATGGAAATCAGATGGAGCGTCCTCGTTTCCAGAGTGATGTGTGTAGATGGAGAGGGTGGCTGCCTTTGAGGAGGGGTCGAGCAGAAGGATTGGAGTTGGGAATTCCTTCAGGAAGAAATGGAGCAGTTATTTGGCGTTTTTGGGGGACTCTCGAGGGCGGGCAGTGGAGAGTATAATTTAGAGTTTAGTTTATGATTATACATGATTATTGTATTTTCCTTTTTTTTTTTTAATTGTGTATTTTTATTTATTTTATATTATGATATATTTCAAGTGTTCAATCCTTTTAATTTTGATGAGTATAACTGACAACTAATGAAAACCCCAAAATCAGTATCTCAGAAAATTAGAATATTACTTAAGACCAATACAAAAAAAGGATTTTTAGAAATGTTGGCCAACTGAAAAGTATGAGCATGTACAGCACTCAATACTTAGTTGGTGCTCCTTTTGCCTGAATTACTGCAGCAATGCGGCGTGGCATGGAGTCAATCAGTCTGTGGCACTGCTCAGGTGGTATGACAGCCCAGGTTGCTCTGATCGTGGCCTTCAGCTCTTCTGCATTGTTGGGTCTGGCATATCGCATCTTCCTCTTCACAATACCCCATAGATTTTCTATAGGGTTAAGGTCAGGCGAGTTTGCTGGCCCATTAAGAACAGGGATACCATGGTCCTTAAACCAGGTACTGGTAGCTTTGGCACTGTGTGCAGGTGCCAAGTCCTGTTGGAAAATGAAATCTGCATCTCCATAAAGTTGGTCAGCAAAAAACCTCCTGTTAGTCTCACATTCACTCTCCACAAACAAAAGCATTTCTACTTCATCACTGAACTTCAAAATAATAAACTTTGAACTCTGTTTAAGGTTATTTATTAACCACACACACACAATCAATTTAAAAGTCACCACTTTGTGTTTTCTTTAAGGCTATATTTCCTGTTAAAGTGCTTGACATAACAAGGTAAGAATATGCACCTCACTGCATCACACTGCACCACAGTAACATGAACACCTGCAACTGAATCACGTTCTTGTTAAGTAGCATTCATATGGAAGTATAATAGTGCCAAAATCCTTGAAACTTGAATTACATAACCTGAAAAAAACTTGTCCCAATAACAATACTTGAATTTTTTCTGCCCAGCAATTTGACACAAATCGAAAAATAAACACAGCAATATCAGTGCTTGAATTAATTTCCTCACAAATTCAGGCTGCAAAAATTCAGGTCTTCACATTCAGGCTGCAAAAATTCAGGTCTTAAATTCAGGTTTTCAAATTCAGGTCTAAAAATTCAGGTCTTCACATCCGGTCTCACAGGAAGAGCAGTGGATTGCCGATAGTATTATTACTCGCTGCTCAGAACCGCCTCGACGCCCTGGTGGTTGTGGTGTGAATTGCACTTCCGTACCGATAGTGAATCAGAAGATGAACCAAGGGGTAAATTAAACTATTCTTTATTTATCAACAGCACAGCGGAATATTTTACTACACTGTTGAATTACTTTTCATTTATCTTTTCGGAAAAATGGTAGTCATTCATTGTAACAAAGTTATGTTAGCTTTTTGTGAGCTAGCTAGCTAACGTTAGTTTTCCCCACAGCACTTGCTCTTGGACTCTGTTTTAGAGCGATTCCGCTCGCGCCTGAACCATGCTGTTGGACATATTCCTTTAGACATGGATTACATGGAGTTTATTTGCTCATATAGTCATTCATTGTAGCGAAGTTATGCTAGCTAGCTAGCTAACGTTAGATAACGATGTTCTATGTTGAACACCTGCACGAAGTCATGGCTTGGCTAGCTACATCCTTACTAGCTCGCTGTAGTCCTCAGGGACATGTGGAGTCTGTAGATTCCATGTGCGGAAATGTCCAGGTATCACACTACCTTAAAAGTACATTGGAGCCCCGGTTCCCAGGCTGTTTATGGAGTTCAATAGCCCGAATTCATTAAGGTTGGCTACTAACTATGGCAGTAATTGACGTATTCTCCTATATGTAGTTAAATGTAGCCTAACATTATTATAAAATTGTTTTAGAGTGATTCCGCTCGCGCCTGAACCATGCTGTTGGACATATTCCTGTAGACATGGATTACATGGAGTTTATTTGCTCACAGGAGTTGGGTTTTTTTTAGTTCAATTTCTGAGTCAGTGAACATTCCACCGAACATTTTAGCAGGAATAGTAGAACTTCTCACTGTAATTATGCAAAATGTGCCCAGGAGGGAGACCCGCACAGTGATCATTCAACAAGAACAAGGGCCAATGGGGCGTCCACGTCTCGAAGTCTCACCTGATCACATCGCAAACCTGCTGGATCTGAATTGGTCTGTTCCCACTATTGCCAACCTGTTAGGGATAAGATACTTTATTCTTTATTCAGACTTTATTCAGACGAATGGCGGAATGTAATCTCTCAGTTCGAGCTGTATATACCAGACTGACGGACGAGGAGTTGGATGCTTCTATAACCGCTCTGAATGCCTCACTGTGGATATAGAATGATGAGAGCAGCGCTTAAGACACAAGGACACCGGGTGCAGTTTGACCGAGTAAGAGCTTCAATACACCGGGTCGACACCACACCGTGGGAGTCATATCTCGTTTGACACAGCTCGGCTGTGTAGATCGAAGGACTTACTCAGTCTCCAGTCCAAGGTCAATTATGCACATCGACACCAATCATAAGCTGATTCGGTAAGTAATAAAAAAAAAAAGTTGATAGTGAATTCATGTTAGTTTTATTTTAAGCAATGTGTTCACAAAACTGTGTAATTTCAGCTACAACATAGTTATTTTTGGAGGTGGAGATGGCTTTTCACAGAAGGTAAGGGTTACCCATTGGCAAGTAGATTCACCATTTTTTAGAGAACTATTGAGCTGATTGTGTCTACATATACTTTCATAGATAATGTACCTTGGCGCTGCATCTAACAACCTTGCATCAACTATGCTGGCTTTTTTTCAAGAAGCAGTGGAAACTTTTGGCTTTCCCCTAAGGTAGTCATGATAATCAAATTCTAAGTATAAAAAGCTGTTTGATACAGCTATATTTCTTATTATTTTATAAATTGCATTAATTCAAGACAAGAAAAGTCAAACAGGCAGTTTCATGCACCAATCTTTTTACACTATCGGGGTACGAAGTGACCAGGGCATTGAAAATGTGTATGTTGCTCGCCTAATGTTCACAGTCCGTGGGGCGGGCAGGGGAAGCTTTATTTCAGGAAAGAGTGTCCATAATCAGCAGTGTGTTGACTTAAAACCATGTATACTTATCAGTATATCTACTGAGGTTCCAGTTTACAAAATCACTTGACACTGAATTTTACTTTTGTATGATTCATTTATTCCAGTATTGAGAGGCTTTGGTGAGATGTCTGGACATCGGTGACAAATGTGTATTATAATGTTTTGCACTCCCTAGAGGAATGTGGCTACCTTGACATTTCAGACCCAACTCACCTCTTTTGTCGCCACTATATTTTTCTTCCGCGGCTTCAAAATGACCTCAACTTGTTTGTATGACTCCTAACCAGTTGTGGGCAATGGGAAGTGTCAACCCTCCTGTACCTGAACCCAACATTGAGGCATGTGGTCTACTTTTCATATGTGAAACTGTCTGTCTTTCTTTTTTGAACTAAGAACAATAAGTAAGAATGCTGCTATGAATGGAATGCTCATTTTGTTGAGAGCTTTAGGAAGGACTTCACGTTATGATTAATGGTCCAAAATTTGTCTTTTAGGGACTGAGCATACCGCACATTGACTGGGAGAGTAGCGGACTCGTTGCTGATGTACACGCCAGCATCATTGTTCCTACGACTGAATGCCCCCTGAGTGATGAACACATGGCAGCCCTACAGGAAGCTGTATACCCCAAAACAACTTCACAGACATTTGGCTGGGACATCTATTTAGCGGCACTTCAGTTTTCCAGTCAGTTCTTATGGAGTAATTGTCTATAGTAACAGCAGACCACATGTTTGTTACTTGATAATAAATGTTTCAGCATATGGAAATAATCCGTTCCCAAGAACATTGGTTTTCTTTTATGTTTTGAAACTGAGTTTAACTGAGTTAATTTAGTCTTAGTTGACATTCGTACAGCAGGTTAATAAATAGAGACAAATATATTGTTAAAGAAGACACGACTATTGCTCACAATTGAAAAAGTACAAAATGTATATATATTTTGAAATAATAAAACAGTAACATAAAGCATGGAAAAACAGTTTCATTTTCACCAAAAACATTCAGTAGCCACTGCATCTAAAATAATGTGGTGGGGTACAGTAGAAACTTACATGCCATCTTGTCAAATATTGCATGTGCAATGCATGTTAAAACAGAACAGACTTAAACATTACAAACAGTAACAGCACTTTCATGCATATGCTAAAGTAGAACTGAAACATTTACGCTGCATGAATAAGGCAACAATGAAAGGGTGAACGTTAGAGAAGAAATATGCAGTTCCAGCTGCCGAATAATCAAAATTAAATATGCCCAAAACCATACTTGCACATAATCCAATGTAACCCAATGTAACATAATCAAGTCCATCCTGAAAGACTGGTAATCTTTGTAGTGCTCTGGTAATCTGAGGATACAGAAGCAGGTAGGTAGGGGCTCTTGGGAGGTCACCATTAACAACTTCCACAGCCACAATTTCTTTAGCAACTTCCCATCCAACCCAAAACTTGAGCAGGTCCTTCAGGTCTTTGCTACATGCTGAAATCGAACAAATAAAATTTTATTCAACATGTTTTTTAAAGTTATTTTGTCATTTATGACCGCAACAGTTTGTGGTCTTGGGCAAGGCACATTATTCACTTTATTTTAAAATGCAAAATAGAACAACAAAACATTTACATAGACATGTAGACACACAAATGTCAGATTATGACAAACATGTTTAAAATCTTATTTATATTTAATGTAAATAAAGAAGCCAATATAGATTTGGAGGTAGATTGCTGATACCGTACCCATCTCAATGAACTGCCTCAATACCCAGTGACACGTTGGTTTGTTTCAGCTGGGTATTCATCATCAGCAGCAGGCCACAGTATTCGAGAAAGCAGCATCTACATTTAACATTTTTAAGGGTCCTAAACGGCTTGAACCCTGATAATTGCTGCTTGCAGATATATTTTATGTTTATTTTTCTTGTTAAATTAGATAGGCTGGTTTTTTAGACTTATTATTAATAATTTACAATTTTATAATAATGTTAGGCTACATTTAACTACATATAGGAGAATAGGTCAATTACTGCCATAGTTAGTAGCCAACCTTAATGAATTCGGGCTATTGAACTCCATAAACAGCCTGGGAACCGGGGCTCCAATGTACTTTTAAGGTAGTGTGATACCTGGACATTTCCGCACATGGAATCTACAGACTCCACATGTCCCTGAGGACTACAGCGAGCTAGTAAGGATGTAGCTAGCCAAGCCATGACTTCGTGAAGATGTTCAACATAGAACATCGTTAGCTAACGTTAGCTAGCTAGCTAGCTCACAAAAAGCTAACATAACTTCGCTACAATGAATGACTATATGAGCAAATAAACTCCATGTAATCCATGTCTAAAGGAATATGTCCAACAGCATGGTTCAGGCGCGAGCGGAATCGCTCTAAAAGAGAGTCCAAGAGCAAGTGCTGTGGGGAAAACTAACGTTAGCTAGCTAGCTCACAAAAAGCTAACATAACTTCGTTACAATGAATGACTACCATTTTTCCAAAAGGATAAATGAAAAGTAATTCAACAGTGTAGTAAAATATGCCGCTGTGCTGTTGATAAATAAAGAATAGTTTAATTTACCCCTTCATTCATCTTCTGATTCACTATCGGTACGGAAGTGCAATTCACACAACAACCACCAGGGCGTTGAGGCGGTTCTGAGCAGCGAGTAATAATACTATCGGCAATCCACTGCTCTTCCTGTGAGACCCGGATGTGAACACCTGAATTTTTAGACCTGAATTTTTGCAGCCTGAATTTGTGAGGAAATTAATTCAAGCACTGATATTGCGGTGTTTATTTTTCGATTTGTGTCAAATTGCTGGGCAGAAAAAATTCACGTATTGCTATTGTGACAAGTTTTTTTCAGGTTATGTAACTCAAGATTCAAGAACTTTTGGCACTATTATACTTCCATAGATAAGTGTTCCCTTTATTTTTTTGAGCAGTGTGTATATATATATATATATATATATATATATATATATATATATATATATATTATTCTGTATTCCCCAGTGGTGTAAAGAGTACTGCTACTGTATTAATAATATACTTTAGTAAAAGTGGTGATCAAGAAGTAACTCGGGCAAGAGTAAATAAGTCTTCTGGTGAAACACTACTTAACTGTCAGTTGTCCATTATCAAATTAATTCATACTTATTTCGAGCTACATAGTTACATCCAACATAGATGTCCCTTACACATGATCTGAGGGGTTCCCAAACTAAACCATGTACACCAATTCACCCCACATGGGGTCATGACCCCTAATTTGGGAACCCCTGAGATAATGTGAAAAGGGCACAGTATGGCCAAAAGTATGTGGACACCTGACCCTCACACCCTAATGTGAGGGTAATTGGTTGTTCAGTTCAGTTCAGTTTTATTGGTATAGCGCTTTTTACAATGGACGTTGTCTCAAAGCAGCTTTACAGAAACATAAACACGAGATACAGATTTAAATTTGTGAATTTGTCCCAATTGAGCGAAACCGGTTGCAACGGTGGCGAGGAAAAACTCCCTAAGAAATGGTGTTGTCTGCGTTGTGTGTTTTCTTTTAACCAAATACAACTGGGCCGACTCTTCATGTACTCTGACAAAGAGATAATCCAGTCTTATACACTGTGTGCATTCTCCCTCAACATTTCTGTAAAATACATTTCAAGTTCACTGCAGTTAACACGTGCTTCAAGGGAAACCCCAATCGATTTCTAGTCCAGCGCCTTAACCACTCGTCCACGGCTACTGAAAATACCTGTCTCAGCGTGGGCCAATGTTTAAACCTGCTTCACTGTGCGTCTGTTCGGAATTGTCTACAATGACTAGTTTTCACCCATCATCTGGCAAACAGAAATTCAGACCTACTCTTCAGCATTCGAGCTTCTGCTGGGAAACCTGAAAGGATTTTTTTCAATGTCTGAACATGTTTCACTGGGAATCAGTTCAGAATGTCTAGGCTTCTGTTGGGACCATGTTCAGGTTTTACATTAACAGCACAACAAGATTGACCCTGATGAGGTTACCTGGGCTGACCTGTGAACAACTGCTTTTGCATATTCAGTGTAGAAAGCCATTAAGATGAGATAAGATAAAATATAACTTTATTAATCCCCCGTAGGGGAAATTTAGGTCGACATAGCAGCACGAAGGAATATAAAAGAACAGAACAGATGCCGTATTGTAGAAGTATTCACACACTATTTATACTATACAATTAATAATAATTATTTACAACCAGATAAAGTCTCAGATATTATCAGGTATAAATCTGGTGTTTGGTGTTGTGGTGTTTGGTGTTGTGGTGTTGTGGAGCCTGATGGCTGATGGCACAAATGAGCCTCCAAAGGCAGCTGTGGCGCAGTTGGTAGAGTGGGTTGTCCACTAATTGTAGGGTTGGCGGTTTGATTCCTGGCCCGGGTGACTCCACATGCTGAAGTGTCCTTGGGCAAGACACTGAACCCCAAGTTGCATGGCAGTTCTGCTACCATTTGTGTGTGTGTGTGTGTGTGTGTGAATGGGTGAATGACTCAGTGTAAAGCGCTTTGGATAAAAGTGCTATATAAGTGCACATTTACGATTTACCAAAGCACTTTGAGGCTCGGAGCTGGATGAGCTCCTGAGCTGCCTCAACTCAGCATAGAGAGGATGAGAGGGGTTGACCATGATAGTTTTCAGCTTCCTTCTCATTAGCCCTCCCACTGCCCACTCTTGATCCCAAAACAATAGGAACATACATTTTTAGATGTCTATTTAATTGTCCATATCAACGGAGCACATGAAAGTGTTTGTGGTCGATGTATACTCAAGGCTTATCAGAATCACTTCAAATGACCGCAGTGATTCGTCACATAAATCGGTGTATTTATATTTAATGTACCATCATGAAACACAAACTATTTAGATTTTGTAGGTGAACTTGCGCTGAAGACTAAAACGTTATGTGACTTTGAAAATAGTGCTTACATTTGTTCAAATTGAAAACAATTTCAGAGCATGCCAAAATCATCAGAGTGTCAGAAAATACCTGGGGTCCCCCAGAGTAAACTGGGACAGAATCCTTTCCTCCAAAGATCAGAGTACTGTGCATGGTGATGTATTTACTTCTGTTTCAGGTCTGCGTGTTTATTTATTGTGTTTATAAACAGGTGGGAAAATAAGGGAAAAAAACACGTCTGTAGTGTCAGGATGGCCGAGCGATCTAAGGCTCCAGACTCAAGGTTTAGACCTGTTCCCTGGTTAAAGGAGGATTCTGGTCTCTAAATGGAAGCGTGAGTTCAAATCCCACTTCTGACATTCATTTTTTAAATGAAAACCCCATTAAGAGAATGGCTTTTAATTCTTATGAAGAGGTGATCAGATATGGATCAGGTGGGATTTTGGCCCTCTCTCCTTTGTAAAAGTGCTTTGGTTCAGACACAGTGGAGGGTTTTGGAGCATGAACTACCTGTTTAAGGTCCTGCCTCAGCATCTCAATTGGTTCAAGTCATGGACTTTGTCTAGACCACTCAATAAATTTAATTTAGCTTTTTTTTTAGCTATTCAGAGGTGGACTTACTCCTGTGCTTTTGATCGTCATCTTGCTGCATCATCCAGTTGCGCTTGTATTTCAACTTAGGGTTTGAAGACTGGAGATTCTCCTTTAGGATTTTCTGATAGAGAGCAGAATTCATGTTTTCCTTGATTATTGCCGAGGCCCTGAAGCAGTAAATGTCCCCACACCATCAACGTGCCACCTCCATGCTTGATAATAGGTATGATGATCTTTTTGTGGAATTCTGTGTTTGATTTATGCCAGATGTAACGGAACCCCTGTTGTTTAAAGAAACATACCTGGATTAGGAAATGCTTCACAGTTTATCAAATTTCAGTTGTAGTCGACAGGATTTGAACCTATATGGGGAAACCCCAATGGATTTCTAGTGCATCACCTAGTCCATAGGGAACATTCTGTGAAATGTTCAACCCTGGAGGTGTGAGGTGAACGTGCTCTCAAACGTCTTGCATATGTTAATAGTTTTGTTTCGTGACAGAAAGATGGTTTTAATTTATTGTCGAATCTCAATAAGTAAAACACCAAAAAGAGGTTGTCTAATTGGATCAATTTGCATTTATGTATCAGAATTTTGCCAGCAAAATCAACAGATAATTAAATATACTTTGTTTTTCTGTTCGATGTTATCCCACGTATAGAATCCAAACAAAACTTCTTTCCAGTGTAAACAGAAATAAACACCAATATATTCAGTTATTAATTTGGACAGACTTTTCCATACGAGCTCAGAACCAAAATAAATGCTCTCTGGCTGTTTACACAGTGAATATTAATAGAGTATTAATATCTCTTCTAAATTTCTTCATATAAACATTGACACAATGAAATTATCAGAAGTGATCTTTATCTGCTGTTTCTGCTGTCAGTGATGAGTGGAACAGGTCATACCTGTCTCTCTAAAACTCCTCCTATTAAGGAAGTACAGAATCTGAGACGACTGCAGTCCTTTTGCAGTGTTCTGCTCTGGTGAGTTTAGTTTTATTCTCGGTTTATGGAGAATTCTGAGTCTCATTTTCAGCTCTGTGAAAGGAAGTGATTACTAACTGGACCTGCAAAGTCGTATATTAACTTTAAACAAACCTGAAATCAGGGTGTGATTACTTTTGATCAAAGTGAAAGTGAATCTGACCATTCAGACTGGAGAGAACAACAACAGCAGCAAAATAAAATGGCTTCTAAGTTTTCAGAGGAGGATTTCTCTTGTCCTGTGTGCTGTGAAATCTTCACGGATCCTGTTGTTCTGCACTGCAGTCACAGTGTGTGTAAAATGTGTTTGCAGAAGTTCTGGGAGACCAAAGGATCCAGAGAATGTCCTGTTTGTAGGAGGAAGTCGTCTATCGAGAGACCTCCCTGAAATCTGGCCTTAAAGAACCTGTGTGAGACTTTCTTACAGGAGAGAAGTCAGAGATCTTCATCAGCGTCTGAAACAGTCTGCAGTCTGCACAGTGAGAAACTCAAACTCTTCTGTCTGGATGATCAACAGCCGGTGTGTGTGGTGTGTCGGGATTCAAAAATACACACCAACCATAAATTCTGCCCCACTGATGAGGCATTAACAGACTGTAAGGTAAATAAAATGTTCCTGTAAAAGGTACATGTAAAAGAGTTTATTCTACATATCAATATCTACAGGTTCAATATAAACACAGTGGAATAATTAAATAATAAATTATAATTGCCTTGTGATAAATTTAGTAACATAATAATAAATGAGAGTCTGCTATTCCATCATCTTCAGATTTTCAGCATCTGAAGTGTCTCCTGTATAAACAGGAGCAGATCGTCCATGTTAGACTAAAGCAGTGTACACCAATAAACCCACATCCTATAAGTCTACACTTTTCATTGTTTCTTCTGTACTTGGTGCATTTTAAAAGCTCTAATGAGTGCTTGTAAGAGAGAATACAGCTATTACTAAACACAGAGTCTCCATGCAGTGTGTTGATTTGTTTCAGGAGGAGCTGAAAACTGCTCTGAAGCCCCTACAGGAGAAACTGAAGATCTTTAAAGACTGTAAACTGAACTGGAGTCAGACTGCAGAACATATAAAGGTTAGAATCAATAAGATGGTTTTGATATTAGAATGATATTTTGCATCACTGCATAATCAGTTCTATTTCATTTGATTTCCTCTTCACTGCAGATTCAGGCCCAACACACAGAGCGGCAGATTAAAGAGGAGTTTGAGAAGCTTCACCAGGTTCTACGAGATGAAGAGGCAGCCAGGATAGCTGCACTGAGAGAGGAAGAGGAGCAGAAGAGTCAGATGATGAAGGAGAAGATTGAGAAGATGAGCAGAGATATATCATCTCTTTCAGACACAATCAGAGGCATAGAAGAGGAGATGAGAGCTGAAGACGTCTCGTTCTTACAAGTGAGGATCATTTAGTCAGTATTTATACTGTGAGAAAGTCAAACTTCTTTCCATCATCAGAAACGTCACATTTCAGTCGTGTAAAAATGTCAATCAGATCCACTGATATTTGCTTTGTTGTTTTACAGAACTACAAGGACACAGTGAAAAGGTGAGTGATGTGCTTCCTGTCTCTCTCGTTCTCTGTGTTTCTGACTCCAAACCCACAGCAGCACTGACTCCTGAATGTTTTTGCAGAGCTCAGTGCACAATGCAGCATCCAGAGGAGCTTTCAGGAACACTGATCCATGTGGCAAAACATCTGGACAACCTGAAGTTCAGAGTCTGGGAGAAGATGCAGGACGCTGTCCAATACAGTAAGAATCTCTCTTTCTTTCTTTCTTTCTTTCTTTCTTTCTTCATTCCTTTCTTTCTGTTTCTGTGCCTTTGTTAATAATACTAAAGTGGTCTTTATAGTAATGTTTCATCTGTGTAATGTTGTAGATAAATATTGTGGGGGGAATAATAATAATAATAATAATAATAATAATAATTATTATTATTATTATTATTACAAACATATGTGGTCACTTTTTGAACTGATAATGTAATGTAAGGCGACTTTTATTTTGAAAGGCTTCTGATGTGTCAGACTTCCATGCCAACGTAATGGTTAACTTAATTTAGCTGTGTGTGTTTTCAGCACCTGTAACTCTGGACCCCAACACTGCTCATCCTAAACTCATTGTATCTGATGATCTGACCAGTGTGAGATTCAGTGATGAGAAACAGAAGCTTCCTGATAATCCAGAGAGATTTGATTGTTGCTGTATTCTGGGCTCTGAGGTCTTTAACTCAGGGACACACTGCTGGGACGTTGAAGTAGGAGACTGTACAGGGTGGTTTGTGGGTGTGATGACAGAATCTGCTCAGAGGAAGAGAAAGATATTCTCCAGAAGTGGAATCTGGTGTGCGATGTATTTTGATGGTGAATATGGAACATGGTCTACACCACAGTCACCCACTCGCCTCTCAGTAACACAGAAGCTCCAGAGGATCAGAGTGCAGCTGGACTGGAACAGAGGAAAGCTGTCGTTCTCTGACCCTCTCACTAACACACACATACACACTATCACACACACATTTACTGATAAATTACTGCCATTTATATTTATTGGTTGTAATAAATCTCCTGTAAAGCTCCTCCCACTTCAGTGCTCTGTAAGAGTGAATCAGATCAGTTAGAGCTGATATTGTTTTATTCCAATTCATGAATGAAATATTGCTGATGAAAAGATTCATGTTCTTTGTGAAAGTCTGTTTTTACTGAAGCACCGAACACTTCATTGTGGAATTTATTTTAGTGTTATATTATTATTTCGACTCACCTTATCAATTACATCAAAATAATGTGAAAAGTCTAAATAATAAGATAATATCTCAAATATTAATATATCTTGAAATTCCAAGTTATTAAATGAAATATTTTAAGTGAAAATAACGACCTACTGTGTTGAAATAATGAATTATTAAATAAAAATAATGTGATAAAGTTCAAATAACTACATAGTACATTTTCCCCACAACGTTCAGTTCAGGGCTTCCAGAAACAAATAAACCACAGAATGAATTTAAAATCATAAAAATATGTTTAAACCTAGATCTCTATCTCTGTTCATTTTATTCCTGAATGTAAATCATTGTAAATAAACGGAGGCTTTGAAGACTGGAGTCTTTACTGTATTTGTATTGTTAGCGCGATGCTGTTAATCCTGGGTGAAATGTTCAGCTGGATGTGTGTGTGACGTGTGAAACTGTGCAGTGGAGGAGAATTCAGATGGAGCTCTAAGTTTCCCTCACCAGCAGTTTGTGGTTGTGTAAAGATCAGATGGATCTGTATGTTAATCCTGCATTATTAGTTAAATAGTGGAATGTGATTGGTCGATTCTGAACAATTTCACATTCCCAGTTATATAAGGGTGTACAAACTTATGCAAGCTCAGTATTGGATTCTTTTTATTTTTTATTTTTCCCTAAAATATTTGTTTGCTTGTCACTTGATATTTAAATGTTGCAATTTCACAATAAAGGTGAAAAAGGTTCAGACATGATTTAACTTACTTTCATTTTTTTACATCACAAAAACCTGCCATGTTAACTAGGGGTGTGTAAACTTTTTATCTCCACTGTAGATATCAGCAATTCTCTGCAAGCTATGAATTTTAACACCGCTGCAGTTAGCAATCAAAGATGGTCGGCGTTTTATTTTCACGTATTAAATAATTAATCCAATAATAATCAAATATCTCTCCACATTTATCACACTACTGCATGATTAGAGACGGGATGTGGAAGAAAGAGACACGGGGAGAGAGTCAGACATTAAAGGTGCTAAAAACAACAATTTTAGTATTTAGTATATATTTAATATTCACACATGGGTTTTCAAACCCACACCTCCATTTAAAGACCAGAATCCTCCTTTAACCAGGGAGAAGGTCTGAACCTCAAATCTGGCACCTTAGACCGCTCGGCCATTACACTACACTACAACTGTGTGTTTCCTCCCTTTTTTCCACCTGTTTACAAACACAATCATTAGACTTGCTGACCTGAAACAGAGTAAATACATCACAGTGCACAATACTCTGACCTTTGGAGAAAATTATTCTGTCCCAGGGCGCACGCTGGTTAGCACGTTTGCCTCACACCTCCACGGTCCGGAGTTCGATTCCCACTGGGGCCATGTGTGTCCGGGTTCTCCGGTTTCCTCCTCCAGTCAAAACACATGCATGGTAGTCTGATTGGCGTGTCTGTATTGTCTGTAGTGTATGAACGAGTGTGTGAGTGTGTATGTGATTGTGCCCTGCAATGGACTGGTACCCTGTCCAGGGTGTACCCCGCCTTGTGCCCCATGATTCCTGGGATTGGCTCCAGGTTCCCCGTGACCCTGAAGAAGGAGTAAGCAGTAGAAGATGGATGGTTGGGTTATGTCCCAGTTTACGCTGTCAGATCTTTAATAACCACAATGTCCGCTTTTGAAATGTTTGGAGAAGAGGGTTATCACTGCTTGTTTGTTTTTTTTTGTTTTAAAAAAAAACAACAATTTCCATGGGGTGTACTTATTTTTTCACATGACTCTAGATAGATCACTTTATTAATCCCAGAGGGAAATCCACATATTACAGCAGCACAGAGAGTTAGAAGTGTACTAAAGTAAAGCAATTTCACTGACAGCACTGATCTTCAACAACGGGGCGGGTGCACAGAATGTGTATGGGACACTGCAGATTTCTAATGAGAAAGGTTGTAGGCCTGGGTTTGTCAAAGACACACACACAAAAACACTTTTACATGGCTGTTGTTGTTAATTATAAACATCAGTGCCCTGAGTTAGGGGGAGACAGATATGTTTTGAAAGACAGAACCCTAAAGCTTCCACCTTACAGAGAAAACATGGCAGAAAGTTCAGCAGAGCACTTGGTGAAACCGATTATAAACTCGAGTGAAGTAACTGAGGCAGAGAACTGCAGAGGTTCAGAAGGTGAATAAAGTCACTAAGATCACTGTTCAGATAAGATGTACCTTTATTGATCCCCTGTCGCACACACACACGCTCGCGCGCACACTTACACACACAAACGCGCACAAACACACACACACACACAGAGTAATGATCGTCTATGATGAGGTCATGTGGGGTCAAGGGGCGTGGTCGCCGCCATGCTCTCTCTCTCTGTGAACTTGACATCGTGTGCTAACACGTGGTCCCATGTAAGGTACCATTTTTGGGATGTTTTTATTTGGTTAAATCCTCTTCTAATGACCGACCTTTAACCCTGCGTAGACCTGTAGTATCCTTCATGTAATAAATGGAGAACAGCACTTTCACTTCGTGTCCGGCTGAGTTATATTAACTTTCTTGAGCAACCCGTGACGATCTAGCCAGATCCTTACAACACACATGATTTCAACACAATTTTATTTTATTTATATCGATATACATTCTTATTTAAATATTAACTACCGTAATTCTCAGACTATTGAGCACATATAAACCTGAATATAAGCCGCACCCGCTCATTTTAAAAAGAAAAACTATTTTGTACATATATAGGTCGCACTTGTCTATAAGCCGCAGGTGTCCACGTTGTAACTGTCACGATTCGTGAGGTAAACGAAGCAGGACGGATGCACGTGCAGTTAGGACGAGACATTTTATTGAAATAGAGGAGAGCAGACTCAAGAGATACAAGAACCATGACCAACTCAATGAACTAAGCTAACTAAAGCAACTAACCTAAACATTAACTATGATACGAAACAAACACTCTATATCTATACTCTATAAACCACTTCTACATCTATATTCTAAACTAAGTCTATACAACTTGAAGCTATACTATCCGCTACTAGGCTATAAGCTATGCTACAAGCTACTAGACTATAAGCTATACTATCCGCTACTTAGGCTATAAGCTATGCTATAAGCTACTAGGCTATAAGCTATATTATAAGCTACTAGGCTATAAGCTATACTATCCTCTATTAGGCTATAAGCTATACTATCCGCTATTAGGCTATAAGATACACTATAAGCTAACTAGCCTTGACATGAACTCAGACCTGGACTATGGCTAGGAAACATGAACAAGAACTAAGACACATGGCATGAACAAAGACTCAAACTATATTCGCTATCTAATTCTAACTCTATATCTAATTACCCACGTTGTGTGTGTCATGGCTTCTGGTATATATACACACCAGCTGAACTGCTAACAGCTGCGGGCAATACCAATACACACGTGACTCGACAACACATGACAAGACGTCACCAATCTGCATTTCTTCGTGTGTTTTCCCTGATGAGGGGGTGTGCATGAAGCACAAAACCACTGATCTGAAGAATGTAGTGTGAGTGCGTTAGATTTAATTCGAACAGTTTCATTGGTCCACTGTGACCTGTTGGGTCATTTCATTTGTCCGATGTGACGAGGCTAAAGGTTTTGGCGGCATGAAACTCGTTAGCCCGTAAAAATCCATAAATTAGCCGCATCATTGTTTAAGCTGCAGTGTTCAAAGCGCGTGAAAAAAGTAGCGGCTTATAGTCCGGAAATTACGGTAGTTTAAATAAAATCTTGCATTAGTTTGTTTAAACCCTTAAACTCCCAAAACCTTTCCTCATGTCAAGACTTACATTCCTCACTCTCATATCTGCCTTTCTCATTAGTTTAACTGAACTTTCTGAATAATTTATAGTCCTTACACCATTATAGGATTTAAACTTTACATCTCAACGATAACCCAGGAGGAGAAGGGGTTATTTTACAACAAGTGAAGTTAGATGGGTAGATATTATTATTATTATTATTATTATTATTATTATTATTATTATTATTATTATTAACAGTTATTTTACAGCCTGAGCTTATCAGCATTTTTTAATTTACCCTGGTTAATTTTCAGAACATGTTAGAGTTCAGTTGGTGGGTTTGATTTATATGTTTTAATCTAAATACCTCAAGTTTATTTTGATTTAAACATTAATAAATGACAGTTTGTTTTTATAAGAAAGTACATTGTGTTAAAGCCAGATAAAATTGTACAAGGTGTCAAATTGCTCAATAATGTTGGCCATGTTACTTTAAGTAACATTAATGTCACTATACTATAAGTTTGCAGTATATACAGTGTTTACATCAATAGAGAACAGTGTAAGAGTTCATCATAATCCTGAGCATGAGCTTCATTCCACATCAAAATGTTTATTATTAGGATTCTGGACTATATAGACTTTGGTCACTAGGTGGAGACATTCTGCATTTGTGTTTTTCCTTTTTCCCACTTGGCTGTTAAACCTCGTTACTGTTTTTACCTAACCCTGATTTACTAGACTATTTATACTCCATTTTCTTTGTTCATGGCTTATTCTTCGTGTTGTCATGTGAGTATCTTGTTGCCACACTGCATCTCCTGTTGTGTTTTGCTTATTACGTGCTTTTGGACTTTACTTTAATCTGTACACAGTTGGACTCAGGGGTGTCACTAGGGCTAATCATTCAGGGCTCGAGCACGTTTACACCGTACGCTTACTTTTACCCCAGGGCTGTTTGCGTATAATGAGTTCTAAGGATCAATATTGGTGTGTACAATCAGTATACCCACTCATTTTGCTGCTTCTGAACTCTGTAATCTACTTTATGTTGTTGTTTTTGTGAAACTTGTGATTCTTTATTGTAATTGGTGTATTTTATTTGAATTGCACCCTTCCCCGCCCCTGACAACCATCGTCACTGCTGTCATTGACTGAAGACGTCAGGTGAGACCATCCCACTGAAGCAGTCAGGTAAAATGATCTCAGGTAAAATGAGCGGGATTAAAGTGTACTCAGTGCTCACTGGTATGTACCGGTTCTACCCAATTTTTTGGAATTGAAGTTGTATATACGTGTATATGGTGTGTGTATATTTGTCTATATAATTTGATTATGATAAATGTACAAGAATTACTACAATCTATTCAGATAATATTTATTTGCATAAAAATTGTTCCTACAACATGTTATACACCCCCCCCCACCAACAAAAAATTTAAATAAAAATAAAATTAGACCCAGTGTTTTGAAATCCTACACGTGACCCTGCTTGGATTGTTGTTTTTTTGTATCCCTGTTGGTGAATCTTTGAGAAGTAAAGATTTTATTGATCTAAACTGTCTCTGGAACTGTCTCTGTTTCTCTGCAGTCGAGTCCAGCCTCTAACCTGTTGAGCAGTGGTTAAGTTGTTGGGTCTTTACCATCACAACCAGCATTTGATTCCTGTCTGTCACAAGTTGTGACGGAGCGGATGAAGGAAGGAGGTAAGCGCACTTAAGAACGAGTGATGTTTATTTACAAGAGAGGAGAGCAGACAAATCTGAGAGACACGGGGTGGGGTCATGACGAACATAAACAAAACACACGTGTCCTCCCAGCCATCGACAGAAACGAAAACAAAGAGCTCATGTTCAGAAGTCGCAACACGCATGCGCAACCGCGCGAGAGCATGCTGCTTCAAGGGGGAACCGTGACAGAGTCCCCCCCCAAGGGCACTCCCCCGGAGTGCCATGAAACATCCCATACCACCGGCGGCCCCGGGCCCCTGGGCTGAATGTCCCAAGCAGAGCCAGGAAACCGCATGATGTTTCTGGCGAAGTAGGGACGCGGAGCAAAGTTCACCGCGAGGCTCAAAGGGAAAGCGAGGTTCTCTGCGAGGCTCCAGGGGGGAGCGAGGATCTCCGCGAGGCTCCAGGGGGGAGCGAGGTTCTCCGCGAGGCTCCAGGGGGGAGCGAGGTTCTCCGCGAGGCTCCAGGGGGGAGCGAGGTTCTCCGCGAGGCTCCAGGGGGGAGCGAGGTTCTCCGCGAGGCTCCAGGGGAAGGAGCGAAGTTCTCCGTGAGGCTCAAGGGAGGAACGATGCCCTCCGCTGAGCCCAGGGGTGGAGCGATGTCCTCCGTGGAGCAGGAAGGGGGAGCGACGTCTTCCGCGGAGCATGGAGGCAGAGCGACGTCCCCAGCGAAGCAGGATGGCTGAGCGACGACCTCAGCCGAACAGGAAGGCCGAGCGACGTCCACAGCCGAGCATGAAGGCCGAGCGATGTCCACAGCCGAGCATGAAGGCCAAGCGACGTCCACAGCCGAGCATGAAGGCCGAGCGACGTCCACAGCCGAGCATGAAGGCCTAGCGACGTCCACACCCGGATGTGGAGGCTGAGCGGCACCCTCAGCAGAGCAGGAAGGCTGCGCGGCATCCTCAGCAGAGTAGGAAGGCTGAGCGGCGTCCCCAGCAGGACGTGGAGGCTGAGCAGGCATCAAAAACGGGGAAGGAGGGTGTTAGCCGGTCTCAGTCCCGATCCCAGATTCCCCCTCCTGTCGACGTGACTCCTTTTTACTCTGAACGATTACCAACGGTACGTGAGGCTTGGCTGTGACTGGGATGTCGTGAGCTTGAGACTGAGTCTGGACTTGGACGTCGTGAGCTTGAGACTGAGTCTGGACTTGGGCGTCGTGAGCTTGAGACTGAGTCTGGACCTGGACGCTGTGAGCTTGAGACCGAGTCTGGATTTGGTGAAGCTGGGTCTCTGTAATTTTCCTTTTATCCTTCTCCTCCTCCAGAAGCTGCTTTAGTTGATTTCGTTCGTCCTCTAGTCGACAGAGGCGAATGCTCAGAACCCGTTTCCGGAGTGTCTCCTCTTGCAGCAAAACCTGTGTTTTCTGTAGTTGCAACTCCACGGATGAGCATTCTTTAGTAGCCTCGATGCATTTCTTCTCCATTTCAGACAGAGTGCTCCTCAAACTCTCCAACTCCAACTGCATTCTGCCAATTTTTTCCACCATTTCCTTCTTACTCTGAGTGATTGCGACTGGAACGTGAGGCTTGGCTGTGACTGTAGCTTGAACTGGAAGTGTGACTTGGGCTCGAACTTGGAACTTGGCTGTGAGTGGAACTTTGTGAATTGGGTCGGCAGACTTGGAGATGAATGGATTCTGCTTAGCAGGATGTATGGTAACTTGGACTTGTGGCTTGGTCTGGACCAGGACATGGACCTGAGGCATGGCAGGGGCTGAAGCGAGAAACATGATTTGGACCGGAGATGTGGCGTGGCTGTGACTGGAACTTTGACTGTAGCTTTCTCTGCCCTTCTCCCCTCTTTGTTTCTCCCATTCATAGTACACGTGGAGAAGAGGCTCAGCATGAGTCCTCCCATTACCTTCCCGCAGCACTTTATCCAGGTCATACTTTTGCCCTGGTTCTCCGAATTCCTCAAAAAACTGCTCAAAAAACAGTCGAATATCCTCCAGCACCCCGGGTCTCTCAGCCACCATCTGTCGTGCCCACGTGCGAGCGAAACCCAAAAAGCGAGACATGATGAACAGGCTAAATTGTCCTACCGGTGGTTTCGGGTCACACAGGCTGGCGAAATATTGCTGACATTCCATCGCGAAATAATCGGGGTAACCCGGGCCATCATACTGCGCAGGCATGTGCTCGAAAGTTCTCTGTGCGAAGCTCATGGAATCCACGGCGGGAATCTTGGGCGTGCAGTTTTGGGTTCGGCGTCCTCGCCGTTCTCGTGCTACCTCCATGATTAGGGCGGTTAATTCTGTCACAAGTTGTGACGGAGCGGATGAAGGAAGGAGGTAAGCGCAGTTAAGAACGAGTGATGTTTATTTACAAGTGAGGAGAGCAGACAAATCCCAAAACATGATCCAGAAACATAATCCGAAAACAGGCGAAGGTCAGGCGAACGGCAAACAGGCATATAAAGGGCAAGGCAAAGATCAAGGTCGTGGTACAGAAAAACAGGGTCGATAAACAAATATGAACATAAGCATAAACACGAACGAGAGCTATGATAATGATCTGGGAGCGGATAACCCAGCGTGAGCTATAACTAACAAGGAACTACGTTTAGTATGTTTACTAAGTTTAATATATTTAATTAACCGCGCCGTGTCTAGTACGGCGCGTAGTATATATACCGGCATGAATCAACTTAAACAGAATTCAGCTGGGAGTAATTCAGACACACATGGGGATACAACCTATGAGAGACACGGAGTGGAGTCATGACGAACACAAACAAAACACACGTGTCCTCCCAGCCAATGACAGAAACGAAAACAAAGAGCTCATGTTCGAAGTCGCAACACGCATGCGCAACCGCGCGAGAGCATGCTGCTTCAAGGGGGAACCGTGACACTGTCCAGATCATCAATCCTTACATGCTATGTCTGGATGCTGTAAAACAAACAAACAAAAAAAAAACCCTTATCACAGTCAGCCTTTATTCTCCTCACAAACACAATCTATGAAAATCAGCAGACCCGAGATTTCCTCCTCTAATAATAAACATTCAGGACGGAGCAGAATCCAAGAACGTTTTGTCATATTGGGTATAAACTCTATCTTGATTCTATTCACAGAACAGCTGCTATTAGATTTAATACCATCTAAAGTTTTTTTTGAATATTTTTTCAGTGATTGGGGAACACTCGTCTCCGTGTGATTTAAACTAGGTAGTGTTGAGACGCTGTTAATAAACCACATCTGATCTGTCCAAAAGCCATTCAATCTCTAACATGCCTTCCCCATCTAGGATCTTTGGAGAATGATCTCATTTGATTAGAAACATCAAGCATGATGTGTTCAGTCTGGTTTTCCAAAAGCATTGTGGTGGAAATTTTCTACATGATGCATTTCTCTTATCTTGTCTCAGTATTCTGTTCTGTTTAAGCTTTAAAGTTATAGTACCGTATTTTTATATTATAGTTATATTTGCTGTATTATTTTACTGAAATTTTGGAGTGACGTCGAACGGCGTGGCGCGGTGACGTAATGACGCGGGCTCTTAATCTAATTATGATCTATAACATGTAAAAAACGGGAACATGACAGGAGTATTCTAAAAGCGACTCATGTAAACACCTTAATCACATTATTACCTTACTAAGATTAAGGTCAATAATTAGATTACTGCTGTCCATGTAAACGTAGTCAATGAGACTGACTCGGATAATGACGAGAGAGATCCAGGCATGCTTGATGCTGAAATCGCCCGACTGTTTACCTCAGACACTGAGGATGAAGAATTTGATGGATTTGTGGAAGAGCAATAAACTGAAAAAGTGAGGGTATTGTTTTGTATTTTATGTTACAACTGAACAATGTTGAGTTATTGTGAATGAGCTGAATAAAGTTTGACTTATCTGACTGTTTTGTTTCGCTGAATGCGCTTTATAATCCGATGCGCCTTATGTATGAAAGTAGACCCATTCATTGATATTGCGCTTTATAATCCGGTGCGCTTTATAGTCCGGAAAATACGGTATGTATTAATGTTCAAACTACTGAAGTGGAAAATACAAAATGTATGAAGTGAAGTTCTAAAAAGTCTATATCAAGCTCTTAAGAAAGACTGTTTTTAGAAAGGGTGAAGTTCTTAGAAAAGACCATCTTGCATTCCTAGAAAGCAGAAAACTACTCCGTATATGGAGTACTTTTTATATACTTATGATCACTACATGAATAGTTCATACAAAGGGCATGCTATCAGTAGAGAACTGATACGTGTTGATTACTGGTTGGTGGGCAGACTAGAATAATGAAATTACATCTGCCCTACGCTGGGGTTTAACCGAAAGTACAACTTACTGTTTTTCAGGAACAAAAGGCCTCATGCAGAGAACCTTACTGTATGCTCTCTCCTCCTTCTAAGAGAGCGGAGCCCATCTTGCAAGATGCTTAATAAACATTCTCAGCTGTTTTTACCTTTCACATCCTCTCCCAAAGGAATTCTGACCAATCATACCCACCATCGCTAATATGTTGGGATGTAACCAAATATACATATAAACTGTAGGTGAACTATTAGCTGTTGTTGGTTTTTTGGGGGGTTTATTGTAAAGAAAGCTTGCCAGAAAGGTTCCCATAGGGCAACTGGTTGAGACTAGAGGTGTGCATCAGGACTGGGATTCCCACATAAAAGTCACAAAAGCAGGACAATTTTCTTTCATGCAGGTGGTCAGATATGATGCTCATAGTTCAATAAAGTGAATTTACCATGTTCATTAACACAACTTTAGTAACTGCCTGATCAGGAGCACGGTAATTTAGACAAATGTTTAACCTAATAGGCCTGTATTTTGAGAAACAAACATCTAAACACGTTTTAAAAATATCATGGACAAAAAAAATAACTGATAGAGATGTAAATATTTGGAGCAGAACACAGACACAGATACATTAGATGGTTAACAGTATGTGGACCTGACAATGACCATGACTTCCCCAAATTTTTACCACAGAGTTGGAGGCAGATGATCTAGAAAGATCTAGAACATCTTTCTTGAACATTTCACTTCACTGGAACTAAGAGGCACAATCCTGTTTCTGCATGACAAGTCGGGCTCCATGAAGACATGGTGTGTGTGAAGGTTGGAAGAAGATAGAAGAACTTGAGTGTCCTGCACACAACCCTGACCTCAACCCCACTGAACACCTTTGGGATGAACTGGAGCCTCCTCACATCATCAGCACCTGACTAACGCTCTCGTAGCTGAACGAACACAAATCCCCACAGCCACGCCCCAAAATCCCCACAGCCACGGCCCAAAATCTAGTGGAAAGCCTTCCCAGAAAAGTGGAGCACATTATGATAGCAAAGAGGGGACCAACTCCATATTAATGCCAAGCCTTTGGAAGAGGATGTCCAACAAGCACATGTGGGTGTCATGGTCAGGTGGCCATACTTTTGGTCATATAGTGTGCGTATCTACTGCTGTGTGAGTGTCAATGAGAGGCTGAGAGGCTTCTACTGAAGAATGAAGTTAATGTTTTGGAATGGCCAAGTCAAATTCCTGACCTTAATCCAATAGAAATGTCGTGGAAGCAATTCATGTGAGGAAACCCACCAACATCCCAGAGTTGAAGCTGTTCTGTACTGAGGAACGGGATAAAATTCCTCCAAGCCGATGTGCAGGACTGATCAACAGTTACCTCAAACGTTTATCTGCAGTTATTGCTGCACAAGGGGGTCACACCACATACTGAAAACAAAGGTTCACATACTTTAACCCCTCAGAGATATGTAATACTGAATCATTTTCCTCAGTAAATAAACGGGCAAGTATAATATTTTTGTCTCATTTGTTTAATTGGGTTCTGTTTATCTACTTTTAAGACTTGTGTGAAAATCTGATGATGTTTTAGGTCATATTTATGCAGAAATATTAACAGCATATTATTAATAACAAAACTATTTCTTTTCAATGCATACACACATTCACAGAGGCACTGTGCATATGTGTGTATACAACGAATATATGTCGATTTATCTAGAATGTGTTTGTGTGTGAAAACTGATGATCTCACCACAGTGTCTCTAGTTTACAGTGTGGATTCTCCAGTCCAGCAGAGAGCAGTGCTCTCAGACTGGAGGGGTTTGAACTGAGTACTGAGGACAGAACTCTACAGCTTTTCTCTGTTAGATTACACCCACACAGCCTGGGAGAGAACATAATTATATATCAAAATACAAATGTGTAAAACCGTCACCTCCACATAAAGAAGAAATGTTATCAGGAAGCAAAATATTTACATACATCATAACATTAAAACCACTGACAGGTGAAGTGAATAACTTGGTTATCTTGTTACAGTGGCACCTGTCGGGGGGATATTTATTAGGCAGCAAGTGAACAGTCAGTTCGGAAGTTGATGTGCTAGAAGCAGGAAAAATGGGCAAGAGTCAGGATCTGAGTGACTTTGACAAGAACCAGATGTGATGGCTAGACGACTGGGTCAGAGCATCTCCATAGCAGAAGGTCTTTTGGGGTGTTCCCGGTATGGAGTTAGTACTTACCGAAAGTGGTCCAAGGTAGGACCATCGGTGAACCACCGACAGGATCATATGTTGGCTCATTGATGCATGTGGGGCGTGAAGGCTAGCCCGTCTGGTCCGATCCCACAGAAGTACTAGTGTAGCACAAAGTGCTGAAGAAGTTCATGCTGGTTCTGATAGAAAGGAGTCAGAACACACAGAGCATCATTGTGTAGGGGCCCTACACAATATTATGCAGGTGGTTTTAATGTTATGGCTGTTTGGTGTATATGCCTCCTATGATGGCTGAGATGGAACAATACTGATTGATCTTTGCCTTGTACCCCTTCAGTGATGAAGTAGTTCTATTTCCTTTTGTTCTTGATCACAAGCACGGTTTCCTGCACAACTAGCAATGTCTCCTCTTTCCCATTCTTGTTTTCTCAAAGAGTTGAGGACGTGAACACAATTATGCTGAGTATAGTGCTCCAATTCTTTAATGTTGGACATCATATTGTTTTCACTAATATATGCGCTGTCAGATTTGGTCAATGTTCATTCATATTTCTAATATGCATCTATGAAACTGCATTAATAACAGGGTTCAGCTGGACTAGACACAACCAGGTCTGATTACTGCAAACCCTGTTCAATCACATCAACACTTAAATAGAACTTTTTTGAACAGCATAAATTTGGTTAAAAAGGTCTTACCCAGTAGCACACTGTGCCAAAGTAGAAAGAAATTCCAGAAACGATGAGGAAGAAGGTGATTGAAATACATCTGTCTGGGAAGGGTTACAAAGCTATTTAAGGGTATACAAGGGAAGGGTATACAAAGCTGTAAAGGCTCTGGGACTCAAAAGAATCACAGTGAGAGCCATTATCTAGTAGTGTAGTGAACCTTCACAGAAGTGTCTGTCCGACCTTCCAAAATTCCTCCAAGAGCACAGCAATGACTCATCCAGCAATTCACAAAAAATGTTGATCCAAGGACAACATGAATGGAATTACAGGCCTCTCTTTCATCAATAAAGGTCACTGTTCATGACTCCACTATCAGAAAGTGAGGTGAGGTGAAAACTACTGCTAACCCAGAAGAACATTAATTCTCATCTGAATTTTGCCAGTTCTGTGGACTGATGAGTCGAAAGTGGAACTGTTTGGAAGACAGGAATCCCATTACATCTGGCGTAAACCAAACACTCCATTCTTTTTGTGGAACATCATACCTACGATCAAGCACAGTGGAGGCAGTGTGATGGTGTGGGGATGTTTTGCTGCTTCAGGGCCTGGGCAACTTGGAGTAATTGAGGGAAACATGAATTCTGCTCTCTACCAGAAAATCCAAAAGGAGAATGTTTGGTCTTAAGTTGAAACTCAAGTGCAACTGGATTATTCAGCAAGACAATGATCCAAAGTGTAGGAGTAAGTCCTAGTCCTAGAAGTAAGGGAAAGTCTGATCTCCAATTATCGGAAGTGTTTGGTTGCAGTTTTTGCTGATAAGGTGGCACAACAAGATTTTAAGTTGAAGGGAGCAATTACTTTTTCACATTGTTGATGGGTGGTGACTAACTTTTTTTTGCCTTAATAAAGAAAGGTTGCCTTTGATATATGTTGTATTTCATTTGAAGATCTAAAATTATTTAGCATGAGATATACAGAAAAACAAATAAAATCAGCAGAATCAAGCAAACACTTTTCATAGCACTATATATACCAGCCAGTAACTGCAGACGGAAGAGCAGGCGAACTGCAATTGTTGTGTCTGCGTATCAGCACCTTAAGTGACACGTGCTTTAATCATTACATCTAACTATAGTAACCATATTACTATGAGAATGACTGAGATTATTGGACTAGTGTCTTGCTCTATTTGTAGAAGTAATCACACACCAGTGGCTTATTCATGAATAAAGTGACAAATGAAAAGCAATTCACACAGCTATGATTTTATATAAATATAAAACAGTGTAGTAAAATATAGAATGACAGTCATTTGATGCTCATGTAGATAATATTACTAGGATAGTCTTCTTTCATCTCAGAAATATTTCTAAGATAAAATACATATTGTCACTACATGATGCGGAAATACTGGTTCATGCATTCGTCACCTCTAGATTAGATTACTGTAATGCCTTACTGTCTGGATGTTCCAGTAGGAATATAAATAAACTCCAGTTAGTCCAGAATGCTGCTGCTAGAGTCCTAACTAGAACTAGAAGATACGACCACATCACCCCGATCTTATCCACACTGCATTGGCTCCCAGTAAAATTTCGCATTAACTATAAAATACTTTTATTAACCTATAAAGCATTAAACAATCTCGCGCCACAATATCTAAGCAACCTTCTGGTTTTCTATGATCCGCCACGCCTACTTAGATCAAAAGGTGCAGGCTATTTGACAGTACCCCAAATAGTGAAGGCCACAGCAGGGGGAAGAGCCTTCGCTCAAAAGCTCCAGTGTTATGGAACAGTCTTCCTATTAGTGTTTGGGACTCAGACACAGTCTCAGTGTTTAAGTCTAGGCTTAAAACATATTTGTTTACTCAAGCCTACCCTGACTAGATTCTATCTTACTACTTCACAGTCATAATAATCTTTTTTCTCCCTCTCTCCTTTTGCCGAGCCACACACGAATTTATGGAGATACTAGAGATCCAGAACATTTCTGCCTCTGGATGGAGCTCAAGTCTCGAATCTTCTCTACTGGGACTGCGGCTTCTCCGAAGACCATACAGACTTCATGTACATCCATACTGTACTATTTCACACTGTCTGTTGTTACCCAGATGAGGACGGGTTCCCTTCTGAGTCGGGTTCTTCTCAAGGTTTCTTCCTTTAAACATCTTAGGGAGTTTTTCCTCGCCACCGTCGCCACTCAGTGGCTTGCTCAGTTGGGATAAATTCACACCTTTAATATCTTTATACCGTGTTGATATTTTTGTAAAGCTGCTTTGAGACAGTGTCTATTGTAAAAAGCGCTATACAAATAAAATTGAATTGAATTGTCCAGACTGATCACATCATGAATTCTGATCGATTTTAACTTTTACAGAAGTCTGGGGGACTTGGAGATGTTTGAGGCGGTGTGGTGGTGTGAGGAGGCTCTGTGTTCTGTAGTGGAGGGAGAACTTTGTTTTACACCAACATTAGGCTGAAGATATTCTTAGTGACTAGCCTTTTGTTGCGCTGACTTATTTTTTTTAACCTAATTTATTACACAATATATTTATGGGTTTTTTTTAATGCTATCTAAATATTTATTTATTTATTGACTCACATTTGACTTATGTGTATAATGAGACATTTTGTTAAATAAAGGATTGTAAAAAGTTAACAAAAAAAGTCTCTCTCTCTGTCTATCACTCTCTGTCTCTTTCTCTCTCTTTCTCTCTCTCCCTCTCTTTCTCTCTCTCTGTCTCTCTCTCTGTCTCTCTCTCTCTCTTCCCTCCCTCTCACTGTGTCAATGTACCTGTAACAGAGACTATTATGTCATCTCTCTCTCTCTCGCTCTCTCCAACTGTACAAGTACTGGCACCCCATCCATCGGTCCAACTATAAAGTATTGGCACTCTAGCTATTCATCTAACGCTTCAATTATTGCCACCCTACCTATTCAACTCTACAAGTATTGGCCCCCTATCTATCTGCCTCTCTTTCTTTCTTAAAACTTTCTGATTTCAAACTATCTTACACTTTCAGACCGGCATTTGTCAAGCCAACATTAAAGTTTGTTGTGATGAACTTTACCTTTCTAGTTGCATTACTGGTGGTTCCACAACAGTAGGCATTGTAGTAGGATGTTTTTTACCCGATGAAGGCAACTGATGACCCACTATGCAAGTTGTGTGTAGGCCAGAATGGAAACGGCTTCTCAGGGATGCTTCTGATTTACACAATTTCTTTGCAGACAATTCAATGACACCTCCTAAAGCATTATCACAGGCTTTTGCTTTATATTTAAGAAACATGGCTGACTGGTGTGTGTGATAAATGTGTCATAAATATGTCTTCGTCTCTCCTACCGGATGCAACTAAATTGGACCATTTGGCCATATTGGACCTACCAGCTGTCTATGGAGCCAATTTTTACTGCGGTACCTTGGAGGGCTATTGAGGTTTGTATGTTCGGGGAACAGTGGTTACCCTTCCTTTTTCAAGCTAGCCAGCATGTATATGAAGGCCCTAATCTAGCCTATTACCCAAAGACAATTAAAATTAGAAGCAAATACTCACATCCGTAAACCCAATTGAGATAGAAAAAGAGATGATTAGCCGTGAGTGAGGAAAGGCAAGGGTCCAGTTTTTATTTCAGTCCACCACACGAGATCCACACCAATGAGAATTCCCAGAAGTGATCTGATAACTGGAGCTTAAGCTCCAGTATTTATAGCTTATGTACAGAGAATATTACCAATAAATTTCAGAAAGATTGGGATCTCATTACCAATAGGGTTAAAAAAAAAGCTCATCTACATCTACCATGAGTATTAAATAACCCTCCCCCACAGTTACCATTAGAACAGAAAACAATCCACTTGCGATAACCATTATGTTTGTTTACCAGCCCCTCCAGATTTACCATTAGGTTTGGAAACCGGAGAGCGAGAAAAGTAAACAATTTGAAGCTTCGGGAGGGGGTGTCAGAGAGAGAGGGAGAGACAGAGAGTGTGTGTGTGTGTGCTGTGTTTGCATGCCTGATCCTGAACGTGCAAGAGTATGTGTGTGTGTTATCCATTTATTGGAAGGGCTGGATTTGGATTCGAGCACCCGCCACCAAATTGTGCATCTCACTGCTGATTTTCAATAAACTTACCTATTACTCCTACACGGTCTCCCTCACGTTTATTTTATGTATATGTATATTTTTAACCACAACATATAAAAGGACAGGGTCATGAAAATTTGCAAAGACCATCTAGTAAATGAAATAGTTTTAACCAATCACCAACAGATATTGTAAAAGAAGATTGTAAAAGGTTACAGTTCCGTTCTGTTCTGCCTTTCTTCAGGGACCTTATGCAATCAGCACAGTCAGTTCTACTCTTTAGATTTCCTCATTCTCAAAAAGCTACATAGCTGTGTCCTATCTCAGAAGTCTGAATTCTTATTTTAAAGTATGCCATTTAAACCATAAACTTGTCCACTTAAGTCCAAATGTTACGCCGAAATTTGTTTCATATAATTATGCTAACTCAGACTCTAGAATCTGGATACACCTTTAATCTTTTAATCTCTGATTAATCTCTCATCTACTCCAATTCCAGACTGCTGGGACTGCGGCGGCTCCTAAGGCCAAAAAGACTTCATATACATCCATAATAAACTTTTTCACACTATCTGTTGTTACCCAGATGAGGACGGGTTCCCTTCTGAGTCGGGTTCCTCTCAAGGTTTCTTCCTCTTAAAACATCTTAGGGAGTTTTTCCTCACCACTTTCACCACTAAGTGTCTTGCTCAGTTGGGATAAATTCACACCTTTAATATCTGTATATCGTGTTGATCTTTCTGTAAAACTGCTTTGAGACAATGTCGGCTGTAAAAAGCGCTATACAAATAAAATTGAATTGAATTGAACTGACAGCCTTCTGCTGCGCCTGTGTGTGTATTATAAAGTGATGAGGTCACTCATTATGTACATACAGCTATTTCAGGTGAGTCTGATCGCCTGCCTCTGCTAGGACATGCACTTGTGAGAGCAAAAAATTAAGGAACCGATCAGTGGAGTTTGAATTGTGAAACCTGCAAGGTAATTTCTGTATAAAAGATTTATTATGTGATAAAAAAAAATGAACATAAAATAATAATGAACATATGTAGGTCCCACTTGTGCTGCCAAAACAGCTCTGGCCTGTCGACGCATGGACTCTACAAGAGCTCTGAAGATGTGCTGTGGTGTCTGACACTAAGACGTTAACTTTAAGTTCTGTAAGTTGTTAGGTGTAGCCTCCATCAAGCGGGTGATTTGAATACAGGTACATTTGAGTGTGCTGATGGTGTGCTCGGAAGTATTTTCCTTCTTAGATGAGTTGGTTAAAGGCGAAGTGGATTTGGTTTTGAAAGAGTTAATTGCTTGTCTGAAATAAGGGTTTGGCACCGTTGAGTATGGTATGTTTGAAGTGGCAAAAGCCTCCAGAAATTCGAGGCAGCCGACAGGTCTTCGGGCATCAGATATCTTTTGCAGAGCCGTGATGCCTTTAACTAAATCGAGCATATGTGAGCCAGGAATAGTTCTACCGTTAAACACAAACTCTCCTGAATCGCCCCAAGATGTGACATCTTTCATTTTAGACATTTTATCTACAATGTAGCAAACGTTATTTACACTCCTCTGCGGAATATTCTTCAAAATATCATCCACCATGTTAACTAAATCGTCATGGTGATTTACGTCGGGTTGTGCAGACGGCTTTTCTTTTTCAGGATACTCAGTCTGCATAGGTGTTAATGTTAATGTGCTGTTTTCACGGTCCCCTTGTTTAGCGATTGTTAAAAAGCCTTGTAAAACGCTTGTGTACAGCTTCGCTTTTTCATAACTGTCCAAGTCAGAGCGGTGTAAAATATTTCTTATAGCTATGTCCAAATTGTTCTCCACAATTTGCTGAATAGATTCGCGTGTTGTCCCGGTCTTTAGTTTGTCCAACTGGTGCTGCTGGACTAAAAACATTTTCTCTTGAGGTCACGTGATGCCATGCGAAGGTCAGGCGCACTTTGCTAATTTTTCTAATTATTTTCATGATATAATCTGGTGAAATTCGGTATACCCAGTTACACTTTTGCTGTTTGAGGTAAACACGGCAAAGAAGTTAAAATCCTCGAGCTCTGGAGACATTAAAAAACACTTACGTGTCCGAGATGAGAGTCCGGACGGGCCTGTGGACCGCAGACTTGTTTTAGGTGGTGCGGCGGGAGAAGAAATCCAGCGCCAACTGTCCAACATGTCGGGGATGTTGACGAAGGTTGTTGCTGACTTGGAGAATCTCACTGTAATACGAAGTTCGGTTACCGCCATAGAAATAAAATTCTCTGAGTTAGTTACAAGAGTGGCGGATGCGGAGAAACGAATCGGGTATCTTGAGTCTTCAGAAAAGGCCGTATCCGCTAATCCGCCCGCGACTAAGAGACTTGGAAAAAATATTTGAAAGATTGGAAGAGATTTTGAAAACCGAGCCGAAGGAATAATTTGCGGATTATTGGAGTTCTTGAGCACAAAGAAGGCAGAGATATGGTGAAATTTCTGGACGAGCTTTTCCTGAGTCTACTTGACATAACAGGCCATGAATTAGAACTCGACGGGCCCACAGAGTCCCGGCTCGGAGATCTGGCGAGGGAGACAGGCTGCGACCAATCCTGGCTAGATTTCTGAGATCATCCGATAAAGATCTCGTGTTGTGCCAGGCGAGGAGCAAAGGAAGGCTCTCTTGGAAGAATCACAATATTTTCTTGTTCCCGGACTTTGCGAACTCGACAAGAGAGAAATGTGATCGGTTCAAGGAATGCAAGAAAGTCTTGCACCAACGTAAGATCTCTTTTGCACTGATGTTTCCGGCCAGACTGAGAATAAACACCAAAGACGGCAGCAAAGTATTTACGTGTCCCAATCAGGCAATGTCTTTTATTGAATCAATGGGTGAATAATGCATTGGTTGTTTCCGTTGGCGCCGCCGAATGGCTAGAGGTTGTTTTGTTTTGTGAAATATCACTTCCTTAAAGAAACTTTGGCATGGATGGAAGATCACTTTTACAATGAAGTTCCAGCCCAGATTAATAATAGATACTACAGACGACCGCAAAATTATGCGGCCTCCGAGTGAATTGACTCTCGACCATCAGAGGAACCGGGATGCGGTTTTGTTTCCTTTTGTGCTAGCTCCACCTAGCGGCGGGGCTTCTTTTGTTGAATAACACTACTTCAGGACAGTGGCAGATGTCTCTGCTCGCTCCTTGCGCTTGTGCCTCCTGTTGGCTGAAGTCCGATTTGTGGAGTATTTCCACGGGACTTTGGAATAATGACGTCATTTTTTCATAACAGCCGGCTCGCTGATTATTCATTTGTCTGTCTGAGGAAACTGAACAGCTCTATATCGGCTGGAATTTGTTTTGTGAAGCTTTGAGGCAGTTCTGAGAACTAGTCTATACATTATTTGTGTTTAGATCTGCTTATTGCTTGGGGTGTATTTTATTTCAGAAAATATTTTATGTTATGTAATTTTGCCTCACAAATTTGTGAGGCAGAATCGTGCAATCCGATGGCAGAGTTGTCGCGGGGGCTCTCGTAGGCGTACATGGACTCTGAGTTTAGGGGGATTGGCGCCGGTTGGTGCTGTCATGCGTGGGGTCGATGTGCATGTTTTTCTTTTTTCTAATTGTTTTGTTTGGGGTGAAGCTTGGGATTTTATTGTTGCATTGATGTTGAATTGTGGTCTTCATAATTTTGTTTTTGGCACACAATTAATTTTTTCTGTTATATCAAAATGTCAGGTGTTAATATGAGAGTACTATCTCTCTCCACGTGGAATGTGAATGGGTTGGGACACCCCATAAAAAGAAGGAAAGTCATTAATTTTCTTAAGTGTAAGAAATATGATATTGTGTTTCTTCAAGTAACGCATCTTTCCCCGCAGGAATCTGAAAAATTTGGGAAGATATGGGGCGGTCATGTTTTCTTTAGTGCTGGCTCGAGTAAGAGCAGGGGAGTCATTATATTGGTTAATAAGCATCTAAAATTCAAATGTCTCAAACAGTTTAAAGATAAATTAGGGAGCGTAATTATTGTTTTAGCAGAAATTCAGGGGCAATGTCTTATTTTGGCTAATATTTATGCACCCAATGCTGATGATCAGGGCTTTTTTATAGATCTAGAAGGGATGTTGCAATCTGCTGGCACCCCACATGATATAATATTGGGAGGAAACTTTAATCTTTTGATGGACTCAGTCCTTGATCATAGTGTTGCAAAAGTGGGTAAGCCCCCCAGAGCAACAGTGACGCTTCACAGTATGTGTAAAAATCTTGATCTTGCAGATATTTGGAGACTTTTGAACCCATCTGGTAGGGACTATACATTTTGTTCTTCAGTCCATAAGATTTATTCTAGAATAGATTTTTTTTTAAATATCCAAATCACAAATGTTAAAGACTGAACTTGATGTTTATATGGAGACAACTTGTCCTCAGTATCCTCTGTGGGCGTGGCGTGGGAGGCACTTAAGGCGGTTCTTAGGGGTCAGATCATACAGTATACCTCATTCATTGAAAAATCCAAGGCCCGAGAACACGTGGAGTTGGAAGGACATATTAAAAGTGCAGAGGCAGAGCTGAAGCGCCGAATGTCGTCTGATGGTCTCAGAGAATTGACCAGATTGAAATATAGATATAATACTATTTTATCGAGAAAAGTGGAGTTTTGGTTGTTCAGGGCAAGACAGTCATACTTTGAGTCGGGGGACAAAGCAGGAAAAATTTTGGCTAGATATGTAAAACAGAGGGAGGCCCTTTCTACCATTCCCGCAGTGAAGTCTGTTAGTGGTGAAATTTTAACCTCGGCCATTGATATGAATAATGCTTTTAAAGAATTTTACTTGGATCTCTATAGTTCAATGTCTTCGTCTACTGATGAAGATATTAGAAACTTTGTGGAAATATTATAACCCCCAAAATTGACGACAGAGCAAAAAAATTCTCTTGATTCTGAGATAACCGTGGAGGAGCTTGGCGAGGTAATCAAGGCCCTGCCTACAGGCAAGTCTCCAGGGCCGGATGGCTTTGCCGCTGAGTTTTTCAAATCTTATGTTACAGAACTCGCTCCACTTCTTTTAGAAGTTTATCCATCCATCCATCTTCTACCGCTTACTCCTTTCTTCAGGGTCACGGGGAACCTGGAGCCTATCCCATGAATCATGAGGCACAAGGCGGGGTACACCCTGGACAGGATGCCAGTTAGATGTAAAAATTTTGTTGAAAATTTTAGCTAACCGATTAAGTAAAGTTATGACATCTCTTATACATATAGATCAGGTGGGGTTTATGCGGGGCCATAGCTCTTCTGATAACATTAGACGTCTCATTGATATCATGTGGTCAGTAGCGAATGATCAGTCTCCGATTGCTGCCATCTCACTTGACGCCAAAAAGGTGTTTGATATGGTAGAATGGGATTATCTTTTTAAGATTTTGGAAGTGTATGGATTCAGGAATACTTTAATTGGTTTGATTAAGCTACTTTATAGTCACCCTGTAGCGGCAGTACAAACAAACGGACTAGTTTCAGATTATTTTACTCTGGATAGGGGCAACCGGCAGGGTTGCGCTCTTTCCCTGTTATTGTTCTGTCTTGCCCTGGAACCATTAGCAGCTGTGATAAGAAAGGAGAATGATTTTCCAGGGGTGCTGGCGGGAGGTGTGGCGCATAAACTTTTGCTTTATGCAGATGATATTTTATTATTCGTCTCTGACCCTGCTAGATCTATGCCTTGCCTTCACAGAATTATTAATTCCTTTTCCAAATTCTCAGGATACAAAGTCAACTGGTCTAAATCTGAAGCTTTGGCTCTGACAGCGTACTGTCCAGTAACGGCCTTTCAGCCTGGTGCCCTCCAGTGGCACAAACAGGGTATTAAGTATTTGGGTATCTTATTTCCAAAAAATGTGTCCAATTTAGTTAGTGTTAATGTTGACCCGTTAATAAAAAGGTTTTCGAGTGATGTAGACAGGTGGTCTTCTTTACATTTATCTATGATCGGGAAGGTTAATGTTATTAAAATGAGTTGTATATCAAAATTCAATTACCTGCTACAATCTCTCCCTATAGATGTCCCTCTTTCTTATTTCAAGCAATTTGAGAGTATAGAGTATAGAATAAGTCTTTTATTAGTATTTTAAGCGTCCCAGGTTAAATTTCAATAAGTTACATAGGCCGATTGACCAGGGTGGGCTAGGCCTACCCAAGATTCTGTTTTATTATTATGCGTTTGGTCTCAGACATTTGGCTCATTAGTCACTTCCACCTGAGAGCGCCCCTCCCTGGTTCTGCATTGAACAAGAAGTTCTTGCTCCTATTTTGCCACTGCAAAGTCTTTCCATTAATCTCACCAGAGAAGTTAAATCACACCCCGTTATTTCACATCTGCACTCAGTGTGGACAAGAGTGTCCAGAGTGTTTGATTCTGATATTTATCTCAATGTTGCCTCGAGCCTTTGGCTAAACCCCAAACTACGTATTAATAAGTCCCCTTTTTGTTGGTCAGAGTGGATCACGAGGGGGATTAATACACTCGGTGATCTTTATGAGAGTGGTGTGATGACATCTTTTGAAAAATTGGTTCAACATTTTGGGATTCCCAGATCTCAGTTTTTTTTAGGTATCTTCAACTACGCCACTTGCACTGTACTATTTTTGGGAGTAGCATGCCCCCCCTAAAGCAGCAGATACTCTGGGTGATTTCTGCTTTGGAAGAGGACATGAAGCATCAATGTATTACTCCTTACTGATTCAGAGTCTAGGAGACAGAGTCTCGACCACTCTCAAGAGATTATGGGAGAAAGATTTAAATTTGTAATTAGGGGAGGGAGAGTGGGCTAGGATTTAAAAAAAATATAAAAACATCATCTAGAGATGCAAGGGTGCGCCTTATACAATTTATGATTTTACATCGGTTCTATTAGACCCCCTCTAAATTGTATAGGCTTGGTCTTAAAGACACACCCACCTGCTGGCGATGCCATTCAGAAGATGGAGACACTACCCATGTTTTTTGGGAGTGTCGTAAGATCCAAGAATTTTGGTTGAAGGTGCAGAGCTTTGTATGTGAGGTGTTGAACACTCAGATCTCATTCTGTCCTTGACTCTGTATTTTGGGAGATGGGGAGGTCACAAAATTGGACGATATGTACAAAAAAGATTGGGTTTTGACCAGTGTGATGATTGGTAGACAGGTTATTTTAAGGGGATGGAAATCAGATGTGTGATGTGTGTAGATGGAGAGGGTGGCTGCCTTTGAGGAGGGGTCAAGCAGAAGGATTGGAGTTGGGAATTCCTTCAGGAAGAAATGGAGCAGTTATTTGGCGTTTTTGGGGGACTCTCGAGGAGGGGCAGTGGAGAGTATAATTTAGAGTTTAGTTTATGATTATACGTGATTATTGTATTTTCCTTTTTTTTTTATTGTGTATTTTTATTTATTTTATATTATGATATATTTCAAGTGTTCATTCCTTTTAATTTTTATGAATATAACTGACAACTAATGAAAACCCCAAAATCAGTATCTCAGAAAATTAGAATATTACTTAAGACCAATACAAAAAAAGGATTTTTAGAAATGTTGGCCAACTGAAAAGTATGAGCATGTACAGCACTCAATACTTAGTTGGTGCTCCTTTTGCCTGAATTACTGCAGCAATGCGGCGTGGCATGGAGTCAATCAGTCTGTGGCACTGCTCAGGTGGTATGACAGCCCAGGTTGCTCTGATCGTGGCCTTCAGCTCTTCTGCATTGTTGGGTCTGGCATATCGCATCTTCCTCTTCACAATACCCCATAGATTTTCTATAGGGTTAAGGTCAGGCGAGTTTGCTGGCCCATTAAGAACAGGGATACCATGGTCCTTAAACCAGGTACTGGTAGCTTTGGCACTGTGTGCAGGTGCCAAGTCCTGTTGGAAAATGAAATCTGCATCTCCATAAAGTTGGTCAGCAAAAAACCTCCTGTTAGTCTCACATTCACTCTCCACAAACAAAAGCATTTCTACTTCATCATTGAACTTCAAAATAATAAACTTTGAACTCTGTTTAAGGTTATTTAATAACCACACACACAATCAATTTAAAAGTCACCACTTTGTGTTTTCTTTAAGGCTATATTTCCTGTTAAAGTGCTTGACATAACAAGGTAAGAATATGCACCTCACTGCATCACACTGCACCACAGTAACATGAACACCTGCAACTGAATCACGTTCTTGTTAAGTAGCATTCATATGGAAGTATAATAGTGCCAAAAGTCCTTGAAACTTGAATTACATAACCTGAAAAAAACTTATTGAATTTTTGCATAATTACAATGAGAAGTTCTACTATTCCTGCTAAAATGTTCGGTGGAATGTTCACTGTCTCAGAAATTGAACTAAAAAAATCCAACTCCTGTGAGCAAATAAACTCCATGTAATCCATGTCTAAAGGAATATGTCCAACAGCATGGTTCAGGCGCGAGCGGAATCGCTCTAAAAGAGAGTCCAAGAGCAAGTGCTGTGGGGAAAACTAACGTTAGCTAGCTAGCTCACAAAAAGCTAACATAACTTCGTTACAATGAATGACTACCATTTTTCCGAAAGGATAAATGAAAAGTAATTCAACAGTGTAGTAAAATATGCCGCTGTGCTGTTGATAAATAAAGAATAGTTTAATTTACCCCTTGGTTCATCTTCTGATTCACTATCGGTACGGAAGTGCAATTCACACCACAACCACCAGGGCGTCGAGGCGGTTCTGAGCAGCGAGTAATAATACTATCGGCAATCCACTGCTCTTCCTGTGAGACCCGGATGTGAAGACCTGAATTTTTAGACCTGAATTTTTGCAGCCTGAATTTGTGAGGAAATTAATTCAAGCACTGATATTGCGGTGTTTATTTTTCGACTTATGTCAAATTGCTGGGCAGAAAAAATTCACGTATTGTTATTGTGACAAGTTTTTTTCAGGTTATGTAACTCAAGATTCAAGAACTTTTGGTACTATTATATTTCCATAGATAAGTGTTCCCTTTATTTTTTTGAGCAGTGTATATATATATATATATATATATATATGTATAATTCTGTATTCCCCAGTGGTGTAAAGAGTACTGCTACTGTATTAATAATATACTTTAGTAAAAGTGGTGATCAAGAAGTAACTCGGGCAAGAGTAAATAAGTCTTCTGGTGAAACACTACTTAACTGTCAGTTGTCCATTATCAAATTAATTCATACTTATTTCGAGCTACATAGTTACATCCAACATAGATGTCCCTTACACATGATCTGAGGGGTTCCCAAACTAAACCATGTACACCAATTCACCCCACATGGGGTCATGACCCCTAATTTGGGAACCCCTGAGATAATGTGAAAAGGGCACCGTATGGCCAAAAGTATGTGGACACCTGACCCTCACACCTTAATGTGAGAGTAATTGGTTGTTCAGTTCAGTTCAGTTTTATTGGTATCACGCTTTTTACAATGGACGTTGTCTCAAAGCAGCTTTACAGAAACATAACACAAAAAAATTATACAAATTTAAACGGTGGAGAGGAAAAACTCCCTAAGAAATGGTGTTGTCTGCGTTGTGTGTTTTCTTTTAACCAAATACAACTGGGCCGACTCTTCATTCTGTGGTTTATTTGTTTCTGGAAGCCCTGAACTGAACATTGTGGGGAAAATGTACTATGTAGTTATTTGAACTTCATCACATTATTTTTATTTAATAATTCATTATTTCAACACAGTAGGTCGTTATTTTCACTTAAAATATTTCATTTAATAACTTAATGAAGTGTTCAGTGTTTCAGTAAAAACAGACTTTCACAAGAACATGAATCTTTTCATCAGCAATATTTCATTAATGAATTGAAATAAAACAATCTCAGCTCTAACTGATCTGATTCACTCTTACAGATCACTGAAGTGGGAGGAGCTTTACAGGAGATTTATTACAACCAACAGCAATAAATGGCAGTAATTTATCAGTAAATGTGTGTGTGATAGTGTGTATGTGTTTGTTAGTGAGAGGGTCAGAGAACGACAGCTTTCCTCTGTTCCAGTCCAGCTGCACTCTGATCCTCTGGAGCTTCTGTGATACTGAGAGGAAAGTGTGTCGCTGTGGTGTAGAACGTGTTCCATATTTACCATCAAAATACCAAACACACCAGATTCCACTTCTGGAGAATATCTTTCTCTTCCTCTGAGCAGATTCCGTCATCACACCCACAAACCACTCTGTACAGTCTCCTACTTCAACGTCCCAGCAGTGTGTCCTTGAGTTAAAGACCTCAGAGCCCAGGATACACCAACAATCAAATCTCTCTGGATTATCAGGAAGCTTCTGTTCCTCATCACTGAGTCTCACACTGGTCAGATCATCAGATACAATGAGTTTAGGATGAGCAGTGTTGGGGTCCAGAGTTACAAGTCCTGAAAACACACACACACACACACACACACACACACACACACACACACACACACACACACACACACACACACGATGGAGCTAAGCTAAGTTAACCATTACGTTAGCATGGAAGTCTGACGCATCAGAAGCCTTTCAAAATAAAAATCCCCTTACATTACATTATCACTTCAAAAAGTGACCACATATGATTGTAATAATAATAATAATAATAATAATAATTATAATTATTATTATTATTATTATTATTATTATTATTATTATTATTATATTTTTTCCATATTTATCCAAAACATTACACAGATGAAACATTACTATAAAGACCACTTTAGTGTTATTAACAAAGGCACAGAAACAGAAAGAAAGAAAGAAAGAAAGAAAGAAAGAAAGAAAGAAAGAAAGAAAGAAAGAAAGAGAGATTCTTACTGTATTGGACAGCGTCCTGCATCTTCTCCCAGACTCTGAACTTCAGGTTGGCCAGATGTTTTGCCACATGGATCAGTGGTCCTGAAAGCTCCTCTGGATGCTGCAGTGTGCACTGAGCTCTGCAAAAACATTCAGGAGTCAGTGCTGCTGTGGGTTTGGAGTCAGAAACACAGAGAACGAGAGAGACAGGAAGCACATCACTCACCTTTTCACTGTGGCCTTGTAGTTCTGTAAAACAACAACGCAAATATCAGTGGATCTGATTGACATTTTTACACGACTGAAATGTGACGTTTCTGATGATGGAAAGAAGTTTGACTTTCTCACAGTATAAATACTGACTAAATGATCCTCACTTGTAAGAACGAGACGTCTTCAACTCTCATCTCCTCTTCTACGCCTCTGATTGTGTCTGAAAGAGATGATATGTCTCTGCTCATCTTCTCAATCTTCTCCTTCATCATCTGACTCTTCTGCTCCTCTTCTTCTCTCAGTGCAGCTATCCTGGCTGCCTCTTCATCTCGTAGAACCTGGTGAAGCTTCTCAAACTCCTCCTTAATCTGCCGCTCTGTGTGTTGGGCCTGAATCTGCAGTGAAGAGGAAATCAAATGAAATAGAACTGATTATGCAGTGATGCAAAATATCATTCTAATATCAACACCACCTTATTGATTCTAACCTTTATATGTTCTGCAGTCTGACTCCAGTTCAGTTTACAGTCTTTAAAGATCTTCAGTTTCTCCTGTAGGGGCTTCAGAGCAGTTTTCAGCTCCTCCTGAAACAAATCAACACACTGCATGGAGACTCTGTGTTTAGTAATAGCTGTATTCTCTCTTACAAGCACTCATTAGAGCTTTTAAAATGCACCAAGTACAGAAGAAACAATGAAAAGTGTAGACTTATAGGATGTGGGTTTATTGGTGTACACTGCTTTAGTCTAACATGGAAGATCTGCTCCTGTTTATACAGGAGACACTTCAGATGCTGAAAATCTGAAGATGATGGAATAGCAGACTCACATTTGTTATTATATTACTAAATTTATTAAAAGATAATTATAATTTATTATTTAATTATTACACTGTGTTTATATTGAACCTGTAGATATTGATATGTAGAATAAACTCTTTTTACATGTACCTTTTACAGGAACATTTTATTTACCTTACAGTCTGTTAATGCCTCATCAATGGGGCAGAATTTATGGTTGGTGTGTATTTTTGAAGTCTGACACACCCAACACACCGGCTGTTGATCATCCAGACAGAAGAGTTTGAGTTTCTCACTGTGCAGACTGCAGACTGTTTCAGACGCTGATGAAGATCTCTGACTTCTCTCCTGTAAGAAAGTCTCACACAGGTTCTTTAAGACCAGATTTCTGGGAGGTCTCTCGATAGACGACTTCCTCCTACAAACAGGACATTCTCTGGATCCTTTGGTCTCCCAGAACTTCTGCAAACACACTTTACACACACTGTGACTGCAGAGCAGAACAACAGGATCCGTGAAGATTTCACAGCACACAGGACAAGAGAAATCCTCCTCTGAAAACTTAGAAGCCATTTTATTTTGCTGCTGTTGTTGTTCTCTCCAGTCCGAATGTTCAGATTCACTTTCACTTTGATCAAAAGTAATCACACCCTGATTTCAGGTTTGTTTAAGGTTAATATACGACTTTGCAGGTCCAGTTAGTAATCACTTCCTTTCACAGAGCTGAAAATGAGACTCAGAATTCTCCATAAACCGAGAATAAAACTAAACTCACCAGAGCAGAACACTGCAAAAGGACTGCAGTCGTCTCGGACTCTGTACTTCCTTAATAGGAGGAGTTTTAGAGAGACAGGTATGACCTGTTCCACTCATCACTGACAGCAGAAACAGCAGATAAAGATCACTTCTGATAATTTCATTGTGTCAATGTTTATATGAAGAAATTTAGAAGAGATCACTGTTCACTGTGTAAACAGCCAGAGAGCATTTATTTTGGTTCTGAGCTCGTATGGAAAAGTCTGTCCAAATTAATAACTGAATATATTGGTGTTTATTTCTGTTTACACTGGAAAGAAGTTTTGTTTGGATTCTATCCGTGGGATAACATCGAACAGAAAAACAAAGTATATTTAATTATCTGTTGATTTTGCTGGCAAAATTCTGATACATAAATGCAAATTGGTCCAATTAGACAACCTCTTTTTGATGTTTTACTTATTGAGATTCGACAATAAATTAAAACCATCTTTATGTCACGAAACAAAACTATTAATATATGCAAGACGTTTGAGAGCACGTTCACCTCACACCTCCAGGGTTGAACATTTCACAGAATGTTCCCTATGGACTAGGTGATGCACTAGAAATCCATTGGGGTTTCCCCATACAGGTTCAGATCCTGCAGACTACAACTGAAATTTGACAAACTGTGAAGCATTTCCTAATCCACGTTGATGATGTGGGGTTGTTTACTGCTTCAGGGCCTCGGCAATAATCAAGGAAAATATGAATTCTGCTCTCTATCAGAAAATCCTAAAGGAGAATCTCCAGTCTTCAAACCCTAAGTTGAAATACAAGCGCAACTGGATGATGCAGCAAGATGACGATCAAAAGCACAGGAGTAAGTCCACCTCTGAATAGCTAAAAAAAAAGCTAAATTAAATTTATTGAGTGGTCTAGACAAAGTCCATGACTTGAACCAATTGAGATGCTGAGGCAGGACCTTAAACAGGCAGTTCATGCTCCAAAACCCTCCACTGTGTCTGAACCAAAGCACTTTTACAAAGGAGAGAGGGCCAAAATCCCACCTGATCCATATCTGATCACCTCTTCATAAGAATTAAAAGCCATTCTCTTAATGGGGTTTTCATTTAAAAAATGAATGTCAGAAGTGGGATTTGAACTCACGCTTCCATTTAGAGACCAGAATCCTCCTTTAACCAGGGAAAAGGTCTAAACCTTGAGTCTGGAGCCTTAGACCGCTCGGCCATCCTGACACTACAGACGTGGTTTTTTCCCTTATTTTCCCACCTGTTAATAAACACAATAAATAAACACGCAGACCTGAAACAGAAGTAAATACATCACCATGCACAGTACTCTGATCTTTGGAGGAAAGGATTCTGTCCCAGTTTACTCTGGGGGACCCCAGGTATTTTCTGACACTCTGATGATTTTGGCATGCTCTGATATTGTTTTCAATTTGAACAAATGTAAGCACTATTTTCAAAGTCACATAACGTTTTAGTCTTCAGCGCAAGTTCACCTACAAAATCTAAATAGTTTGTGTTTCATGATGGTACATTAAATATAAATACACCGATTTATGTGATGAATCACTGCGGTCATTTGAAGTGATTCTGATAAGCCTTGAGTATACATCACCCACAAACACTTTCATGTGCTCCGTTGATATGGACAATTAAATAGACATCTAAAAATGTATGTTCCTATTGTTTTGGGATCAAGAGTGGGCAGTGGGAGGGCTAATGAGAAGGAAGCTGAAAACTATCATGGTCAACCCCTCTCATCCTCTCTATGCTGAGTTGAGGCAGCTCAGGAGCTCATCCAGCCCCGAGCCTCAAAGTGTGTTGGTAAATGGTAAATGTGCTCTTATATAGCACTTTTATCCAAAGCGCTTTACACTGTGTCTCATTCACCCATTCACACACAATGGTAGTAGAGCTGCCATGCAAGGCGCTAGCTTACCATCAGGAGCAACTTGGTGTTCAGTGTCTTGTCCCAAGGACACTTCAGCATGTGGAGTCACCCGGGCCAGGAATCAAACCACCAACCCTACGATTAGTGGACAACCCACTCTACCAACTGCGCCACAACCGCCTTTGGAGGCTCATTTTTGCCATCAGCCATCAGGCTCCACAACACCACAACACCAAACACCACAACACCAAACACCAGATTTGTACCTGATTATATCTGAGACTTTATCTGGTTGTAAATAATTATTATTGATTGTATAGTATAAATAGTGTGTGAATACTTCTACAATACGGTATCTGTTCTGTTCTTTTATATTCCTTCGTGCTGCTATGTCGACCTAAATTTCCCGTACAGGGGAATTAATAAAGTTATATTTTATCTTATCTCATCTTAATGGCTTTCTACACTGAATATGCAGAAGCAGTTGTTCACAGGTCAGCCCAGGTAACCTCATCAGGTCAATCTTGTTGTGCTGTTAATGTAAAACCTGAACATGGTCCAAACAGAAGCCTAGACATTCTGAACTGATTCCCAGTGAAACATGTTCAGACATTGAAAAAAATCCTTTCAGGTTTCCCAGCAGAAGCTCGAATGCTGAAGAGTAGGTCTGAATTTCTGTTTGCCAGATGATGGGTGAAAACTAGTCATTGTAGACAATTCCGAACAGACGCACAGTGAAGCAGGTTTAAACATTGGCCCACGCTGAGACAGGTATTTTCAGTAGCCGTGGACGAGTGGTTAAGGCGATGGACTAGAAATCGATTGGGGTTTCCCCGCTGAACTTGAAGCACGTGTTAACTGCAGTGAACTTGAAATGTATTTTACAGAAATGTTGAGGGAGAATGCACACAGTGTATAAGACTGGATTATCTCTTTGTCAGAGTACATGAAGAGTCGGCCCAGTTGTATTTGGTTAAAAGAAAACACACAACGCAGACAACACCATTTCTTAGGGAGTTTTTCCTCGCCACCGTTGCAACCGGTTTCGCTCAATTGGGACAAATTCACAAATTTAAATCTGTATCTCATGTTTATGTTTCTGTAAAGCTTCTTTGAGACAACGTCCATTGTAAAAAGCGCTATACCAATAAAACTGAACTGAACTGAACAACCAATTACTCTCACATTAGGGTGTGAGGGTCAGGTGTCCACATACTTTTGGCCATACCGTGCCCTTTTCACATTATCTCAGGGGTTCCCAAATTAGGGGTCATGACCCCATGTGGGGTGAATTGGTGTACATGGTTTAGTTTGGGAACCCCTCAGATCATGTGTAAGGGGCATCTATGTTGGATGTAACTATGTAGCTCGAAATAAGTATGAATTAATTTGATAATGGACAACTGACAGTTAAGTAGTGTTTCACCAGAAGACTTATTTACTCTTGCCCGAGTTACTTATTGATCACTACTTTTACTAAAGTATATTATTAATACAGTAGCAGTACTCTTTACACCACTGGGGAATACAGAATTATATATATATATATATTATATATATATATATATATATATATATATATATATATATATATATATATATATACTGCTCAAAAACATAAAGGGAACACTTATCTATGGAAGTATAATAGTGCCAAATGTTCTTGAAACTTGAATTACTTAACCTGAAAAAAACTTGTCACAATAACAATACTTGAATTTTTTCTGCCCAGCAATTTGACACAAATCGAAAAATAAACACAGCAATATCAGTGCTTGAATAAATTTTCTCACAAATTCAGGCTGCAAAAATTCATGTCTAAAAATTCAGGTCTTCACATCCGGGTCTCACAGGAAGAGCAGTGGATTGCCGATAGTATTATTACTCGCTGCTCAGAACCGCCTCGACGCCCTGGTGGTTGTGGTGTGAATTGCACTTCCGTACCGATAGTGAATCAGAAGATGAACCAAGGGGTAAATTAAACTATTCTTTATTTATCAACAGCACAGCGGAATATTTTACTACACTGTTGAATTACTTTTCATTTATCCTTTTGGAAAAATGGTAGTCATTCATTGTAACGAAGTTATGTTAGCTTTTTGTGAGCTAGCTAGCTAACGTTAGTTTTCCCCACAGCACTTGCTCTTGGACTCTGTTTTAGAGTGATTCCGCTCGCGCCTGAACCATGCTGTTGGACATATTCCTTTAGACATGGATTACATGGAGTTTATTTGCTCATATAGTCATTCATTGTAGCGAAGTTATGCTAGCTTTTTGTGAGCTATGGACGTTGTCTCAAAGCAGCTTTACAGAAACATAAACACGATATACAAATTTAAATTTGTGAATTTGTCCCAATTGAGTGAAACCGGTTGCAACGGTGGCGAGGAAAAACTCCCTAAGAAATGGTGTTGTCTGCGTTGTGTGTTTTCTTTTAAGCAAATACAACTGGGCCGACTCTTCAAGTACTCTGACAAAGATATAATACAGTCTGTGTGCATTCTATATACACTGTGTGCATTCTCCCTCAACATTTCTGTAAAATACATTTCAAGTTCACTTGAATCAGTTCAGAATGTCTAGGCTTCTGTTGGGACCATGTTCAGGTTTTATTAACAGCACAACAAGATTGACCCTGATGAGGTTACCTGGGCTGACCTGTGAACAACTGCTTTTGCATATTCACTGTAGAAAGCCATTAAGATGAGATAAGATAAAATATAACTTTATTAATTCCCCTGTAGGGTGTGTGTGAGTGTGTGTGTGTTTTCAGCACCTGTAACTCTGGACCCCAACACTGCTCATCCTAAACTCATTGTATCTGATGATCTGACCAGTGTGAGACTCAGTGATGAGGAACAGAATCTTCCTGATAATCCAGAGAGATTTGATTGTTGGTGTATCCTGGGCTCTGAGGTCTTTAACTCAGGGACACACTGCTGGGACGTTGAAGTAGGAGACTGTACAGAGTGGTTTGTGGGTGTGATGACAGAATCTGCTCAGAGGACGAGAAAGATCTTCTCCAGAAGTGGAATCTGGTGTGTTTGGTATTTTGATGGTGAATATGGAACACGTTCTACACCACAGCGACACACTCTCCACTCAGTAACACAGAAGCTCCAGAGGATCAAATTGCAGCTGGACTGGAACAGAGGAAAGCTGTCGTTCTCTGACCCTCTCACTAACACACACATGCACACTATCACACACACATTTACTGATAAATTGCTGCCTTTTATATCTGTTGGTTGTAATAAATCTCCTGTAAAGCTCCTCCCACTTCAGTGCTCTGTAAGAGTGAATCAGATCAGTTAGAGCTGATATTGTTTTATTCCAATTCATTAATGAAATATTGCTGATGAAAAGATTCATATTCTTTGTGAAAGTCTGTTTTTACTGAAGCGCTGAACACTTCATTGTGGAATTTATTTTAGTGTTATATTATTATTTCAACTCACCTTATCAATGACATCAAAATAATGTAAAAAGTCTAAATAATAAGATAATATCTCAAATATTAATATATCTTTGTCAGGCGGTGGGGAGGACACAGGCGCGGGAGCAGGTGGAGGCCGACAGCGAACACGGCGTGAAAGGAATGCGGGATAATCCAGGGACGGCGTCGGGGTAAACAAGCGAAAGTGTTATACAAGGCGGAAGATCCAAAAGCGTAGTCAGAGGCAGGCAGAGAGTCGTGGTAAACCCGGAAGTCGTAACGATATCAGAGAGCTTGGTATCGCAGCAAACAAATGTTACGAGCGTATACTTCGCACCGTGAACTCGGAATGTGGTTTCTTAAATACCCGTGTCTCCAAGAAAGCCGACACCAGGTGTCATTAGTATTCCGGTGATCTCTCACGCATGCGCTCTCGTGGGGGTTTCTGGGAGTTGGAGTTCGGGACGCTCCGGGCAGTGCGCATGCACGCTCGTGTGGGCTGTTGGGAATATGCGTCCCGACTGGGCTGCGCTCTGACAGAGCCCCCCCCAAAGGGGCTTACTCCGGGAGCCCCAACGCTCCTCGGCCTCCCTCGTGGCCTGGGACCTGGGAGACCCGGGTATGAGCAATGGAAATTCTCTAACAGCTCGGGATCTAGGATATCCCGACGCGGGACCCAACACTGCTCTTCTGGTCCATAACCCTCCCACGCGACCAGATACTCCAAGCCCTGCCTTCGTCGCCGAGATTTCAGGATGTGACTCACTCGATATGCAGATTGCCCCTCGATCTGGAGGGGAGTCGGGGGTTCAGCTGCCGGCACATCCTCTGCCAGGGTACCATTCATTACCGGTTTCAGACGAGACACATGGAACGACGGGGATATTCGACTATGTGGCGGCAACTTCAGGCGGTACGTCACTTCATTAACCTGGCGGAGGATTCGATAGGGCCCAGTGTATCGCAGAGTGAGCTTCCTGCAGCTGTGAGGTTGCTTCAAGTCCCGTGTAGAGAGCCACACTCTATCCCCCGGTTGACAGTTAGGATGGTCACTCCGTCTGCGATCGGCTTGGTGTTTGTACTTCCCCGAGATGGTTTCGAGGCTGCCCAGATCTGCTCACTCCGCTCGAACCACCGGTTGACAGCCGGTGCAGCCGTAGGAGACACGTTACACGGGAACAAGGGTGGCTGGTACCCGAGCGCACACTGGAAGGGAGTTAGCTGGGTGGCCGAGTGCCGCAGGGAATTCTGAGCATACTCAGCCCAGGGTGCCCGGTTCCTCTGACTGAATGGGCCCAGGAGATCAGGTTAGTTTGATGGTTCTCGGGAACGAACAGTTTCCCGGACGGGCAATTAGCGGGGATGCTGTCGGTGGGCGTTTGCTCTAATTCCTGGTCCAGATCCCACTCGATGGCACTGAGAAAGCAGGTGGGAGGGAGGACCGGGTCCGCTGGGTTGGGAGCCTGGCCCGGGGCCTATTGCCGGGAGAGGGCGTCCGCTTTGAGGTTCTTGGAGCCGGGACGGTAGGAGACCATGAAATTGAAGCGAGTGAAGAACAGACTCCATCTGGCCTGACGTGCGTTCATTCTCTTGGTAGTCCGGAGGTATTCTAAATTCTTGTGGTCAGTAAAAACCATGAATGGGTGGGCTGACCCCTCCAGCCAGTGTCTCCACTCCTCAAAGGCCAGCTTCATGGCTAAAAGTTCTCTGTCCCCCACCCCATATTTCCGCTCGGCGGGGCTAAATTTGCGCGAGAAGAACGCAACAGGATGCAGCTTTGGTTTGTCCCCAAACCTCTGGGAGAGGACCGCCCCGGCCCCTGTGCTTGAGGCGTCAACTTCTACGACAAAGGGACGGTCCGGGTCAGGATGCCGGAGGATGGGCGCCGTGGTAAAGGCGGTCTTGAGCTTGTTGAAGGCTCCTTGGGCCTCGAGGGTCCAGGATAGCCGCTTCGGCTGCCCCCGTAACAGGGAATCTGAAATCTTGGATGAACCTTCGATAAAAATTTGCAAACCCCAAAAATCGCTGTAATTCCTTGACTCTGGTTGGTGTCGGCCACTTCAGCACCGCGGTAACCTTTTCTTGGTCCATGGACACCCCTTCGGGACCTATGACATATCCCAGAAACGCTATGGTGGTCCGGTGGAACTCACACTTCTCTGCTTTGACGTACAGCTGATTCCGTAACAGTCTCTGTAGAACTTGGCGCACGTGTGACCGGTGTTCCTCCGGTGAGTTAGAGAAAATGAGGATATCGTCAATGTAGGCAATGACAAATTTTCCCAGCATGTCGTGAAGCACGTCGTTTATGAGGCACTGGAATACTGATGGAGCGTTAGAAAGCCCATAGGGCATTACCAGGTACTCGTAGTGCCCGGTGAGTGTACTGAACGCCGTTTTCCACTCGTCTCCCTCCCGAATACGAATTAGGTTGTAGGCACTGCGGAGGTCCAGTTTTGTGAACATCTTGGCTGTCCGTAACTGTCCAGGGTGGACGGTACCAGCGGGAGGGGATATCGGTAGCGCACACAACAGCGGTTCAGCGCCCGGTAGTCAATACAGGGGCGCAGGCCTCCTCCCCGCTTCTCCACGAAAAATAACCCGGCGGATACGGGGGAGGTTGAGGGTCGGATGTACCCTTGTTGGAGGGCTTCTCGAATATAGTCCTTCATTGCCTGTTGTTCCGGGATGGAGAGTGAATACACCCCCCCCCTTTAGGCGGGACAGCCCCCGGCAGGAATTCAATGGCGCAGTCGTAGCTTCGATGTGGGGGTAATCCACTTGCCCTTCTTCTGCTTCAGATCCTTCTTTTCCTTCAGATCCGTGTACTCATGGGGAATGGTGGCCGGAACCGGGCCATCAGGGCTCTCGATGGAAGTGGAGGAGATACTGATCGTGGCTGTCTGGATGATGTCCCCTTTGTCCCATGTGATTTGGGGATTGTGCTGAGCTAACCAGGGGTATCCGAGGACCAGGGGATATCGGGCTTTATGAATGACAAAAAATGAAATGGATTCACGATGCAAGGCACTGGCATGCAGGAGGAGACTTTCCGTTACTTGGGTGATGAGACCATTTCCAATGGGTGCTCCATCGATGGCTTGAATGTGACGGGGAGGCGCAAGGCTTCGTAAGGGGATGTTGTGACGGCGCGCCACCTCCAGGTCCAGAAAGTTTCCTGCTGCTCCGGAATCGATTAATGCTTCTAAAACACAGAGACCAGAAGCATGTTCAAGCCCCACTCGAATCACAAATGCTCCACCTGAAATTAGTGTTGAAGAGGTGGGAGCCGGACTCACCATTTTCTGGGCTGTTTCTGGGGCAGAGGGCCTCCAGGGACATCCCCGGATGAAGTGTCCTTTCTCACCACAGTAAAAGCAGAGCCGTTCTTGGCGGCGGCGTTCCCGTTCCTGAGGAGGGAGGAGAGCTTGCCCCAGCTGCATGGGTTCCTCCTTGGTCTCCTGGCAGGACCGGGTCTCCCCTTCTGGTCCTGGTTCACGTTGGCGTAGTAACAGGTCCAAGCGATTGGCCAGGGAGATGAGGTCATCCAGGGAGGCGCTGTCATCGCGACACGCGAGCTCCCGTGTAACATCAGCATTCAGTCCTCTCCTGAACATTGTCTTAAGAGCGGCGTCATTCCAGCCGCTGCGCGCAGCCACTGTACGAAAATTGAGGGCATACTCCCCCACACTGCGTGACCCTTGTTGGATGGTTAGCAGTTCCTCCCCAGTCTCTCGCTTATCCGGGCAGTAATCAAAAACAGTGCGAAAGCGGGTAACGAGTTGTTCGTAGGTGGGGTTGGGATTGCCCTCCCATTCGGCAGTTGCCCATAATTGAGCTCTCCCAGTGAGCAGTTTCATAAAAATGATCACCTTGCACGTGTCCGACATCTCCGGGTGAGCAGCGAAATACAGGGAGCATTGAAGGAGAAACCTGCGGCAGCGCACGGGATTCCCATCGTATTTTTCCGGTTGTGGAATAGAGGGGGAGCGAGGTTGAGAAGCCGTGGTTGATTCGTCCGTGTCCCTCGAGGGCGCGTGCCAAATGCGGGTCTCCCGCTGTGTCCATCAGTCCGGCGAAGTATTCAGCAGGTGGAGGCCGACAGCGAACACGGCGTGAAAGGAATGCGGGATAATCCAGGGACGGCGTCGGGGTAAACAAGCGAAAGCGTTATACAAGGCGGAAGATCCAAAAGCATAGTCAGAGGCAGGCAGAGAGTCGTGGTAAACCAGGAAGTCGTAAAGATATCAGAGAGCTTGGTATCGCAGCAAACAAATGTTACGAGCATATACTTCGCACCGTGAACTCGGAATGTGGTTTCTTAAATACCTGTGTCTCCAAGAAAGCCGACACCAGGTGTTGTTCATTAGTATTCCGGTGATCTCTCACGCATGCGCTCTCGTGGGGGTTTCTGGGAGTTGGAGTTCGGGACACTCCGGGCAGTGCCCATGCGCGCTCGTGTGGGCTGTTGGGAATTTGCGTCCCGACTGGGCTGCGCTCTGACAATCTTGAAATTCCAAGTTATTAAATTAAATATTTTATGTGAAAATAACGACCTACTGTGTTGAAATAATGAATTATTAAATAAAAATAATGTGATAAAGTTCAAATAACTACATAGTACATTTTCCCCACAACGTTCAGTTCAGGGCTTCCAGAAACAAATAAACCTCAGAATGAATTTAAAATCATAAAAATATGTTTAAACATAGATCTCTATCTCTGTTCATTTTATTCCTGAATTTAAATCATTGTAAATAAACTGAGACTTTGAAGACTGGTGTGTTTACTGTATTTGTATGCTGCAGCGCGCCTTGTCTTCAACCAGCCCAAGACAACCCATGTCACACCCCTCTTCATCTCCCTCCACTGGCTTCCTGTAGCTGCCCGCATCAAGTTCAAGGCCTTGATGCTCACCTACAAGACCTTGTCAGGAACAGCACCCTCCTACCTCAACTCTCTCCTGAAGGCATACATTCCCTCTCTCAATCTGCGATCGACTAGTGACCGATGTTTAGTAGTTCCCACTCAGCGTGGCGTAAGGTCCCTTTCCAGAACCTTCACGCATACCGTTCCCCAGTGGTGGAATGCTCTTCCGATCTCAATCCGGACTGCAGAATCTCTCACTATCTTCAAAAAACAGCTAAGGACCCACCTTTTCCGTGAACACCTAACTAACTCCTTATAAAAAAAAAAAAAAACCCACAGACAATGCACTTACACCTCTACTCTGTACACTTTGCTTCCTCTGGTATTCAATTAATGGATCTTGTATAGTAGCACTACTTGTATTGTTCCCTGCTTGATATATCGCTTTGCTTATTTGTAAGTCGCTTTGGATAAAAGCGTCTGCCAAGTGAATAAATGTAAATGTATTTGTATTGTAACGCGATGCTGTTAATCCTGGGTGAAATGTTCAGCTGGATGTGTGTGACGTGTGAAACTGTGCAGTGGACGAGAATTCAGATGGAGCTCTAAGTTTCCCTCACCAGCAGTTTGTGGTTGTTTAATCCTGCATTATTAGTTAAATAGTGGAATGTGATTGGTCGATTCTGAACAATTTCACATTCCCAGTTATATAAGGGTGTACACATATAGAGTGTTACACTGTTCACACTATAGAGTGTTACATCCCACCTCTGGAAATACTGCAGCTGGAAAATATAATCATTTCTTTTCTCTTTTTGTTTGTACGGAACATCCAGAGCACATCACGTTCATGCAGCACTACAGATCTGTCCTTTGGATCAGTTTCACCTCGCAGCTCAGTTTAGCAGCTCAGTTCAACATCTACAGAAAATTCCTGCCTACAACCGCTGATCTCTCGAAGCTGTGCGTATTACAGATGCACACTTCTGAAGAAAACATTTCATCTGTGCAGGAAGAATCTGACACCAACAACTCTGTAGAAAATGTTGGAGGAACTGCCAGATGATCGCAGTGCAGCTTGGACCAGACACAGTTGTGAAATGTTCCAGAAGTTATAGATCCCATAAGCACAGTATAGTAGAGGAGCTCCCAGAATGTTAATATACTAAAACTGAGCCCATCTTATTATTTGATCTGACAATAATCCATTAAATCTTGTTAGTATAGCAGTGCTATGAGAGTTGTGTTCCCAGGCTAAGAGACGGGGAAGAGCAGACGCAATCAGTGTGGCTCATGGGGTATTTCTGCTCAAATAGCAGACGGTCTCTCCAATAGAAATGGGGTTTGCTCAGCAGATAAACAGTATGGAACGTTGCCCACACCCCAAAATACACGGCATGTTTTGTGTAATTGTATAGCTCGATCGTGGAGTACTGGATTCACTTTGCTGCAACACTGTGATCCCAGAGATCATTTTGTTAGCAATTTCACTGACAGCACTGATCTTCAACAACGGGGCGGGTGCACAGAATGTGTATGGGACACTGCAGATTTCTAATGAGAAAGGTTGTAGGCCTGGGTTTGTCAAAGACACACACACAAAAACACTTTTACATGGCTGTTGTTGTTAATTATAAACATCAGTGCTCTGAGCTAGGGGGAGACAGATATGTTTTGAAAGACAGAACCCTAAAGCTTCCACCTTACAGAGAAAACATGGCAGAAAGTTCAGCAGAGCACTTGGTGAAACCGATTATAAACTCGAGTGAAGTAACTGAGGCAGAGAACTGCAGAGGTTCAGAAGGTGAATAAAGTCACTAAGATCACTGTTCAGATAAGATGTACCTTTATTGATCCCCTGTCGCACACACACACAGAGTAATGATCGTCTATGATGAGGTCATGTGGGGTCAAGGGGCGTGGTCGCCGCCCTGCTCTCTCTCTCTGTGAACTTGACATCGTGTGCTAACACGTGGTCTCATGTAAGGTACCATTTTTGGGATGTTTTTGTTTGGTTAAATCCTTTTCTAATGACCGACCTTTAACCCTGCGTAGACCTGTAGTATCCTTCATGTAATAAATGGAGAACAGCACTTTCACTTCGTGTCCGGCTGAGTTATATTTATATACTTTATTGAGCAACCCGTGAGGATCTAGCCAGATCCTTACAACACACACGATTTCAACACAATTTTATTTTATTTATATCGATATACATTCTTATTTAAATATTAACTACCGTAATTCTCAGACTATTGAGCACATATAAACCTGAATATAAGCCGCACCCGCTAATTTTAAAAAGAAAAACTATTTTGTACATATATAGGCCGCACTTGTCTATAAGCCGCAGGTGTCCACGTTGTAACTGTCACGATTCGTGACGTAAACGAAGCAGGACGGATGCACGTGCAGTTAGGACGAGACATTTTATTGAAAAAGAGGAGAGCAGACTCAAGAGATACAAGAACCATGACCAACTCAATGAACTAAGCTAAATAAAGCAACTAACCTAAACATTAACTATGACATGAAACAAAGACTCTATATCTATACTCTATAAACCACTTCTACATCTATATTCTAAACTAAGTCTATACAACTCGAAGCTATACTATCCGCTACTAGGCTATAAGCTATGCTATAAGCTACTAGGCTATAAGCTATGCTATCCGCTACTAGGCTATAAGCTATACTATAAGCTACTAGGCTATAAGCTATACTATAAGCTACTAGGCTATAAGCTATGCTATAAGCTACAGGCTAAGCTATAAGCTAACTAGCCTTGATATGAACTCAGACATGGACTATGGCTAGGAAACATGAACAAGAACTAAGACACATGGCATGAACAAAGACTCAAACTATATTCGCTATCTAATTCTAACTCTATATCTAATTACCCACGTTGTGTGTGTCATGGCTTCTGGTATATATACACACCAGCTGAACTGCTAACAGCTGCGGGCAATACCAATACACACGTGACTCGACAACACATGACATGACGTCACCAATATGCATTTCTTCGTGTGTTTTCCCTGATGAGGGGGTGTGCATGAAGCACAAAACCACTGATCTGAAGAATGTAGTGTGAGTGCGTTAGATTTAATTCGAACAGTTTCATTGGTCCACTGTGACCTGTTGGGTCATTTCGTTTGTCCGATGTGACGAGGCTAAAGGTTTTGGCGGCATGAAACTCGTTAGCCCGTAAAAATCCATAAATTAGCCGCATCATTGTTTAAGCTGCAGTGTTCAAAGCGCGTGAAAAAAGTAGCGGCTTATAGTCCGGAAATTACGGTAGTTTAAATAAAATCTTGCATTAGTTTGTTTAAACCCTTAAACTCCCAAAACCTTTCCTCATGTCAAGACTTACATTCCTCACTCTCATATCTGCCTTTCTCATTAGTTTAACTGAACTTTCTGAATAATTTATAGTCCTTACACCATTATAGGATTTAAACTTTACATCTCAACAATAACACAGGAGGAGAAGGGGTTATTTTACAACAAGTGAAGTTAGATGGGTAGATATTATTATTATTATTATTATTATTATTATTATTATTATTATTAACAGTTATTTTACAGCCTGAGCTTATCAGCATTTTTTAATTTACCCTGGTTAATTTTCAGAACATGTTAGAGTTCAGTTGGTGGGTTTGATTTATATGTTTTAATCTAAATACCTCAAGTTTATTTTGATTTAAACATTAATAAATGACAGTTTGTTTTTATAAGAAAGTACATTGTGTTAAAGCCAGATAAAATTGTACAAGGTGTCAAATTGTTCAATAATGTTGGCCATGTTACTTTAAGTAACATTAATGTCACTATACTGTAAGTTTGCAGTATATACAGTGTTTACATCAATAGAGAACAGTGTAAGAGTTCATCATAATCCTGAGCATGAGCTTCATTCCACATCAAAATGTTTATTATTAGGATTCTGGACTATATAGACTTTGGTCACTAGGTGGAGACATTCTGCATTTGTGTTTTTCCTTTTTTCCACTTGCCTGTTAAACCTCGTTACTGTTTTCACCTAACCCTGATTTACTAGACTATTTATACTCCATTTTCTTTGTTCATTGCTTAGTCTTCGTGTTTGTCATGCTTTTACCCCAGGGCTGTTTGCGTATAATGAGTTCTAAGGATCAATATTGGTGTGTACAATCAGTATACCCACTCATTTTGCTGCTTCTGAACTCTGTAATCTACTTTATGTTGTTGTTTTTGTGAAACTTGTGATTCTTTATTGTAATTGGTGTATTTTATTTGAATTGCACCCTTCCCCGCCCCTGACAACCATCGTCACTGCTGTCATTGACTGAAGACGTCAGGTGAGACCATCCCACTGAAGCAGTCAGGTAAAATGATCTCAGGTAAAATGAGCGGGATTGAAGTGTACTCAGTGCTCACTGGTATGTACCGGTTCTACCCAATTTTTTGGAATTGAAGTTGTATATACGTGTATATAGTGTGTGTATATTTGTATATATAATTTGATTATGATAAATTTACAAGAATTACTACAATCTATTTAGATAAAATTTTTTTGCATAAAAATTGTTCCTACAACATGTTATACAACCCCCCCCTCACCACCACCACCACCAAAAAAAAATAAATAATAAAATTAGACCCAGTGTTTTGAAATCCTACACGTGACCCTGCTTGGATTGTTGTTTTTTTGTATCCCTGTTGGTATATCTTAAAGATTTTATTGATCTAAACTGTCTCTGGAAGTTTCTCTGCAGTCGAGTCCAGCCTCTAGCCTGTTGAGCAGTGGTTAAGTTGTTGGGTCTTTACCATCACAAACAGCATTTGATTCCTGTCTGTCACAAGTTGTGACGGAGCGGATGAAGGAAGGAGGTAAGCGCACTTAAGAACGAGTGATGTTTATTTACAAGAGAGGAGAGCAGACAAATCTGAGAGACACGGGGTGGGGTCATGACGAACATAAACAAAACACACGTGTCCTCCCAGCCATCGACAGAAACGAAAACAAAGAGCTCATGTTCAGAAGTCGCAACACGCATGAGCAACCGCGCGAGAGCATGCTGCTTCAAGGGGGAACCGTGACAGAGTCCCCCCCCAAGGGCACTCCCCCGGTGTGCCATGAAACATCCCATACCACCGGCGGCCCCGGGCCCTTGGGCTGAATGTCCCAAGCAGAGCCAGGAAACCGCATGATGTTTCTGGCGAAGTAGGGATGCGGAGCAAAGTTCACCGCGAGGCTCAAGGGGAAAGCGAGGTTCTCCGCGAGGCTCCAGGGGGGAGCGAGGATCTCCGCGAGGCTCCAGGGGGGAGCGAGGATCTCCGCGAGGCTCCAGGGGGGAGCGAGGATCTCCGTGAGGCTCCAGGGGGGAGCGAGGATCTCCGCGAGGCTCCAGGGGAAGGAGCGAAATTCTCCGTGAGGCTCAAGGGAGGAACGATGCCCTCCGCTGAGCCCAGGGGTCGAGCGATGTCCTCCGTGGAGCAGGAAGGGGGAGCGGCGTCTTCCGCGGAGCATGGAGGCAGAGCGACGTCCCCAGCGAAGCAGGATGGCGGAGCGACGACCTCAGCCGAACAGGAAGGCCGAGCGACGTCCACAGCCGAGCATGAAGGCCGAGCGACGTCCACAGCCGAGCATGAAGGCCTAGCGACGTCCACAGCCGGATGTGGAGGCTGAGCGGCGCCCTCAGCAGAGCAGGAAGGCTGAGCGGCGTCCTCAGCAGAGCAGGAAGGCTGAGCGGCGTCCCCAGCAGGACGTGGAGGCTGAGCAGGCATCAAAAACGGGGAGGGAGGGTGTTAGCCGGTCTCAGTCCCGATCCCAGATTCCCCCTCCTGTCGACGTGACTCCTTTTTACTCTGAACGATTACCAACGGGACGTGAGGCTTGGCTGTGACTGGGATGTCGTGAGCTTGAGACTGAGTCTGGACTTGGACGTCGTGACCTTGAGACTGAGTCTGGACCTGGACGCTGTGAGCTTGAGACTGAGTCTGGACCTGGGCGTCGTGAGCTTGAGACTGAGTCTGGACCTGGACGCTGTGAGCTTGAGACCGAGTCTGGACCTGGACGCTGTGAGCTTGAGACCGAGTCTGGACCTGGACGCTGTGAGCTTGAGACCGAGTCTGTATTTGGTGAAGCTGGGTCTCTAATTTTCCTTTTATCCTTCACCTCCTCCAGAAGCTGCTTTAGTTGGTTTCGTTCGTCCTCTAGTCGACAGAGGCGAATGCTCAGAACCCGTTTCCGGAGTGTCTCCTCTTGCAGCAAAACCTGTGTTTTCTGTAGTTGCAACTCCACGGATGAGCATTCTTTAGTAGCTTCGATGCATTTCTTCTCCATTTCAGACAGAGTGCTCCTCAAACTCTCCAACTCCAACTGCATTCTGCCAATTTTTTCCACCATTTCCTTCTTACTCTGAGTGATTGCGACTGGAACGTGAGGCTTGGCTGTGACTGTAGCTTGAACTGGAAGTGTGACTTGGGCTTGAACTTGGAACTTGGCTGTGAGTGGAACTTTGTGAATTGGGTCGGCAGACTTGGAGATGAATGGATTCTGCTTAGCAGGATGTATGGTAACTTGGACTTGTGGCTTGGTCTGGACCAGGACATGGACCTGAGGCATGGCAGGGGCTGAAGCGTTAGGCGTAGCTGGAGCGAGAAACATGATTTGGACCGAAGACGTGGCGTGGCTATGACTGGAACTTTGACTGTAGCTTTCTCTGCCCTTCTCCCCTCTCTGTTTCTCCCGTTCATAGTACACGTGGAGAAGAGGCTCAGCATGAGTCCTCCCATTACCTTCCCGCAGCACTTTATCCAGGTCATACTTTTGCCCTGGTTCTCCGAATTCCTCAAAAAACTGCTCAAAAAACAGTCGAATATCCTCCAGCACCCCGGGTCTCTCAGCCACCATCTGTAGTGCCCACGTGCGAGCGAAACCCAAAAAGCGAGACATGATGAACAGGCTAAATTGTCCTACCGGTGGTTTCGGGTCACACAGGCTGGCGAAATATTGCTGACATTCCATCGCGAAATAATCGGGGTAACCCAGGCCATCATACCGCGCAGGCATGTGCTCGAAAGTGCGAAGCTCATGGAATCCACAGCGGGAATCTTGGGCGTGCAGTTTTGGGTTCTCGTGCTACCTCCATGATTAGGGCGGTTAATTCTGTCACAAGTTGTGACGGAGCGGATTAAGGAAGGAGGTAAGCGCAGTTAAGAACGAGTGATGTTTATTTACAAGAGAGGAGAGCAGACAAATCCCAAAACATGATCCAGAAACATAATCCGAAAACAGGCGAAGGTCAGGCGAACGGCAAACAGGCATATAAAGGGCAAGGCAAAGATCAAGGTCGTGGTACAGAAAAACAGGGTCGATAAACAAATATGAACATAAGCATAAACACGAACGAGAGCTATGATAATGATCTGGGAGCGGATAACCCAGCGTGAGCTATAACTAACAAGGAACTACGTTTAGTATGTTTACTAAGTTTAATATATTTAATTAACCGCGCCGTGTCTAGTACGGCGCGTAGTATATATACCGGCATGAATCAACTTAAACAGAATTCAGCTGGGAGTAATTCAGACACACATGGGGATACAACCTATGAGAGACACGGAGTGGAGTCATGACGAACACAAACAAAACACACGTGTCCTCCCAGCCAATGACAGAAACGAAAACAAAGAGCTCATGTTCAGAAGTCGCGCAACGCATTGCGCAAAACAAACGTGCTGCTTCAAGGGGGAACCGTGACACTGTCCAGATCATCAATCCTTACATGCTATGTCTGGATGCTGTAAAACAAACAAACAAAAAAAAAAACCCTTATCACAGTCAGCCTTTATTCTCCTCACAAACACAATCTATGAAAATCAGCAGACCCGAGATTTCCTCCTCTAATAATAAACATTCAGGACGGAGCAGAATCCAAGAACGTTTTGTCATATTGGGTATAAACTCTATCTTGATTCTATTCACAGAACAGCTGCTATTAGATTTAATACCATCTAAAGTTTTTTTTGAATATTTTTTCAGTGATTGGGGAACACTCGTCTCCGTGTGATTTAAACTAGGTAGTGTTGAGACGCTGTTAATAAACCACATCTGATCTGTCCAAAAGCCATTCAATCTCTAACATGCCTTCCCCATCTAGGATCTTTGGAGAATGATCTCATTTGATTAGAAACATCAAGCATGATGTGTTCAGTCTGGTTTTCCAAAAGCATTGTGGTGGAAATTTTCTACATGATGCATTTCTCTTATCTTGTCTCAGTATTCTGTTCTGTTTAAGCTTTAAAGTTATAGTACCGTATTTTTATATTATAGTTATATTTGCTGTATTATTTTACTGAAATTTTGGAGTGACGTAATGTCGCGGGCTCTTAATCTAATTATGATCTATAACATGTAAAACGGGAACATGACAGGAGTATTCTAAAAGCGACTCATGTAAACACCTTAATCACATTATTACCTTACTAAGATTAAGGTCAATAATTAGATTACTGCTGTCCATGTAAACGTAGTCAATGAGACTGACTCGGATAATGACGAGAGAGATCCAGGCATGCTTGATGCTGAAATCGCCCGACTGTTTACCTCAGACACTGAGGATGAAGAATTTGATGGATTTGTGGAAGAGCAATAAACTGAAAAAGTGAGGGTATTGTTTTGTATTTTATGTTACAACTGAACAATGTTGAGTTATTGTGAATGAGCTGAATAAAGTTTGACTTATCTGACTGTTTTGTTTCGCTGAATGCGCTTTATAATCCGATGCGCCTTATGTATGAAAGTAGACCCATTCATTGATATTGCGCTTTATAATCCGGTGCGCTTTATAGTCCGGAAAATACGGTATGTATTAATGTTCAAACTACTGAAGTGGAAAATACAAAATGTATGAAGTGAAGTTCTAAAAAGTCTATATCAAGCTCTTAAGAAAGACTGTTTTTAGAAAGGGTGAAGTTCTTAGAAAAGACCATCTTGCATTCCTAGAAAGCAGAAAACTACTCCGTATATGGAGTACTTTTCATAGTCTTATGATCACTACATGAATAGTTCATACAAAGGGCATGCTATCAGTAGAGAACTGATACGTGTTGATTACTGGTTGCTGGGCAGACTAGAATAATGAAATTACATCTGCCCTACGCTGGGGTTTAACCGAAAGTACAACTTACTGTTTTTCAGGAACAAAAGGCCTCATGCAGAGAACCTTACTGTATGCTCTCTCCTCCTTCTAAGAGAGCGGAGCCCATCTTGAAGATGCTTAATAAACATTCTCAGCTGTTTTTACCTTTCACATCCTCTCCCAAAGGAATTCTGACCAATCATACCCACCATCGCTAATATGTTGGGATGTAACCAAATATACATATAAACTGGAGGTGAACTATTAGCTGTTGTTAGTTTTTTTGGGGGGTGTGCATCAGGACTGGGATTCCCATATAAAAGTCACAAAAGCAGGTCAATTTTCTTTCATGCAGGTGGTCAGATATGATGCTCATAGTTCATTAAAGTGAATTTACCATAAATGAATGACATGAATATGAATCACATGAAAATGTATCATATGTAAATTAATCACATGAAAATTAATTACATGTAAATGAATCACATGCATGAATATGAATCACATGAAAATGAATCATATGAAAATGAATAAATAAAGGCAAAAAAAAAAAGTGAATTTACCATGTTCATTAACACAACTTTAGTAACTGCCTGATCAGGAGCATGGTAATTTAGACAAATGTTTAACCTAATAGGCCTGTATTTTGAGAAACAAACATCTAAACATGTTTTAAAAATATCATGGACAAAAAAATAACTGATAAAGATGTAAATATTTGGAGCAGAACACAGACACAGATACATTAGATGGTTAACAGTATGTGGACCTGACAATGACCATGACGTCCCCAAATTTTTACCACAGAGTTGGAGGCAGATGATTATCTAGAACATCTTTTTTCACTGTAACTAAGAGGCCCAAACCTGTTTCTGCATGACAAGTCGGGCTCCATGAAGACATGGTGTGTGTGAAGGTTGGAAGAAGATAGAAGAACTTGAGTGTCCTGCATACAACCCTGACCTCAACCCCACTGAACACCTTTGGGATGAACTGGAGCCTCCTCACATCATCAGCACCTGACTAACGCTCTCATAGCTGAACGAACACAAATCCCCACAGCCACGCTCCAAAATCCCCACAGCCACGGCCCAAAATCTAGTGGAAAGCCTTCCCAGAAAAGTGGAGCACATTATGATAGCAAAGAGGGGACCAACTCCATATTAATGCCAAGCCTTTGGAAGAGGATGTCCAACAAGCACATGTGGGTGTCATGGTCAGGCGGCCATACTTTTGGTCATATAGTGTGCATATCTACTGCTGTGTGAGTGTCAATGAGAGGCTGAAAATGATCCAATCCACAAACCCAAAGAATAGCTGCTCAGTGGTATTCCTATGGTGGTGTTGATTGAAGGGACAGAAGAAAGCTGATTTGCATCTGCACTAAAATAGAATATCTCCGTGTTACAAATGTCTATAGACTGATATTTAGTAACTCACTCTGAAGTCTCCAGTTGAAAGTTTCGGTCCCGCAGTAGATCATTCAGCAGGTTCATTCCTGGGCCTCCTTGTTTATTGCTGTACAGATCCAGCTCTTTCAGCTTTGATGAGGTGTTTGACCTCAGAGCTGAAACCAGAGCTACAATTCCTTCATCTGTGATATTGCACCCTACCAACCTGCAGAGAGACACATGATTACTGTATCTCTCTCTTCCACACTCACAAATTAATCAGAACATTAAAAACCCCACATAGAAAACATACTGTAGTGTAATACAGTGTGTTTATTTCCACAAACATACACACACTCATTTCTGGAGTGTCTGTGTGTGTGTTTGTGTGTGTGTCAGAGAGAGAGAGAGGCACACAGAGAGAGAGAGATAGATAGAGAAGGAGAAAGAAAGAGAGAGAGAAAGAGAGACAGACAGAGACAGAGATAGAGAGAGACAGAGAGAGAGACAGATAGAGAGAGCAAGAGAGACAGACCGAGAGAGCGAGAACTCACCCCAGTTTCTCCAGGGTACAGTGTGGATTCTGCAGTCCCTCAGAGAGAAGCTTCACTCCTGAATCTTGCAGGTTATTGCCCCTTAGATACAGTTCCCTCAAACTGGAGGATTCTGAACTGAGAACTCTGGACAGAATTGCACAGCTTTCCTTTTCTAGGTTACATGCACGCAGACTGAGAGAGATGTAATGATAAATCAGAACACTGGCATCTCATCACACACACAGTGCCATCTTACACTACCTCAATTATTCTGGTTTTGCTTCTTAATCTCCAACAAGCAGAAGCTCAGCAGCGGACTTTAAATTTTTTTTTTTTTTTTTTCCTCTTCTCAATGAAATATTTGGGAAAGGGATCGGAGAGGAGAAAAGGTAAATGAATCACATGAAATTGAATCACATGTAAATGAATTATATGAAAAAAGTAATAGTAATAGACAGTAATAGACACACATTCACATGATGTGATTCTATATGAAAGTTATCCAGAGGGTGAAAGTCTCACCAGAGTGTCTCCAGTTTACATTGTGGAGTCTTCAGTCCCACCGAGAGCAGCTTCATTCCTGAATCATGCAGTTCCACATTGCCACTTAGGTTCAGTTCTTTCAGACTGGAGGAGTCAGAACTGAGAACTGAGGACAGAACTCTACAACTTTCCTCAGTGATATTACATTTACACAGCCTGGGAGAGAAAAAGAGAAAAAAAAATCACTGTAGTGACATCACACAGACATTTTATTCCATTACTCTTAATTATCTAGCTGTATGTTTACAGATATTCTGGGGTTGTATTTTACATTACATTTATTTATTTGCTCTCTGAATCACTCAGAAACGGTTCATACTTGGAATCCAAAAGGCTTGATCATTAAAAAAAATCCTTGATTTATCTTTCATCTCCATAATCAAACAATAGCAGTAGAATGGGCTGACTCCAAGATCATGCTAATGTCCAACAAGCTCATATAGGTGTCAGGTGTCCACATACTTTTGGGCATACACTGTACAGTAACGTTTTTCTTGTAAAATCAGGTATTTTCCCAAAATGTTTTAGGTCATATATATGCAGAAATATTAACAGCATATTATTAATAACAAAACTATTATGTATAATTGAAATTTTATTTGCATTAAGGTATAGTTGTTTTACTCAGTCTGTCTTAGAAAGTTGATCTACTATGAACATGTGTCTGTTTCTCTTCTGCTAATCACTCTTTTATTTATGCCATTATGATCAGGTTTTGATATCTTTTCAATGCATACACACATTCACAGAGGCACTGTGCATATGTGTGTATACAACGAATATATGTCGATTTATCTAGAATGTGTTTGTGTGTGAAAACTGATGATCTCACCACAGTGTCTCTAGTTTACAGTGTGGATTCTCCAGTCCAGCAGAGAGCAGTGCTCTCAGACTGGAGGGGTTTGAACTGAGTACTGAGGACAGAACTCTACAGCTTTTCTCTGTCAGATTACACCCACACAGCCTGGGAGAGAACGTAATTATATATCAAAATACAAGTGTGTAAAACCGTCACCTCCACATAAAGAAGAAATGTTATCAGGAAGCAAAATATTTACATACATCATAACATTAAAACCACTGACAGGTGAAGTGAATAACATGGTTATCTTGTTACAGTGGCACCTGTGGGGGGGGGGGTATATATTTATTAGGCAGCAAGTGAACAGTCAGTTCTCGAAGTTGATGTGCTAGAAGCAGGAAAAATGGGCAAGAGTCAGGATCTGAGTGACTTTGACAAGAACCAGATGTGATGGCTAGACGACTGGGTCAGAGCATCTCCAAAGCAGAAGGTCTTTTGGGGTGTTCCCGGTATGGAGTTAGTACTTACCGAAAGTGGTCCAAGGTGGGACCATCGGTGAACCACTGACAGGATCATATGTTGGCTCATTGATGCATGTGGGGCGTGAAGGCTAGCCCGTCTGGTCCGATCCCACAGAAGTACTAGTGTAGCACAAAGTGCTAAAGAAGTTCATGCTGGTTCTGATAGAAAGGAGTCAGAACACACAGAGCATCATTGTGTAGGGGCCCTACACAATATTATGCAGGTGGTTTTAATGTTATGGCTGTTTGGTGTATATGCCTCCTATGATGGCTGAGATGGAACAATACTGATTGATCTTTGCCTTGTACCCCTTCAGTGATGAAGTAGTTCTATTTCCTTTTGTTCTTGATCACAAGCACGGTTTCCTGCACAACTAGCAATGTCTCCTCTTTCCCATTCTTGTTTTCTCAAAGAGTTGAGGACGTGAACACAAATATGCTGAGTATAGTGCTGGGGATGTTTTGCTGCTTCAGAGCCTGGGCAACTTGGAGTAATTGAGGGAAACATGAATTCTGCTCTCTACTAGAAAATCCAAAAGGAGAATGTCTGGTCTTAAGTTGAAACTCAAGTGCAACTGGATTATTCAGCAAGACAATGATCCAAAGTGTAGGAGTAAGTCCTAGTCCTAGAATTAAGTGAAAGTCTGATCTCCAATTATCGGAAGTGTTTGGTTGCAGTTTTTGCTGATAAGGTGGCACAACAATATTTTAAGTTGAAAGGAGCAATTACTTTTTCACATTGTTGATAGGTGGTGAATAACTATTTTTTTGCCTCAATAAAGAAAGGTTGCCTTTGATATATGTTGTATTTCATTTGAAGATCTAAAATTATTTAGCATGAGATATACAGAAAAACAAATAAAATCAGCAGAATCAAGCAAACACTTTTCATAGCACTATATATACCAGCCAGTAACTGCAGACGGAAGAGCAGGCGAACTGCAATTGTTGTGTCTGCGTATCAGCACCTTGAGTGACACGAGCTTTAATCATTACATCTAACTATGTGACGGAAATTTAAGTCTATACCATATTACTATGAGAATGACTGAGATTATTGGACTAGTGTCTTTCTCTATTTGTAGAAGTAATCACACACCAGTGGCTTATTCATGAATAAAGTGACAAATGAAAAGCAATTCACACAGCTATGATTTTATATAAATATAAAACAGTGTAGTAAAATATAGAATGACAGTCATTTGATGCTCATGTAGATAATATTACTAGGATAGTCTTCTTTCATCTCAGAAATATTTCTAAGATAAAAAACATATTGTCACTACATGATGCAGAAATACTGGTTCATGCATTTGTCACCTCTAGATTAGATTACTGTAATGCCTTACTGTCTGGATGTTCCAGTAGGAATATAAATAAGCTCCAGTTAGTCCAGAATGCAGCTGCTAGAGTCCTAACTAGAACTAGAAGATACCACCACATCACCCCGATCCACACACGAATTTATGAAGATACTGGAGATCCAGATCCTTTCTGTCTCTGGATGGAGCTCAAGTCTCGAATCTTCTCTACTGGGACTGCGGCTTCTCCGAAGACCATACAGACTTCATGTACATCCATACTGTACTATTTCACACTGTCTGTTGTTACCCAGATGAGGATGGGTTCCCTTCTGAGTCGGGTTCCTCTCAAGGTTTCTTCCTTTAAACATCTTAGGGAGTTTTTCCTTGCCACCGTCGCCACTCAGTGGCTTGCTCAGTTGGGATAAATTCACACCTTTAATATCTGTATACCGTGTTGATATTTCTGTAAAGCTGCTTTGAGACAATGTCTATTGTAAAAAGCGTTATACAAATAAAATTGAATTGAATTGTCCAGACTGATCACATCATGAATTCTGATCGATTTTAACTTTTACAGAAGTCTGGGGGACGTGGAGATGTTTGAGGCGGTGTGGTGGTGTGAGGAGGCTCTGTGTTCTGTAGTGGAGGGAGAACTTTGTTTTACACCAACATTAGGCTGAAGATATTCTTAGTGACTAGCCTTTTGTTGCGCTGACTTATTTTTTTTTAACCTAATTTATTACACAATATATTTATGGTTTGTTTTTTTTAATGCTATCTAAATATTTATTTATTTATTGACTCACATTTGACTTGTGTATAATTAGACATTTTGTTAAATAAAGGATTGTAAAAGTAAAAAAAAATTCCTCTCTCTCTGTCTATCACTCTCTGTCTCTTTCTCTCTCTTTCTCTCTCTTCCCTCCCTCTCACTGTGTCAATGTACTTGTAACAGAGACTATTATGTCACCTCTCTCTCTCTCTCTATCCAATCTACAAGTATTGGCACCCCATCCATCGGTCCAACTATAAAGTATTGGCACTCTAGCTATTCATCTAACGCTTCAATTATTGCCACCCTACCTATTCAACTCTACAAGTATTGGCACCCTATCTATCTGCCTCTATTTCTTTCTTATCAATTCTTAAATTTAGTTAAAGAAAGTAAAACTTCAAAACAAGAGTCACAAACGAAAAAGACACCTGCCACAAATCGCACACTGATTTTACTTCCAGATGCTAAATGTGAGAAAACATAAGCTAAGGCTAACTAACACCAGCTTTATTCCTCAGCTTTCACATGTTCAACAGCATGATCAGGAAAAGTTGAATGTTAATAAGCAGCTGCCTTGTTAAATGCAAAGTGGACATAGTAACTGATAGATTACAGTGAAGGGTATTAGGTCTCATTCCCACAGTCACATGTGTTAAAGTTTAGATTTGTTAGGACATCAGATCATCTCACTGAAGCTGTCTGATTCTAATACGGAAATTTCTTTTGAAATGTAGTGAGTAAAAGTCAAATGCAGCTAATGCAAGGACTTACAGTACAGTAATGCATTAATTGCGCTCTCTCTCTCTCTCTCTCATATATATATATATATATATATATATATATATATATATATATATATATATGTTCATACATAATGAAAGAGAGCATGAGAGAGATAAAAAGGATGAAATGAAAGATGTTTTCATCTATTTCTGAAAACAAGGAGCACCTTCACATCATCCTTACCTCAGATCAGTAGAATCATCTCTATCTCTCAGGTTATATGGAGGGTTCATTGACCAACTCAAAGACACATGGCTGGGTTCTGGTGAGTCTGATCTCTCAACCTGAATCAGACTAAAGCAAACATGACAATTTCAGATGCTAATAAATTATCATATATATAATTCATATTAGTCTTTTCCCTTACATTATTTCACCTCCCCTTAAGTCCTTAATAATGAATAAATTAGTTATTACATTAAAAAAAATTCGTTTTTTCATTTATATTTAGTTCATGCTTTTTTTTATTTTATTCCAAAGCCACGTTCATGATCAGACTAAAACCAGAGTGTCACACACAAATTCTACCTGTGAGCCTATGAAGAGCCATAATCTATTCATATATATTGTTGGAAAAAGAAGGGTTAACTTCTCAGCGGGGGTCTTTTACAAAGACACTGCTGGTCACATGGAAGTAACGGACCCCGCTGGTGGTAATAGAGGTTTGACCAAACAAGCTGCATTTACCAACGCCAGCAATGTTGTTGAACTACTGGCCCCCATTCACAGCGACATATTCTTTCAAGAAAAACTCATGCTTAACGATGTGGACATTAAAATTCGCATGACGAGGGCAAAAGATGAATTTTGTCTGATGAGGAGCGACACAGTAGCCTATAAACTAAACATCATGTCAGCTTCACTGTTTGTGAAAATGTCTGTCACCAGGTGTGAGATTGGGGCACGCACAAGCATTGCTCTCGACGCCAGCCAAATACCCCATCGACAGAGTATGTGTGAAATACTTCTCAATTCCAGTAGGGGCACGTGTTTGTAATCAAGAAAACTTGTTCTTAGGAACTCTACCAAAATCCATTGTTCTGGCTATGGTTGATAATGACGCGTTTACAGGCACGTATGATAAAAATCCGTTCGCGTTTAAAAACTACGACCTAGAATTTTTGGCAGTTTATCTGGACGGTCAACAACACCCCGCTAAACCTCTGCAGCCTGAATATGGAAGCGGCTCTGCAGTACGCAAATTTTATCAGTTAGCGCTGGCTTCTGGAAAGCATCTTAAAGATCAACCTCTAGCTATCGATAGGGAGGATTTTCTACATGGTTATACCCTTTATGCATTTAATCTGACTCCGGACGAAGACTGCAGTCAACACGTGTCGCTTATCAAGTCTGGGAACATCAGGATAGAAGCACGTTTTAGACAGCCGCTACCCCGAACGATCAACTTAACTGTTTATGCCATATTCAACAGCATCATCGAAATGTCAAATCGCAGACAGATCCTGGTTGATTACTATTAATTGGCATACAGAACACCATCCAGCTTACTGCTATAATGGATAAGATCTCGTGTAATACACATTTTCTCGGAGTACTCCCGTGCGACCACCTACCAAAAGCCCCCTTAAGAAAATTACCGTCAATGGTAATAATCCACACGCATCCTTCAGGACTCCCAGGTGAATACTGGCTAGTCATCTACATAAACGAGGTCGGCGTGGGTTGTTTTTTCGACAGCTTTGGTGATAAACCAGATGACAAGCGTTTTCCACAGAACATCAACAACTTTCTAAAAGTTTCTGAACTTTGTAGAGTGATTCAACATTCAGTCCAAGATTTTTCGGCAGAGACCTGCGGGTAGCATTGTGTGTTTTTTCTCCATCACATGGTAAAGGGGCATGATTATGACCGTGTGTTGAAGATGTATACTGACGATTTTATTAAAAATGACAAGATGGTGTCAGCGTTTATGAAAAAACTAAAACTAAAAAAATGTTGTTGTAATGAAAATGTTTTCAAATGTATTCATTGTGTTCAGACAGGTGAAATGTTTATGTCTAAAACTAGATTTTTAAAATAAAAAAAGAACAGATTTCTTCTTTTTTTGACTCTTTATTATCATTATTGTTACACACACATCACATCCGGCAATACAGATAATAACAAGATCATAAACAATAGAAAACTTGCATATCCACTGATGACGCGGAGCGGTGATTTGAATACAGGTACATTTGAGTGTGCTGATGGTGTGCTCGGAAGTATTTTCCTTCTTAGATGAGTTGGTTAAAGGCGAAGTCGATTTGGTTTTGAAAGAGTTAATTGCTTGTCTGACATAAGGGTTTGGCACCGTTGAGTATGGTATGTTTAAAGTGGCAAAAGCCTCCAGAAATTCGAGCCAGCCGACAGGTCTTCGGGCATCAGATATCTTTTGCAGAGCCGTGATGCCTTTAACTAAATCGAGCATATGTGAGCCAGGAATAGTTCTACCGTTAAACACAAACTCTCCTGAATTGCCCCAAGATGTGACATCTTTCATTTTAGACATTTTATCTAAAATGTAGCAAACATTATTTACAGTCCTCTGCGGAATATTCTTCAAAATATCAGCCGCCATGTTAACTAAATCGTCATGGTGATTTACGTCGGGTTGTGCAGACGGCTTTTTTTTTCAGGATACTCAGTCTGCATAGGTGCCAATGTTAATGTGCTGTTTTCACGGTCCCCTTGTTTAGCGATTGATAAAAAGCGCTGTAAAACGCTTGTGTACAGCTTCGCTTTTTCATAACTGTCCAAGTCAGAGCGGTGTAAAATATTTCTTATAGCTATGTCCAAATTGTTCTCCACAATTTGCTGAATAGATTCGCGTGTTGTCCCGGTCTTTAGTTTGTCCAACTGGTGCTGCGGGACTAAAAACATTTTCTCTTGAGGTCACGTGATGCCATGCAAAGGTCAGGCGCACTTTGCTAATTTTTCTAATTATTTTCATGATATAATCTGGTGAAATTCGGTATACCCAGTTACACTTTTGCTGTTTGAGGTAAACATGGCAAAGACGTTAAAATCCTTGAGCTCTGGAGACATTAAAAGACACTTGCGTGTCCGAGATGAGAGTCCGGACGGGCCTGTGGACCGCGGACTCGTTTTAGGTGGTGCGGCGGGAGAAGAAATCCAGCACCAACTGTCCAACATATCGGGGATGTTGACGAAGGTCCTGGCTAGATTTCTGAGATCATCTGATAAAGATCTCGTGTTGTGCCAGGCGAGGAGCAAAGGAAGGCTCTCTTGGAAGAATCACAATATTTTCTTGTTCCCGGACTTTGCGAACTCGACAAGAGAGAAACGTGATCGGTTCAAGGAATGCAAGAAAGTCTTGAACCAACGTAAGATCTCTTTTGCACTGATGTTTCTCGCCTGACCTTAACCTTATAGGGTTAAGGTCAGGCGAGTTTGCTGGCCCATTAAGAACAGGGATACCATGGTCCTTAAACCAGGTACTGGTAGCTTTGGCACTGTGTGCAGGTGCTAAGTCCTGTTGGAAAATGAAATCTGCATCTCCATAAAGTTGGTCAGCAAAAAACCTCCTGTTAGTCTTCACAAACAAAAGCATTTCTACTTCATCACTGAACTTCAAAATAATAAACTTTGAACTCTGTTTAAGGTTATTTATTAACCACACACAATCAATTTAAAAGTCACCACTTTGTGTTTTCTTTAAGGCTATATTTCCTGTTAAAGTGCTTGACATAACAAGGTAAGAATATGCACCTCACTGCATCACACTGCACCACAGTTTGCATTGGACTCCTTGTCTGTGTTGCTGTGTTTAAGGTCTTCGATTTATGTTTAGTCTTTGCCTTAGTGTTTTGCCACATGTTCATAGTTTCTTTTGTGTTTTTCGTCATAGTTCTTAAACTGCACTTGCATCTGTCATCAAATTGTGACATACACATATATATATATATATATATATATATATATATATATATATATATATATATATATATATATATATTAATATCAATTTAATAAAATATATATATTATGGGTTGGTTTTTAGGCATTCATGGAAGAGGTGGGTCTTTAGCTGTTTTTTGAAGATGGTGAGAGATTGCGGATTGAGGTTGGAAGTTCATTTCACCACTGAGGAACAGTTAGTTTGGATGTTCTTGAAAGAGACCTTGGGCAACGCCTAGTAGTACATCATCATCGGCCTTTGATTGATCGCAGATTGTGTGAGGGAACGTAAGCCTCCAGGAGATTGTTGAGGTATGAGGGTGCTGTTCCAGACAAGGTCTTGTAGGTGAGCATCAAGGCCTTGAATTTGATGCGGGTGGCTACAGGAAGCCAGTGGATCGAGATGAAGAGGGGTGTGACATGGGTTCTCTTGGGCTGGTGTGCTGCTGCATTCTGAATCATTTGAAGGGGTCTGACGAAGCTGGCTGGGAGGCCCGAGAGTAGTGAGTTGCAGTAGTCCAGTTTTGAGATAACAAGAGCCTGGACTAGTATCTGTGTAGCCTATTTGTGATATAGGGTCTGATTTTCTTGATGTTGTACAGGATGAACCTACAGGACCGTGCAGTTGTTGAGAAGTGTTCTAATTACCCCAAGGTTCCTGGCCGTCCTGGTTGGCTCTACCTGTACAACAGCAATACATGTTATATACAGTACACTTGAATAACCTTTAGAAGAGGGAATACAAGCCAGATTTTCTAGCACAAACCAGATTGCAAGATTTAAAAATAAAAGGTTACAAACAAAAACAGTTAAGTTCTTTATTTGGATCACACCTACACTGTAAAATTTTATTGTTAAAATAACATGACTTTAGTTGAAACAATTAGCCAGCAAGCTGCTTTATTTCATACTACAGTAATATTACTGGACAACTAACTACAGTTAAATAGGGTGTGAAAGACAAAAAGAACAAATAGGTTTTAGCTACAGAACTGTACCAGTTTATTTAAAAAAAAAAGTGGTCTCTGCCCTTTACTAGCATGACCATTTTTTGTTGGAAAAGCATTTGACAATTAAAAAGTGCAGGAGTCTGCTCTTCTCATAAACCAGTATATATTCTGACAATGAAAAAAAAACAAAAAAACATTATTGCATTTGAAGTACACTGATAAGGAATTTTCTGACATCACAAAACACAACCATCGGAATCTTTTCAGCTCGTGTGTGAGAGAAATGAAGATCTCACACTGATATTCTTTTCGCAATTTTCAAAAGGGCATCTGATTCTGCTTCCATCTGCAATGTGCAATTTAAATGCTGATATAATTCTGATACAAGTGTGGATGTAAAAGTACATCTCTGATTGCTTGCCCGATTCCCATGGTCCTTGACATGTTTGATCAAATTGCCTATTGTCTCTGTGGAGTGACAGAAAACAAAGAACACCAATAATGATGAGGGATATTTTAAGTTAGCTGTGACAGTTGCCTACAACTGAGTGTCAAATGTTAATTCTATCTAGCTAGCACAAGACTGAAGCTTTGTATGTCCTCCTAAACAGTAACTAAAGTTAGATAGATGTGGCCTTTAAGAATGTGTTTTTTTTCACAAGGTTTCATGCGATTCGTCACGTGTGATCACACTGCACCCTTCAGATGCGTTCCTTAGAATTTAAATTAATTTGTTGTGTTTCACACAATAACCACCATGTGGCGCATGGAACAACATACTGTAGCTGAACACATAGTACACCAAACAAAATGGAAAGTTTGGTCAGTTAGATTTAAGAAAAAAATATTTTGTATGGTTTACCTAAAAAGATTATGTTTCTCCTCATAAACTTATGCTAGAACTAATTTAAACAAGTTTCTAATTACAAGTTTCAATTATTCAAAGTAAGTGTGATTGAGTCACATAGTACAGCTACAATAACTGTAGTATTTAAATCAACATTGTTACAGCGTGTGTGTTAAGATTAGCGCAGCAGTAATGTCCTTCGTGTAGATCGCCAGCCTTCAGGGTCTGGGCAACTTGCAATAATTGAGGGAAACATGAACTCTGCTCTCTATCAGAAAATCCTAAAGGAGAATATCCGGTCTTCAGTCCATAAATTGAAACTCAAATGCAACTCATTTTGCAGAAAGACAATGATCCAAAGCAGATTTGAAGCAGATGAGTGCTTGGTCAGTCAATCTAATCACAATGTTTTCTTGACAGGAGGATGCATAGATTTGCAAGAAAAATTGGCACTATTTTACTCATTCAAACTGTAATTAGTTTCAATACATCCCATGCACACATGACTATTTCATTTACATTTACATTTATTCACTTGGTAGACGCTTTTATCCAAAGCGACTTACAAATAAGCAAAGCGATATATCAAGCAGGGAATAATACAAGTAGTGCTACTATACAAGATCCATTAATTGAATACCAGAGGAAGCAAAGTGCACAGAGTAGAGGTGTAAGTGTGTTCCCTTTCAAAGGGAACTTCGACGTTGCATTTAGCAGTATGGGAACGCCTTGCGCGCGTGACCGGTATCTGAAGCTTGTGTAAAATCATGCCTCTACTTGTAGGCCTGCCAGATCAGGTGACGTGGCAATTAAGCCGCGCATGATATATATATGGCACCACACGGGAACCGCGCCGCCAGCCTTATTATCTTCAGCGAGACTGCATGTCTGTTGTTTGTGTGACAAAAACGCTTCATTTCTACTCGATATTTTCTCAAAATCTCTTAACTTTTCTATCCCTTTTTAAAGGAAAGGTGAGGTAAGTAATGAGAGAGAAAGAGTTAAAGACGTGTGTATACGTGCTCCCGTTTCATCCACGGGGAAAAGTGCACACTTTCTTGGTGAAGTGTTAGTGGTGTAGTATGCGATGGCAATCTCGAGGCTGCGCATGGTAACGCTACATTAAGCAGCTTCGACTCTCGCTTTTATAAAAAAAAAACGGAAGCCGAGTGAGTCGGAGTCTCAAAGCCTCGCGGATCTGGGCCGGCCGCTGCCGAGGCACGCAAACCGTCTCAGGTTCGGGGATCTCTTAAATCCGAAGAGGAGCGGGAGACGGGCTGCTCTATCTCTCTCTGTCTTCCGGGTTCAGCTCTCCGCTGGATTTTGGAGTTCGCGTCGCGACTCCTCCTCCCGCTATGGAAAGCCAAAGGGTAATAACGCCCCCTCTCTGACTCCGAGGGAGTTAGAGGGATGTGTTGAAAACTGAGAGCAGCGTATGGAGAGCTGCTTGAAGTGATTACCCAGTGAAAGTAGATACTTCACACTGCAGAAACTCCCCTGTCTTCCAGAAGTCTGACAAAATCTCACTTCTGAGAAAACCATGCTTAAGCCATAGTCATAAATATTTTGCCATTGTGGAAATGAATGGCATGGCTACTTAGCTATGCCCGAGGTGGAGTAGGCACTTGCTAGCTACCTCTCTCCACCGATGGCAGGTAATTACAGGGGCCGGCTTGCATCCAAGGTGGGCAAGCCTATGCAGTAGTAGTCTTGCTTGTGGGTCACTGCAGACAATGACAGTGTTGCCTACCAAGCAGACCTGCTGAGTGAGCTCGACGTATGGCAAAAAAGTTGTCTCAAGCTCATCCGGGTGTCCAACGAGTGGAGCCTGGGCCAGCACTAGTATGGGGAAACCCAGAAGGCGAGTATGGCAGCGCCACCCCAACCGCCGAACAGCCAGGGGAACCGGGGCGGCCACGTTGTGGTCTGCTGTTGGGCCTGATCTGAGGATGGTCATAAAGGCGCAAGCAGGCAAGGACGCGGTCCTGAGGGGCTGTGGAGGGATGTATCCGGGGGACATGAGGTTGTTAGGGCAGGTAGCCCCAGTGCTACTGTAGGGCCTCCCCTAGCCAAAGTGGTCCCCAAGTTTTCGGTGTTCCCTGGTCAGCAAGCTGTCACAGGGCAACGGAAATCTGATGCTTCTCTCCAATAGAATGTGGAATAGCTAACGTCACTAGAAGACCATCGGGCAGCGTGCAAGCTACGGCCAAATGTGTCTCCATGGGTTCTGTCTACCATAGAAAGGGTTACCGGGTCCAGTTATAGCTAGACCCCCCGTTCACAGGTGTGCTCACCACAGAAGTCAGCACAGACCAGAGCCCGACGTTAAGCGCAGGAAGTAAGCTCCCTTTTGGACAAGGGGGTCCTGAAACATGTACCCCGTTCCCTCAGGGAGAGAGGTTTACAGCCTTTATTTCCTGTTCCGCAAAAAAGTGGGAATATCGGCGCCAATTTAGATCTGCATCATCTGAACCGTACTCTTCGGATATACAGGTTCAGAGGCTGATGTTCAAGGCGTGTCAGTACGATCAGTTCGAGAACTGGTTTTGTTTGCGATAGGTCTAAAAGGTGCATGTTTCCGCATAGGATTATTGCTAGCTTTATCCCCTACACCTTACACAAAGTGCATGGATGTCACTCTGGCTCCATTGGGACTCCAGGGCATCTGTGTACCAAGCTACCTGGATGACTGGTTAATTCTAGCACAATCAGGGCGGCGGTTCAACATTGAGATGTTGTTCTGCGCCACGTGAAGAACTGGGGGCTCAGGTTGAATCTCAGAAAAGTTGGTTTTCTCCGGTGCGTGGCGACTTTTCTGGGGGTTATAGGATTCTACTACGTGGGCGTTTCTATCCCCAACAGGCGTAGTGTCAATCCTATCAACACTGAGCTAGATAAAGCTGTATCTTGGGAGCCTGGGGTGGAATCCACACATGTGGCTGAGGTCACATCTGTATGCTGCCCCCATTATTGCTCCCACTAGCTCTAGCGGAGTTCGCCAAGATAGCCTGCTAATAGCACCTTTTGGCAGCTCGAACATGGTTCTGAGAGATAATATCTCTGCGAGGTGGCACACCTTGCGAGATTCCCGTCAAGGATTCACTGTGGACCCAGTAAATTGCCAATAGCTACAGTCCTGGGGCTCCTACAATAACATTTCTCAGCGGGGTGAGCTCTTCCTACAATTAGGGTTATGTGGCCGCCATTTCGCGCGCCAGCCCTGTTGAGGGAGCCTCTGTGGGGCAACGTCCTCTAACCCGAGGTTCGTGCGTTGTCTCAGATGGCTGAGGCCCATCTGCAGAGCCGCGCATACCTTCCTGGGACCTTCTATGGCCCTGGAAGGTCTGGACGGCTGCCCCATTCCGGCCCTAAAGCGGATCTACTGTCTCAGGCCGGAGGGCTGATTTATCACGCTCGGCCAGAACTCGGCAACTGTGGGTCTGGTCCCTGAGGGGCACCAGCTCATAGATTCGGGTCTCACAACTGAGATTGTTGAAACCATGTTAAAAGCTAGAGCACCATCCACAAGGAAAGCGTATGCACTCAAGTGTCAGCTTTTTGTCTTGTGGCATGAGGGACGTCACCTAGACCCAGTGAACTGCGCAATTGCTACAGTCCTGGAGTTCTTACAGAACGTTTCTCAGCGGGCTGGGCTCCGTCTTCTATCAGGGTACTTGGCCGCCGTTTCGGCCAGCCATGACCCTGTTGATGGAGCCTCTGTGGGGCAACATCCTCTACCTTTGAGGTTCATGCGTGGCGTCAGACGGCTGCGGCCCATCTGCAGGCCATGCATACCTTCCTGGGACCTTCTATGGTCCTGGAAGGTCTGTCGGCTGCCCCATTCGAGCCCCTGGAGTGGATCCCATCCAGAAGGAAATCAAATGCACTCAGGTGTCCGCTTTTTGTCTTGTGGCATGAGGGACGTCACCTAGACCCAGAGAACTGCGCAATTGCTACAGTCCTGGAGTTTCTACAGAACGTTTCTCAGCGGGCTGGGCTCCTTCTAACAATCAGGGTTACTGGGCCGCTGCTTCGGCCAGCCATGCCCCTGTTGATGGAGCCTCCGTGGGGCAACATCTTCTAACCTTAAGGTTCGTACGTGGTGTCAGACGGCTGCAGCCCATCTGTGACGCCGCGCATACCTTCCTGGGACCTCCTGGGGTCCTGGAAGGTCTGTCATGTGCCCCATTTGAGTCCTTAGGGACCTACCGCCTAAAAAGCGCCGCAGGGTTGATTTATCATCCTTGGCAAGAACTAAGAAAGCTGTGGGTCTGGCGCCCTGAGGGCCCCAGCTAATAGATTCTGGTCGATTGCGAGGTGGTAGTGACCATGTTTCTACAATAACATTTCTCAGCGGGGTGGACTCCTTCTACAATCAGGGTTATGTGGCCGCCGTTCGGCCAGCCACGCCCCTGTTGTGGGAGCCTCTGTGGGCAGCGCATCCTCTAACTGCGAGGTTCATGCGTGGTGTCAGATGGCTGAGGCCTATCTGTGGGCTGTGCATACCTTCCTGGGACATTCTGTGGTCCTGGAAGGTCTGTCAGCGCCCCTTCAAGCCCCTAGAGTGGATCCCACCTACAAGGAAATTGTATGCGCTCAAGTGGCACCTTTTTGTCTGGTGGTGTGAGGAACGTCAGCTATACCCAGTGAACTGCGCAATCGCTACAGTCCTGGAGTTCCGACAAGAACGTTTCTCAGCAGGTTGGCTCCTTCTACTATCGGGGTTACGTGGCCGCCGTTTCGGCCAGCCCTGCCCCTGTCGATGGAGCCTCTCTGGAGATGGAGATGGAGACGGCTGAGGCCCATCTGCAGGCCATGCATACCTTCCTGGGACCTTGCTGTGGTCTTGGAAGGTCTGTCAGGGACCCCATTTGAGCCCTTAGAGTCAGCCTCTGAGAAGCTTCTGACTCTAAAGGTAGCTCTTTTACAGGCCCTGACATCTCTCAAGCGAGTGGGAGGTCTACAAGCTCTCCCTGTTGCCCCTCCTGCATTGACTTTACCCATAGATAAGCCAAGTCCTTCCTGTATCCTAGGCCGGATTATATTCCTAAAGTGCCTACATTGGCTGCCCACCCTGTGGTGTTGCAGGCTTTCTCCCCTCCTCTGTCCTCTGACCAGAACAAGAGGGGATGCACCTGCTGTGTCCAGTAAGCGCTCTCGGTACTTACGTCCACCGCTCCGGCCAGTGGCGTAAGTCAGAGCAGCTACTAGTCTGCTTTGGCAGCGACAGGAAAAGGGATGCTGTGTCAAAGCAGTGCATCTCCACTGGGATTGTCGAAGGCTTTGTCCAAAGGGGTTTCCTTGCAGGATGTGTGTGCGGCTGCAGGGTGGTCTATGCCTCACACGGTCATTTTGTTATGACAGCCTGGATATTCATCCCTCCCCAGGTTCGAAGTGTCCTGCATTGACCCTCCGGTTTGGGTATTTTTGAACAGGCCGCTACCCTCGGTATGACGAGGGGTATTCCCGTGCTCCTATACTGCAAGCGTAACGCCGGTTCCCTTTGAAGGGAATGTCGTTACGCGATGTAACCCTGTTCCCTGAGAAGGGAACCGAGACGTTGCATAGCGCTGTCATACCGGGGCTGGCCTGTGAATTGTGTCTTCGCTTCAGATAATAGAGGCTGGCGGCGCGGTTCACAGGTGCCATATATATATCACGCGACGCGCTTAATTGCCACGTCACCTGATCATGGCAGGCCTACAAGTAGAGGCATGATTTTACACAAGCTTCAGATACCGGTCACGCGCGCAAGGCGTTCCCATACTGCTAAATGCAACGTCTCGTTCCCTTCTCAGGGAACAGGGTTACATGCGTAACCCCGACGTTGTGTGTGGATTTTTTTTTTTTTTTTCTCTAGGAGAAAAAAAAAGTGTTCACGGAAAGGTGGGTCTTTAGCTGTTTTTTGAAGATAGTGAGAGATTCTGCAGTCCGGATTGAGATCAGAAGAGCATTCCACCACTGGGGAACGGTAAGCGTGAAGGTCCTGGAAAGGGACCTTACGCCACGCTGAGTGGGAACTACTAAACGTCGGTCGTTAGTTGATTGCAGATTGCGAGAGGGAATGTATGCCTTCAGGAGAGAGTTGAGGTAGGAGGGTGCTGTTCCTGACAAGGTCTTGTAGGTGAGCATCAAGGCCTTGAACTTGATGCGGGCAGCTACAGGAAGCCAGTGGAGGGAGATGAAAAGGGGTGTGACATGGGTTGTCTTGGGCTGGTTGAAGACAAGGCGCACTGCAGCATTCTGAATCATCTGAAGGGGTTTGATGGAGCTGGCTGGGAGGCCTGAAAGCAGTGAGTTGCAGTAGTCCAGTTTAGAGATGACAAGAGCCTGGACCAGTATCTGTGTAGCCTGTTTGGTGAGGTATGGTTGGATTTTCTTGATGTTGTACAGGATGAATCTACAGGACCTTGCAGTTGCTGAGATGTGGTCTGTAAAGGTCAAGCCGTCATCAAGAATCACCCCAAGGTTGTCAGGCAGAAAGATGGGTCGTCATTTCATGAGTTCAATTAAGTATCTTGTTTACTTTACTAAGTTACACACACAATTGACTGGCACACAATATCAGCTATAAATACACTCAAAAATGTGTGGAGATGAACAACCATTTATATCCCCCATCATGTATGGACTCCTCATTTTCAGTGTGGTATGACAAGGGTATTAAACAAGTTAGAAATTTGTATTCTGATGGTGTGTTTGATAGCTTTGCCAATTTGGCATCCACTTACGATCTCCCCTTGACACCTTTCTTTCGGTACTTTCAAATATGGAATTTCGCTTCTAGATGTTTTCCTGATTTCCATTCCGCTCCTTCAGAACAGGCCTGGGAAGACCTGTTTTCAAATAACCCGCATCAGAGAGGAATGATTTCTAAGATTTATGATTTTATTTTGACGCAAGGTAGTGGGTCGAGTAATAAATTTAGGAATGCGTGGGAAACGGAATTAGGAGTACAAATAAGTGAGGAGTGTTGGGAACATGCTATAGGGAGGGTACAGACTACCACTTCTTGTGCTCGTCTTGGACTTATACAGTTCAAAGTTTTAAATAGAGTCCATTTGTCCAAGTCGAGAATGTCTGTGATGTATCCAGATGTTGAGGACAAGTGTGATAAATGCCATGGCTCTCCCAGTCATCTTGGCCATATGTTTTTCTTCTGCCCTGAACTCCATGGTTTTTGGTCTGGCTTTTTTACCATCATGTCCACTATTCTCAGGGCAGATCTAAAGCCTTGTCCACTGATTGCGATACTTGGGATCCCTCAAGCTTCAATTCCTTTGAGTTCAATACAAAAGGATGCTATTGCTTTCACATCCCTTATAGCAAGACGTTCCCTACTGTTACATTGGAAGTCTGCTAAATACCCATCTATCTCTCAGTGGATAAAGGACGTGATGTTTTTTCTGAAACTCGAGAAAATACGATATACGATGAATGGATGTACGGATAAGTTTTTTCATAAATGGCATCCCTTTATTGCCTACTTTATGGAGTTACAGACACTACCCACTTAAAGGTTGGTGCCTGTTGTCGAATTTTATAATATCTCTATAACCAGCGACAGTTAATGGGTAGCTATGATGAGCCGTAGGGGTGGGTTGTGGGTTCAATTTTGTTTTTCTTTGTATAAAAAGAAAAAAAAAATCTGAATATTTACTGCTGTTGCTCATTTTGTATTTTTGGGAAATGGTGGGGAGGACAGAACAGAAAAGGCGATTTAGTTCAACAGAAATGTTCATCAGAAATGTTTAATAAAAAAGAAACGTAGAAATGTTTTGCAGAAATGTATAGCAGAAATTTTTAGCAGAACTGGTTTAGCAAAAATTGTTCAGTAGAAATGTTCTGTAGAAATGTTCATCAGAAGTGTTCAGCAGAAATGTTCAATAAAAATGAAAAAAAAAATGTGTGGAGTATCATTCAATATCAAATCATCTGACTGACCTAATCAATTACCAAAGACATCTCTACCAAGAGAAGATTGGTAGCTCTCCCAACACACGTACTCTCTTCAAAACCTTTTCTTCTCTTTTCTGTCTGTCTGTCGGTCTCCTCCCCCTTCCCCTACCTCTCTCACTGCAGATGACTTTGCCACTTTCTTTTCCAACAAGGTTGCATCAATCAGGAATCAATTCTCACCCTCAGACATGCATAGCCCGGCTCCTCCTTCATGTAACTCCCAACTGGCTTCCTTCTTTCCCCTCTCAGAGACTGATGTCTCAAAACTCCTCCTGTCTAGCTGTCTCACAACCTATCCTCTTGACCCCATCCCTTCTCACCTTCTTCAGTCCATCTCTCCCAAACTATTACCTCCACTCACACACATCTTTAACCTCTCTACTGGCACATACCCTACCTCATTTAAGCAGGACCGGGTTACCCCACTGCTTAAAAAACTGTCACTTAACCCTGCTGCAGTTGACAACTACAAACCTGTTTCCCTCCTCCATTATCTTTCCAAAATCCTTGAAAGAGCTGTTTGTAATCAATTCTCCACTTTTCTTATACAGAACAACCTCCTGGACACCAAGCAGTCTGGCCTCAAAAGTAGTCACTTCACAGAGACTGCTCTGCTTTTTGTCACTGAAGCTTTACAAATAACAAGATCATCTGTCCTGGGGTGCACGGTGGCTTAGTGGTTAACACCTCCAGGGTCCTGGGTTCGATTCCCGCTGGGGCCATGTGTATGCGCAGAGTTTGCATGTTTTCCCCGTGCTGCGGGGGTTTCCTCCGGGTACTCCGGTTTCCTCCCATAGTCCAAAGACATGCATGGTAGGTTGATTGGTAGGTTGGTAAATTGTCCATAGTGTATGAATGGGTGTGTGTATGTGATTGTGCCCTGCGATGGACTGGCAGGGTGTACCCCGCCATTGCGCCCGATGCTTCCTGGGATAGGCTCCAGGTTCCCCGCGACCTTGAAGAAGGAATAAGCGGTTGAAGATGGATGGAAGATGATCTGTCCTCATCTTAATTGACCTCTCTGCTGCTTTTGACATTGTGCATAATCAGATCCTCCTGTCAACTCTCTCCAGCCTATGCATCACCGGAATGGCTCTGGGCTGAGTGTCTGGTACTATCTCTCGGACAGATTCTTCAAGGTATTATGGAGGGGAGGGATATTCTGAAACTCTGAAACTCAGTTCTGGGTCTACTACTCTTTTCTATATAGAGAACATCTCCGGGGCCTGTGATTGAATCTTATGGCTTCCCAAATCACTGCTATTCTGATAACACCCAGCTCTATTTGTCTTTCTAGACTGATGATCCATCATTCTCTGCATGAATTTCTGCCAGCCTGTCTGAGATCTCAAAGTGGATGAGGGAACACCATCTTAAGCTCACCTTGGCAAAAATCCAGCTTCTCGTCATCCCTGCCTGCCCTACAATCAGAGACACAACCCTGATCAGAGGTCAGTAGAAGGTAATTTATTACTTTAACTAACGCTGTCTCTGTGTTATGATGAAGTCTAAATCCTGAAAGATGCATATCATGAATGTTGTTCCTATCTAAGTACGAGCATAACTGCTTTGCTACCACCTTTTCTAAAATCTTAGAGATGAAGGGGGATTTGATATTGGTCTATAGCTGGACAATTGGGATGGGTCAAGGTCAGGTTTTTAATCAAGTGTTTAATAACTGCTAATTTAAGTGATTTAGGGACATAGCCAGTGCTTAGGGAAGAACTGATTATATTTAAAAGTGGTTCAATTACTCCTGGACAAATCTGTTTAAACAAACATGTAAGTACGGGATCTAGTATGCAAGTTGATGAATTGGCTGAAGAGATTAATGTAGCTAGTTCGGTCTCTCTAAGCGGAGCAAAACACTGTAAACATTGATCTGATATTGCTACATTGTCATGTAATGGGTTTGTTACAGTATTGTCCGGTTTTAATTTAATGGCCTGTATTTCACGTCTAATATTTTTAACCTTATCAATGAAAAATTTCATGAAATCTTCACTGCTATGTAATGATTGAGTGTTTCTCTCTGTATTGGTTTTATTCCTAGTTAATTTTGCTACCGTGTTGAAAAGGAATCTAGAATTGTTTTTGTTATCTCCTATTAAAGTGGAGAAATAGATTTTTCTAGCATCGCCAAGAGATTTCCTATATTTCAGTAGGCTCTCCTTTCATGCTGTTTGAAATATCACCAGTTTGGTTTGATGCCATTTACGTTCTAATTGTCGAGATGTCTGTCTTAAGATTCGCATTTGATCGTTATACCAGGGTGCTAATTTTTTCTCTCCAATTATTTTTCTTTTGAGTGAAGCCACTCTATCTAACATGTAGCAGAGTGTTGACTAAGCTTTCAGTCGCCTGATCTAATTCTATTGGAAGTGACGGTGATACAAATCTAATTGATGTTTCTGCAAGGTTATTTATGAAGCTCAGTGCAGTAGCTGATGTGAAAGTACGTTTTACGCGGTAGCGAGGCGAGATGGAAATATTATGATCAATATGTATTATGAACGAGATAAGATAATGGTCTGAGACAACTTCAGACTGCGGAAAAATTATAACATTTTCTATACTTAGTCCGTATGTTAGTATGAGGTCAAGAGTGTGACCACCATTATGAGTAGGCCTGATTACATTCTGATATTAATCCCTACTGAATCTAAGATAGACACAACCTCTAATCTTAAGAGGGTCCAGATTATCAAAATGAATATTAAAGTCTCAGACGATTAATGCTTTATCTACGAACACATCCAGGTTTGAGACAAAGTCTGCAAATTCACTAAGACATTCAGTATATGGCCCTGAGGGTCTGTAAATAATAATTATTAGAGGAATTGACGTATTTTTTGTCGCTACATAACTTACACTGGTAAAGAATTTCAAAAGAATTAAATTTATGCTTAGGTTTTTGTGTGATGACTAGATTTGTACTATGGATGAGACCAACACCTCCTCCTCTACCAGTTGAACGAGGCTGATGTACATAACTGTATCCAGGAGGACTGGCTTCATTTAATGCTACGTACTCATTTGGTTCAATCCAAGTTCCGTTAAACACATTAAATTACATTTCTGATCAGTAATGATGTCGTTAACAATAAGAGCCTTAGACGCAAGAGATCTAATGTTTAATAGTCCTAGCTTCAGATCAAAAGTGCTGGCTGTGCATTCAATATGATTAAATTTTATGGTAATTAGGTTACGAAGACAGACTTTTCCGAGATTTTCTATATATTTGTATAGCTCAGGGAACAGACACAGTCTCTATAGTGTGTATTACCGGTGCCGAACTATTAATTGAACATTGATTATATGGAATGTTGTTATTGTCAGAAGATGTACTTACGTTAGGCAGTCACTTGGAGTGAAGCGCCTTGGAGATGTTGTCAGACATCAGTTCCACTCCAAGGCTGCTGGGGTGCAGGCCATCAGGACGAAACAACCTAGGACACTCCCAGAACAGATTCCAGTTATTGACACCAGATTCTGGTCATTACACCAAGAGACTAACCAATCATTTAAAGCTAGAAGTCTACTGAGCTACTGGACACGAGCCCCAGAAAAACAGTGTGTGCGCACCTTACCTTTAGATGAGGCTACACGGATGTTCCGCACAATGGAGTCCCCGACGATCACAGCGTTAGGTCTGGTCTGACTGAGAGGGGCGAAGCGGTTCCTAGTTGGAATCTCGAACACTGGAGGTGGAGAGCTCCTCACCTGGGGTCCAGCCCACGCCTTCCGCCGCTGGTTCACCCAAGGTTCAAGGTGTGTTGGCGCCGGCGTGACGGAGACCACGGCTGGGAAAGTCCTAGGTGCACGGTCCCTGCACAGAGAAACACACGGAGTAGAGGGCCTGAGAGTGGAAATACCACGCTGTGTGCTTACCTTGGATATGTGGGCAGAGGCACAAGATGTTTCCAGCGCAGTTTGACGCTCCAGTAGCTGGGCCTGCTTGTCGAGTAGGCCGCGGATCTGCTCCTCCACATCCTCCAGTTCCAGCAGCACCATGTGAAGCTTGAGCGAGTCTTAATCTGCACTCAAAACCAGAGAGACGGTAGACATATTTGTTTTTTAAACAAAACAGTGGTAAATGAGAAATAAGGAACATAAACAAGGCTAGAGGTTTGATTGTAAGAAGGAGGTGAAGGTTGAAATGTATCTGATTGATGGTTTGATTGAGACCTCAACCTCCCTGCAGCAGCGAGACTGGAGGTGGGCCATACATCTGAGGAGTGGGCTGATACTGACCAGGCTGATGATAATACGGGACAGATTGTGCAGGAAAATACTGCAGGCCACCTCTTACCGTAGAACCACGACCACAGCCACCTTGACCTCTCTTTTGCAGCTGATCTCGTTTTTTTAGAATAACAGTTACGAGCCCAATGGCCAGGTTTCTTACAATAATGACGATGTTCCTAAACGATAATCAGGACAGGTCAGTGGGAGATGAGTACTACAGCACAGTGCTCACGCTGGGTGTGTGGGCGGATTATCATGAGTGGGTTTTTTGAAATCGGAGCAGCAGCAGCGACGCTGGAATTTAGGCTTGGAACTGTAGTTCTACGTGGTGGTGCGTGAGGTGTTTTATCATTCACATGGAACATTTTAGGTCATTTAACCTTCAAATTATAATGTTTATTCCACAAGGGGAGTAGGCGAAGCCATCCCATATAACATTGACATATATTCATAATCCCAAGACGGATCCACCTGGCCCGTCATAAATCATTCGTTTGATCTGAGCAAATAAACGCGGCTCAAAGGAACCACGGAGTGAAATAATTTGAAGCTGCGGTGCGCATGCAACTGACCAACCGTATAAACAATCTAAATATGGAATCGTATAAAATCCATCTTATACGGACTCAATCCAATCTCTTGGTGTCAGTCCAGGAGACGGACGAACCGGGCTGGACGCAGACCCTCCCATAACTAACTTGGAAAACACAACGCAAAATAACAATAATACTTATAGTACTTAACACACAATACTACGATACAAATATAACACTCTTCGGCAAACCACACAGACAGTTTTGCAAATTAAATGAAAATTATTCTACAAATATAAAATACTAGAGTACTAGATTAGATTAGGCGGCAGCCAAGACCAAGAGTACATATCAGCTCCAGATAACCACTCTGAAATTTATGGGTACGAAATTACACCGCACCAGGGAGGAAAAGAAAAACTTCTGACACCAAATTGTTAGATTTCCACCTCACAGGAATCTACCATGTACGCCTTTTTGATCTCCATCATGCCTTCCAGCCTGTTTTACCATTAACTTCTATTAACTTTTGGTAACTTTTAGTTCTGTGTTGCTATGAGCTAGAAAGTGTGGTTTGCCGCAGAGTCAGGCGCCTGGAGAGTCCGAAGTGAACACATACACTGACAGATATGAGCGTTCCCAGAGACTTCCAGCTTTATTCATTCAAAACAGGAGTATTTATACACATTGTACACATTGATAACAGCAGTGCGTGGAGGGTTTCTACTGGTCCAGGTGTCAGACAGATTTAGTCAAAACACACAGCACATAGGCATGATCAAAATAAGTCCCATGTCATGTTGACATGGAAGTACATAATAATATAATCAAAGTATAGCAGTTGATCAGCTTATTCAAAGAGGTAACTAAATGATTACATTCATCATATATTTGAGAGCAGTTCATAATATAAGAGGGTACATAATATCAAATATAAAATGATAAAAGAGAATTTCCTTTCAGTGACCCTTCCAAACAATGGATATTTGGATATTTACCCTAATATTTAGATCATGCACTACACTACTAAATTCCTTCCATCCATCCATCCATCCATCCATCTTCTACCGCTTATTCCTGCTTCAGGGTCGCGGGGAACCTGGAGCCTATCCCAGGAAGCATCGGGCACAAGGCGGGGTACACCCTGGACAGGGTGCCAGTCCATCGCAGGGCACAATCACATACACACTCACACACCCGTTCATACACTACGGACAATATAGACACGCCAAACAGCCTACCATGCATGTCTTTGGACTGGGGGAGGAAACCGGAGTATCCGGAGGAAACCCCCGCAGCACGGGGAGAATAAACTCCGCACACACATGGCCCTGGCGGGAATACACTACTAAATTTGCCAAACCAACCGATTTTGAATGGAATATGGGAAGTCTCACTCACAGAGGTTCTATATATCCAGAATTGGTACTCATTAACAGAGGAAGACTATCCATGTCATATTATCCAGTGGGATGGAAAGAAAACACAAAACAGTTACTTCAATATCACTCAAGGATATTATAAAAGTAGTGAAAAACTGGTTAGTGAAATCAACAAAAACATGAAGAAATTGGATCTTGGAATAGAGATAACCTATAACCATATGAAAAATAAAATTCACATTGTGTCCCAAAAACATTTTGCGTTCAAAGCCAATAGAAAATTAGCATATATGCTCGGTATGAGCCCCGGTGTTCCGATAACGGCCTGAGAACCAGACGCGCCTGTGCCCTGTTACTGAGATGTGTACATATAACGGGTGTAAACAATAAAGTCATCACAATTACTTATGATAAGCTACATTACGTACCTCTCACCAAGAACCACATTACCGATATAGTAATCGAAGTCAAAACGGCTCAGAACAAGCCTATACCTTTTAGTTACGGGAAATTTATAGCTAAACTACACTTTAGATAGGGTAAGCTACTATGTAAAGCATGTGTGAAAGTTTTAAATAAGAACAAACTGAATGGGACACCCCATTGCGAAGTGTACTGGGTTTTTATGATGATATTAAACCAGAGTGGAGGGCACTATACAAACCACCATTAACCAAAAAAATTGCTGACCTCCAATGGAGGATTTTACATGGAATTGTTTCTGTGAATTCTTTTATTTCCATTTTAAACCCAAAGGTGACACAGGACTGCCCATTTTGTTCACAACGAGAGACTGTTTTTCCTACTTTTACACATTGCTCCAGGTTTCAGTCATTATTTGTTTTTAAAAAGCAACTTGAGGTTATTTCATGTGGGTTTTACTTTTCAGTTTTTTTATCTTTGGTTTTAAGTATGTCAGAAGAAACAGGCTCAAATGTCATCTGATTAATTTTATCTTTGGCCAGGCCAAAATGTCAATATACCTGAGCAGTAAAAACAAAGTGGGACAAAATACAGACTGCGATACCATAAGAGTTCTCTCTAGACTAATTAAATCAAGAATTCTGGTTGATTTGAACTTTTACAGGAATATGGAAGGCAGTGTGGTGTTGGGAGGAGGCTCTGTGCTCTGTAGTGGAGGGAGAATTTTATTTTGCACCAACATTAAGCTGATAGAAAAACTGTTTGTTGTGATGTGTAGACTAAATTAATTATTTATTCATGCTTTTTTCAATGCTTCTTTAAAGATTTATTTATCTGTTGAGCCACGCTGATTTTATTATGAATAATGGCACTTATGTAAAGACATGTCAATCATTTGTTGAGCTAATTTCTGTCATTAAATTGTTCAAAGTAAAAAAAAATTGTTCACCTCAGCCCCAGACACAGTGTTCTTAAAGTGAGTACATTATTCTCTCTCTGGGCAGCCTATTATCTCTCTCTCTCTCTCACACACACACACACACAAACAGCAGAGGAGGTGGTGTTGGGATTTCATAGCTCTCCCAGATGTTGGAGAAGAAGAGGAGATGGGGTTGTGCGCAGGTGGCAACACATCAAAAACTCTTCTCTTTTAGTCCCTTGCTCAGTGCGTGTCCTGGCCCACATGCTGGAATTGGACATGCCCCATGGCCTATGTGCTGAAAAGTACATACTGCTAAGTCAGGATGAGATCAACTTGTATAACTGTTCACACACACGCAATACTCACACGCACACACAGACTCACACGCACACAGACTTGGGTGAAAACCTGTACCACAGTGGCTGCTACAATCCAGAGCCTCTGGTCACTTGAAATCAGGCCCACAGGGAAGGCAATACACTCCAAATCATGGGAGCCTTTGCCAGTAACTGTTAGTGCTTGTTTAGATCAGTGGAGAGCCTTGGAAAGGCATTGGGCAGAGTATATGATGTGTGGGTGTGTGAGAAAAGTGAGTTGTATGTGTATGTATGAGAATCTGAGCTCTCTCTCCTCTCTCTGTGTGTGTGTGTGTGTGTGTGTGTGTGTGTGTGTGTGTGTGTGTGTGTTTTCTCTGGTAATGGGCAATTCTGAGAGATTCCTACATGTGTATTTTGCAGAATATGAGGAAGGCTGTGAGAACTGGCATCAGTGGGGTTGTAGCACCTTGTAACAACTATGTGTTTTGCTGAATTCTTCTTACCGAAAACATGCATTGTGCTTTTAAAAAGCTCACGTCATTTAAAACACATCTTTTGACATTTATACTGTAATTAATATCATACTCTTTTACACTGCATCAAAGGAATACCAGGTTTTCTTTTTACAAGTTCTCAAGTTACAAATCATTTCATTTGGACTGTGATTTTGCTGCTGGGAGTGGAAAATGAGTAGTTCACATGAAAGGAGCCAGGAAAGAGGTGAGGAACGGTAGGGGGAAATGCCCAGGCAGCTTCTACTCCTCTTGTTTATGAGTTTCACTCCCTCATCCCTTAGTGCCTTCAACTAAACCCAATTATTTTTCCTCGGACAGATGCATGACGTGTAACGTCCGTTTTAAAAGGCTATAAAGCTACTTTAGCTCTAAAAAACATTTTTCACTAGGCTAACTTCAGAGTCATTTTTGGAGTTGTAAAATTCATCATGAGCAGCAGCTTCAGATTGCTTTCTTTCAGACAGACTTAAAACATGATGTTGAAGATGGTGGAATGATACCAAACCACAGTAATAGAAAAAATATATATATATATTCTGGTTGTTCAAGATGGCTGCCCCCAAAACGTTACTGTGCTAAACTACGTATTGATGATTTGTTCATGTTTATAGATTATAGTATCACACTGTGTCGGTCTGTATGGCATCATGAAGGATTGGATGTGGTTTGAGGCACATATTTATGGGAAAGGTTTTGCTGAGGTAACTTAGTTAAATTAAATTCATTGTGCAAAACTAAAGAAGCAAACACAGTACACAAAACATGACTTACTTTATATATATATATATATATATATATATATATATATATATATTTTTTTTTTTTTTTTTAGTATTTACAAAAAGTTATTGAGTTAGTGTTTTTTAGATTATACTTCCAGGGCTTTTATTTTATTTTATTTTTTTTAGGGATGTAATAAATATACAGTATCTACCAATGACTAAGCTGTAGATTATTTTTGTTTGGTAGGCCTGCCTCACTTGGTCCGAACTAGGGGCTCAGGATGGGCTGTACTTGTAGGAATTGTAGACCATCAAATATCATGAGCAGGATGCGCGGTATAGGAAATGGGTGGATGGAAATGTCATGAGTAGGACTTTGTAGTCTATGCAAAATGTAACTGATAGCTAGTGTAGTTTGAATAAAACTGGGGTCATGTTGGGCTAGCAAATTAATTATTTTTGCTGTGTTTCTCAATTGATAAACACTTTTAGAATGTTAATCGTATGGTGATTCAGAGTAAACCAGAGCTTAGGGTTACAAAATGGTCCTTAACCATTGCATTGGATTTCAAAGATTAGTTGTCAAGCTCCAGGTACTACTGCTATGTCCGATTTTAGAAGAATGTTTCTACTGATCCAAGCCTTTATGTCTTTTACACAGGCTGTGCTGCTGAATAATTGTGTATCATCAGTATTGAAGTGAAGCCAAGAATATATTTTCGAATTATATGTCCACTTTAATAGGTCCCTGTACCGCTGCTCATTCATGCAATTATCTAATTAACCAATCAGGTAGCAGAAGCGCAATGCATACAATTATGCAGATACACATCAAGATGTGATCTCGGTGACTTTGACTCTGAAATGGTGGTTGGTGCCAAACAGGGTGGTTTGAGTATTTTCAGAAACTGCTGATCTCCTGAGATTTTTATGACACTCACTAGAGCTTGCACAGAATGCTGCTAAAAAACAAAAAAACATCCAGTGAGTGGCATTTCTGCCAGTGGAAATGCCTTGTTGTTAAGAGAAGTTCAGAGGATAATGGCCAAAATGGTTCTCACTGACCACAACTAACAACAACTAATCACTCTTTACAACCGGGGTGAGCTGAAAAGCATCTCAGAATGCACAACATGTCTAACCTTGTGGATGGGCTACAGCAACAGAAGACCACATTGGGTTCCACTCCTGTCAGACAAGAACATGAATCTGAGGCTACAATGGGTGCATGCTCACTGAAACTGGGCATTTGATGATTGGACAAAGATCAGACAACCTCCTTCTCATTTGTCGTTGTTTGTGATGTGATTTGTCCTGTGCTTTTCAGCACTTTCATGATTCAGCAGCATGAACTCACCATATAGCCCTGGTATCCACTAGACCATGCTCTGGACCAGTGATCACCAGCTATTATTTGAGTGATGGATCATTCTTTGCACAGCTGTGGCACTGACATTGTAGTGTTTGTGTTGGAGTTCTTGACTGTTTAGACATTATGATCACAAGTTAATGTAATTTTCTACTTTTAAAAATGTTAATTGATCCGTTTAGTAAAATGTCTGAGTAAATCACTTGGAAGTCAAGCATATTTCTCAGCAAACCCTACCAGACACCAGCATTAGTGTTAAGTAAACCACCACACTAGCGCACTGTTTCCCCTGAGTGAATCTGCTGAACCCCCACCACACCTGTTTATCCAACCAGCTAATTCCTCAACAATACACAATACACAAAATTTCATGGCCAGGTGCTACTCACAATCCATAGAGGACTTTCCCTGAAAGCTTGTTTTCAGCTAACCTATCAATGAGTTCCATAGAGGATGAAGCTCAGACAGACAGAACTTCCCAGTCAGCAGGAGAGGACTTGACACAACGGAATAAAATTAAATAAACTTCATTTTTACCTAAGGCGGCAAGAATAATGCTGTAGTTCACCAGCCACTGTGGCTACTTGTAACGGTGTGCCTTTATTTATAAAATGCATATGAATCATGTAAGGAAAATACGGCACATAGTTACTGCAAGGAAATGTTGTATGTGTCTGCAAAATTGCATGTTTAGTGTCCAAATATTGGCCAGCAACTATTAAAAATTTATTTTTTAAAGGCAACATTTCACACACACACACACACACACACACACACACAAGTACAATCAAGTGACCCACGAGCAAGGGAAAGGGACTTTGTGACCACATTTCCATCAGTACTGTTTGTACTGGCCAACCTTAAGATGAAGTTATACATTATTCTGCATAAAATTATTTTATTTTTTTTTAAGTTTACTTTGTTTAACTGTGTTTCTATTAAATCTAAAGAGACCGCCTGGGGCGATGGGACACTACATTGCTAAGTGCTTTTGGCTCGACTCTCGTCTAAGGGTAAAGTTGTTTATTTTTATGGCAGGAGGTGAAACAGTGAAGCATTGATGCAGATTTCAACATCTGTTATAACACACCTGCATATGCACAGACATGCATGCACATACACACAAACACACACACACACACACACACACACACACACACACACACTCAGCAATGATCTGCAGTTAAGGACACTTACATGCTGAACGAATGTGAAACTTAGGGTTTGTGCACAGATTAGAACTGGCTCAGGTTGGGGTTTAGGGAGACATTACTAAACATTCATGGCTTTTGACCTGTGATTTATTCCCCCCTTTTACACCCTGTGTTCCAGTACTGTTTGTAATTGCACCCTCATTGACTTGCCTCCCTCCATGTGCCCTTGGCTAAATCCCAGCTGCTATTTTAATATGGCCATTACATTTGTATGCACTGAAACCTAAAGCCCTAAAATCATAATCCAACCTTATTTTATTATCTATACATTTCGGTAGTCTGTACCATGCCCCAAAATTGGTCACTACAGTATTACATTGCCTTCACTTTGTATATACCAAAAGTTAAGACACCTAGGATTTTTACGTTGCCATGCATTTTCTGGGTTAATTTAATTATTGTATCTACTTTATGTCTATAAAAGGTCATTTCAATATAATAGAGAAGAGACAGATTTATTTCAGCTTTTATTTACTATATCATTTTCAGTGGGTTAAAAGTTTACATAGTCTTTGTTAATAATTAGTGGCATTGTCTTTTAATTATTTAACTAGAGAAAAAAAACCTTGGGGGACACAGTGGCTTAGTGGTTAACACGTTTGCCGCACACCTCCAGGGTTGGGGTTTCAATTCCTCTGCCCTGTTTGCATGTTCTCCCTGTGCTTCAGGGATTGCCTCCAGGTACTCTGGTTTCTTCCCCCAGTCCAAAGACATGCTTTGTAGGCTGACTGGCATTTCCAAATTGTCTGTAGTGTGTGAATGTGTGTGAATGTGTGTGTGTGTGTGTGTGTGTGTGTGTTTGCCCAGCAAAGTCATCTAGATGCAAGTATTTTTTCTGTAATTGGCCCCAGTATCCAGGTGTTGATGAATTCATCTTTAGATGCTGTTGCGGTCCCGAGTTATTTTAGGCACGTAACCTTTGCTTATGAAACACAGCTTGGATGAAGGTTCCTATAATAATTATCAATAATTATCAGACTGTCTCTCAGTTATCGTTCCTGTCAGAGCTGTTAGAGAAAGTTGTGCAGTCACAAGTGATCCTGTTTTTAAATTCACCTAAGTTATTGGAACCTTTCCAAACTGGCGTCACTGCAGAGACTACTTTGCAAAAAATTTCCAATGATATTTTACTGGCAGTGGGTGCTAGTAAAAATACGTGTTGATGCTATTGTATCTTACCTTTGATACTGTAGATAATAACACTTCTTTAGCATTTACAGCATTTGATTGGTATCAAGGGTACTGCCCCACAATGGTTCAGCTCATATCTTAAAGACAGGTCCTTTTGGGTAGCGTTGGGTAATTTCTCCTCATCTTCCGCTCCTATTATTAGTGGTGTACCTCAAGTCTCCAGTCTTGGCCCACTTCTTTTTAACATGTGTGTGTCCATTGAGGAATATTATTAGAGCGCATAATGTCTCTTTTTATCTATATGCTAATGATACCCAGTTGTACCGTTGAAAGCTGGCGACTCCATTCAACCATTGTTGGACTGTCTTGACGATATTAAAAAATGGATAACAAATAACTTTCTCCAACTTAATGATAACGACACAAAAATAATTGTTTTTGGTCCATCGAAATTGAGACATGGTCTCATTAATGAGCTTCGTAATCACTTCCCTTGAATTTCTTCCCAGGATAGGAAACTTGGTATCATCCTGGAGAATTATGCTTAACCAATAAAATAAATTCAGTCGTTAAGAAGCGTCTTTATCAATTAAGGATCATTTCTAAATTTAAAACATTTTTATCTTTCCAAGGTTTCCAAGGTTATTCATGCTTTTATCACACCTTTAGGTTATTGTAATTCATTGTACTTGGGTCTCCCTCAGTCATCTCTTGCTCATCTCCAGATGGTTCAAAATGTTGACCAAGACAAAGAAATATGACTATGTCACCCCAACTTTAGCATCGCTCCATTGGCTCCCCATTCATTTTAGAATCCAGTTTAAGATTCTGTTGTTTGTCTTTAAAACTCTTAATGGTCAAGCTCTTTCTTATTTCAAAGATCTTCTTACACCACATTTATCTAGCAGATTTTTAAGATCTTCTGATAGGTTTCTTTTGCATGTCAAATTTAAAAACTAAGGGGATAGAGCTTTTTCCGTCACTGCCTCTCATTTATGGAATCATTTACCACTGGATATCTGCCTCGCACCTTCTATTATCTTTAAAAAAAAATTTATAAAAAAGAGGCTGAAAGCATATCTCTTCTCCTAGGTGTTTAAATAATGTTTTACTATTGTTTATTGTCTGTCTCTGTTTGGTTTTATTCTGTTTTCTGTTTAAAATTTTCTTACTCTGTTCAGCACTTTGTTCAGCTTTGCTGTGTTTATATGTGCTACATAAATAAATTTTACTTACTTACTTGTCAAGGGTGTCCCCTGCCTTATGCTCAGAATCCTCCTGGTATAAGATAAACAATACAGAAAATGGATGGAAGGAGAAAAATGCTTGGGGAAGTCTTCCACAAGCTTCTCACCATATTTTACTGGACTTTATGCTCATTTCTCATGACAGAACTAGTGTAACAAACAGAATATTCTTTTAATATCTCCGGAACCGAAGCAGCACAAACCAGCACAAACGCAGCACAAACGATTGAGACTATTTTGCTGACGTTTTGCGTTGGTGGGGGGGCCAACTTCACGCAGGTAGGTTTACTCAGACACACTATTCCCATTCAGTGCACTAAATTTTTAAGTGATTCAGGTCAGGGCTTTGCTGTGTGTTGTAAATGGTAAATGGTCTGCACTTATGTAGTGTGTCTACACTGTGTGTACACTGTGTCTCATTCACTCACACACCAATGACAGTCATGCAAGGCGTTAGCCTGGCATTGGGAGCAACTTGGGGTTCAATATCTTGCCTAGGGTAAGAATTAGGGTTAGCTAACTCTAACTTTAACCCTCTTTCCCAAAAACAGTTCAATATTTATTTTATCTGAGTATAAAACATGCCTCCAGAAAGACTGGTGATCATTTGCAAACTTCAAGCTGGTATTGTAAGCCAGTCTTGCAGTAGGGGCTTCTTCCTTTCACAACAACCTTTCAGGCCATGGTGATGTAGTACTCTCTTAATGGTGGATGTACATACTTTGGTCCCTGCTGCCTGCAACACCTTCATCGATTCCTTTGTTATGGTCTTTGTCCATGGTATTAAGGGCAAAAAGACACTCGCTGAATCCCAATTGGCATACTATCTGAATTTCCGGTGACATGTCTTTGTACTCGCATTGTGAAATGTCACCAAAAATGAAAAAATAAAAAAATAATAAAAAAATAGTTTTATGTGTCATATAAATTTGTTTGGTTAATCGCATGCATATCTGTCATAATATGTCAAGCATGATCATAAGCAAGCTACTGGACTTTAAAACGAGACTTTAGAAGGACTTTGCAATTGACAGACATTAAAACGACCAAGTCCCTGATTAGTGCCATGACTACTGAACTAGGTAGCTGATTGAGACATACCTTTTTAAATACAGCCCCAAGTATGCTCCTTCTGCCATTTTGAATGTTGAATGAGTGTGTTCAGTAAAGACATGAAAGATTTTTTTGTGTTATTCTTTTAGGCACATTATATTTGTCAATACCCCTGACTTAGACGAAGATCAGATTACATTTTATGACAAATTTATTTAGAAAACCATGAAATTCCAAAGGGTTCACATACTTTTTCTTGCCACTGTATATGCACAACATATACCAAAACAACATCGACTACAGTCTTGTTTTACAATTAACTCCTAATTATGACAATTGGCCAATCAGATGCTAAGTCATGCCAACCATTTCTGGAATCTTCCAGGCTGTTTAAAGAGACTCTAATTGATTACTTAAAATTTCTTTGATGTGAACAAAGTATATGCCCTAATTGACTGGCCAAAAGAAATGCATGGTAACATGAAATGTGTGGAGTTTAAATGTGAAATTGAGTTTAAATGTGTTTAGCCTAGGTGTATGTAAACTTTTGGCCTCATCTCTAGCTCAGCTTTTACTACATGTAGACTACATACTGAATTTTCAGACAGAAAAGTGGAGGTCTTTAGAGTTATGTTTGGTCTGTATGAACCAGCAACGCTTTATTCTGTCATTTTATGCTGTTTTACAGAGCATTATTTACACTTTAGAAATTTCTGAGGTAGAATCTACCATCGTTACCCTAAAACAGGAAGTCAGAGTGGGATGTGAAATTTTAAATTCTTTCATGTTCTGTGTTGCAATATTTTTCACATGTAAATGTTAACTTCTATCAAATATCATGAACATTAGTTTTTTCTATATATATCTTGAAAGGCTAATTAAGTAACAATATTACACAACATTAATTACAGAATTTACTCAAAGACTGAAAAGTCTCAGATACAGCAGAAGGAGGAAACTCAGCGCAAGAAGAGTGAAAGGTAGAAGAATTGATCCATTTTTATAAACCTCTCTAATACGCACAGGCTGAACTTTATAGGACAACAGAACCTGTAAGGAGTTTTAAACACATTGTTTGTGTTAAAATATAATAACACTATTAGATGGAAAATGAAATCAACTCATGTTAGTTCTTTTTAAGTGACTGTTGGCTTTACTTCACTTCCTGCAGGCCTTTGCGTGCAAAAGCTTAATTAGTAGTTCTGGGAATATCTGTGAAGAAACAGATTAGTCCACACTGAGAACTGAACCGCAACAGGCTGATACTGAGTGCCAGAGCCGTTCGAAATAACTGCAGAATAATGATCATGACCTTGGGGTCAATGAGATGTTTTAGAAAACAACCGAGTGTTAAGAATTTTTTTTATCAAGATTTGTGACTACTCTGGTATACAGTAAGCACAGGTTTTTATACATCACAGAAAATGAAGCTGATTGTAGAGAAATCTAACCTTAACGCAAGACTATGAAATTTGCTGTGTATATGAAATTTGATCGAAGATATGCAAGGAACTTTGAGTAACTTTTTTTTTTTTTTTTTTGTAAAAGGAGGATAACATTTCAGGGAAGCATTCTGACTTGAAACATGAGGCTTACTCAAAAACAACCTACAGTATACCATCATCGTGAAATTACAGGTTTGGGCTTCACTGCACACCTCAAATCTGAGCCCATGACTGACACATTTCAGCATATGTTTCTGATTGTGGATATGAGCTCTTGAAACCACAGAAAACTGACAAACTCAGAAGTGCAGCAGTTCTTTAAGGGCTGAAGCGATCTGGGTGTATATAGTTACCTATAGAAAGGTCATGTATGTTATGATTGGGTCCTAGAGTGCCAGAGTGAAACCTTGGAAAAGGCTTGAGGTTTTTGGTGAGTAAGGTGTTTAAATAGTTGGCGTGTAAATATTTTTCATGCGTAGTTTATAGCGATTAGAATCAGAGAGATATAGGTAACTTTTTATGCATAGGAAAAAACCCTCCTAATGACCGATCTAGTGCTAAAATGTAGCATGTAAATCCTTAATTTGACACTTCTATAAAGACAATTTTCAATTAGAAATGTTTTTATGCACACTCTGCAGTCTTAATAAATTAATTCCTAGTCATCAAATAAAATGAAACACTTTAAAATATTTTTTTCTCAGAGCCCTTTCCTCTCTTCTGGATCTCGGTCTGGTTCCACAGTTGCAAATGTGTGACACATTAATCCATTCTATCATATTCTGTACCACTTATTATACACAGGGTCACCAGGAGCCTGGATCCTATCCCAGGGAACTTAAAGCATGAGGGGCGGGACACCCTGAAGAGCTGGGATGCCAGCCCATCACAGGGCACAATCACGCACACTCACACAAACATTGACATACTACAAACAATTTGGATGCCATTCAGTCTACAACGTATGTCTTTGGACTGTGGGAGGAAACCAGAGTAAAGGGAGGAAACCCCCAAAGCACAGGTAGAACATGCAAATTCCACACCCACAGGGCAGAAGCAGGAATTGAATTCCCAGCCCTGGAGGTTTACGGCAAATGTGCTACGCCCAATTGACACATTGTTGGTGAAAACAAGAATGACATAGTACCTTAATAATATCTTGGGCCACCATGAGCAACCACAACTAAGGGGATGTAGCTGCACCCAAACTTATTCTTCTGGTCAGATTAACAATTTAAACAAAACTGAGAAATGTAAATGTACAGTCTGACCTGAAATCCAGATGTAATGAATGTTCACAAACTCAATTGTCCAAAGATGTCGCGTTGTTGCTTCCCTGTGGCCGTTCTTGGCAGCTGCAGCACTGTCTTCTTCTGGGTTCCACTTTCGCGCTGAACAGAAGCTTGCGATGTCACGTTGGATGAATGCCAGGATGGGTAGGCAGGTCTTTTACGTTGAGTGCGGGACGGAGACTTCACGAGGGGCAGGCCCGTACAACATTTCCTGGGATGCTGGCAATCGTTGCTCACTCCACAATGGCTACGTTGTCCATGTCCATGGATGTCGATGTTTTCCACCACGCCAAACAATACTTTTTCCACTGCAGTTCATGAAGCGGTATGTTCTTCACTGTGGCAGTAGGCCATGTTTTTTACTGCTTTTACAGAATAGGCCTACGTTCTTCTTCACTGCCTTACCAAAGGCAGTAGGCCTACGTTTTTCACTGTAGCTGCTCCCAAACGTATTCTTCTGGACAGATTAAAACGTACACTTCAACTGATGTTGGTCGTTTCTTTTATTGCATTCCTTCGCAACTTAAGCGCATTCAATCACCGTTAAACACCATCAAACAGTCAAAACACAGTCAAACACCACCAAAACACAATCAAAACGTCAAACAGTCAAAACACAGTCAAAACGTCAAACAGTCAAAACACAGTCAAAACACAGTCAAAAGTCAAAAACAGTCAAACACAGTCAAAAGTCAAAAACAGTCAAACACAGTCAAAAGTCAAACACAGTCAAAAGTCAAACACAGTCAAACACAGTCAAAACACAGTGAAAAACTGAAATAAAGTACACAACACATTCTCACATGAGCATATTGTACATAAGCATGTTCTTAAGAGTCCATGAGTATTCATTCATCTTGCTCACATATTAAACTAGCATTAATGGCCTTAGGAAACATTTGCACCATTACATTACAATACAAACATGAAAGACACAACATCACAAACCAACATACCGTGTGCGCCTTCCGACCAGGAATCTAGGAGTTGCTTTACTGTTTAATTATTCCCTTCTATAGCACCTAACTCCGTGTACAGCGTAGCACCAAAAAACTGCATGCATATGTTTGCACTGCTATTAGTTAGGCTAATCACATGACCACAGTAACTTCAATTAAATGCAGCTCACTAGTTTAACCTGTAGGTGTCACTATTTCTGCAACCCTTGTAAAACAAAACTCACATAGGCAAATTATTATTAATATTTACATTGTATAAAAACATAACAAATAAATACTTTAAAGGCTTAAAGAAACAAAAGAACCATACATGTTTTCAGCGACAGCTACAAGGGACAAGTGAGCCAAAATCACACCAGCACAACAGAGCCACTGATTTTTCCTTTAATTTGTATGCAATATTTTTAAGTTTAATTTTTTTCTTAATAGACCCAAGAATAGGTGACCTCAGGTTTTACACAAAATTACAACAGGCTTAGAGTAAATTACAATCAAACTAGCAATATATGTACACACTGGAGATTTCAAGTTAAATGCCTTGAAACCTCTGGTTAATATAGAGGCTATAGGCCTGTGTGTTTTATTGAGATGTGGGCAACTACCAAATACATTTCCTTGTAAATGTGCTTAGGCAGCTTTTGGTTGCGATTTTGAAGTGTCTTTAGCAGGTTTGCACAGGTGTGGTCCTGTGTGCCTCCGCTTGCATTTATAATCCTGCAATTTGATGTTTTCCTACTTGAACACACTAACTAATCCTGGTTTCATTTTACCCTCATGCTCTATACCTTTGACTCAGGTCATCTCTTTAGATTTTTCACCAGTAGTACACTATATGGCCAAATTTTCCAGACACTTGCCCATCACACCCGTATATGGTTCTTCCCCAAACTGTTGCCACAAGGTTGGAAGCACACAGCTGTATAGGATGTCTTTGTATGCAGTAACAAGTTACAATTTCCCTTCACTGGAACTAAGAGGCACAAACATGTTCCAGCATGACAACTACTGCACAGAGCTCTGACCTCAGCCCCACTGAACACCTTTGGGATGAACTGGAACGCTGATTGCACTCCAGACTTCCTCACCCAACAACAGTGTCTGAACTCACTAATGTACCGGAATGAACACAAATCCACACAGCCATACTGCAAATTTTAGTGGATAGACTTCCCAGAACATTAGAGGATATTATAACAGTAAAAGAGGGACTAACTCTATATTAATGGCCATGGTTTTAAAATAGGACAGTATATAAATACATATTTGTGTGATGGTCAGGTATCCACATACATTTGGCCATATAGTGTAAGTAATATTAGTAACCATAGGTACATTTATTTCAAATACCCTATTCATAATTTTCACAATTGCATTATTTGGATTTAAAGTGATGAATGGAATTGCACAATAGATCCATGGTTTAGAATGAATTATTTTATGTTTGATTGACTTCTAATCAGTTTTATTTATATAGCATTTTTGACAGTGGAAATTGTCACAGCTTTACAGAGATCCGGATATAGATTTAAATTTGTACCTGATGAGCAAGCCAGGAAAAAAAGATGACATGAGGAAGAAACCTTGAGAAGGAACCCATCCGCATCTGTGTCACACTTGATAGTGCCATTATGAATCACAGCTGTATACTATAGAGTCCTGCAGTGGTGCTTGTGTTGAAAGGATCTTGAGCAACATGGTCATTATAGTTTTAACTTTATAAATTCAAAGTGAAGTTATCCACTGTTCAATGATTGGGACTTGATTGTAAGTGTTAACTGTTTTAGCAAGTGCAGAGAGAACACAGATTAATACGTATGCTCTTGTCTTGAAATGATTTAAGAAGATGAACATTCTGTGCTGAGTGCAAGCAGGGACTCTGGCAAGACTAGCTTTGACAGCATACTGTAACCAAAAGGGAGAGCCAGAAGGTAACACAGACATGAAGGAGCCCTGGGACATAAAGCAGCCAATGGCTGGAATTATAACTCCCCGAACGAGCCCGGAATCAGACCTAAGTGTGGATTCGAGTATTCAGGTCAACTATGAAAATGCTCTTAACAGCAGTTCAACAGAAGCAACAGTGATGGGCATGGAGCCTAAAATCATGTTTTTGGTTGAGATTTTTGAACACACTTTAATTGTATCAAAATATTATATCTGCAATATAAATAAGCTGGACACAAAGTTTCAGGATGTGTAAACCACTGTTTCACCCTTAGTGCAATTTCTAAATGGGTTATTTTGACACAAACTTGGTATAAGAGATTAAGAATCATAATACATGTCAGGATGCTGATGAAGAATAAGACAGGGATGAATCCTCCTCCTTCCTTCTCCCTCTGATGAAAGGATTGAAAACAGGAGGCGCTCACTTCTACTGCGGCCTATTGCTCACTTACCACATGCTGCGTAATTTCAGTGTGTTAAACAGATTGATGGTGGAGGCTCTTCTCCAGTAAGGCATGGTGGAGAAAAACGGTCTGATTGAGGTGATCACTTACCAGGGGAACCATAAAGCGAGGCAGGGCGCCCAGCTAAACACCGTAAATCCTCCGTTTCGTGTTAATTCTCCCACAAACTTTGCAGTAAATGATTGCACTGGCCGACTCCCTTGTCACATAAATCAGGTGGGGTGTAATTTCTGAGCCATCTCTCCGGACAGATAAATACAGAGCATAAACCGCAGCTCCATTTCCACGGTCAACACAGGCCGTGGGAAATGCATGTCTTAGGGAAACAAATGAAAGCAGGGAAAAAATAATTGAGATCGTGGACATTGATTCATGCCCAGATTTTTTGGTTTATGATGTTTTATCACTGTTTTATGATGCTTTAGTTAGAGATAGAGCGTGTACGTAAGGTTCTTGATCTACCGTAATTTCCGGACTATAAGCCGCTACTTTTTTCACGCGCTTTGAACACTGCGGCTTAAACAATGATGCGGCTAATTTATGGATTTTTACGGGCTAACGAGTTTCATGCCGCCAAAACCTTTAGCCTCGTCACATCGGACAAATGAAATGACCCAACAGGTCACAGTGGACCAATGAAACTGTTCGAATTAAATCTAACGCGCTCACACTACATTCTTCAGATCAGTCGTTTTGCACTTCATGCACACCCCCTCATCAGGGAAAACACACGAAGAAATGCATATTGGTGATGTCATGTCTCCGCCCCATCTCGTCATGTGTTGTCGAGTCAAGTGTGTTTTGGTATTGCCCGCAGCTGTTAGCAGTTTGGCTGGTGTGTATATATACACCGGGAGACATGACACACATAATGCGGGTAATTAGATATAGAGTTAGAATTAGGTAGCAAATATAGTTAGAGTCTTAGTGCTTGTTCATGTCTGAGTTCATGTGAAGGCATAAGCTATAAGCATAGCTTATAGCTTAGCCTGTAGCCTAGTAGCTTATAGCCTAGTAGCGGATAGTATAGCTTCGAGTTGTATAGACTTAGTTTAGAATATAGATGTAGAAGTGGTTTATAGAGTATAGATATAGTCTTTGTTTCATGTCATAGTTAATGTTTAGGTTAGTTGCTTTAGTTAGCTTAGTTCATTGAGCTGGTCGTGGTTCTTGTATCTCTTGAGTCTGCTCTCCTCTGTTTCAATAAAAGCTCTCGTCCTAACTGCATTTGCATCCGTCCTGCTTCGTTTACGTCACGGATCGTGACAGTTACAACGTGGACACCTGCGGCTTATAGACAAGTGCGGCCTATATATGTACAAAATAGTTTTTCTTTTTAAAATTAGCCGGTGTGGCTTATATTCAGGTGCGCTCAATAGTCCGAGAATTACGGTAGGTTAATATGAAACTAACTGATGCAACCATAAATGGCCTTCTTTTTAATGTGAAGGGAGCAGGAGGAGGCACTCAGGATGTGTTTATGTAAAACCCCCATGAGAGAATTTGAACAAGAATTACTGTGCTGGACACACACACACAGAAATATTCCACACACAATGAGCCTTCAGCACTGACTGCAGGGAGAACAAGAGCTAGTTGTTCATTTATAAATTAAACTAGGGGTTTAGCAAAAATATCATGTTCAAATTGGATATTAAACAACCCCATCCCTATAACGTACAAGGTACATACACACACTCTTCTGTTCTTAGGTAGAATCTCTTCGACTGACTCGAATACAGGTTTCTGATCATCAGGTTATTTTAAAAAGAAAAATTTGTTAAAAATATAATGTATCGCTTACTGCAAACATAGTTGATTAAACCGAGACCCGTGTGGGATTTTCTTCTTTAGTTTGGCACTGGACCTCTGAGGCTTGTGTAGCTAACGAGGTGGATTTAGTAATCATGCTGTAAATTACATTGTAACCTCCAAAATCATAGAGAAAAGCTGGAAACTGTGTAGATCATAATACACACTATACGGTCAAAGATTTATGGACACCTGACCATCACACCCATATGCAAGTCTTCTCCGAACTGTTGCCACAATGTTTTAAGGTCCATGTATGGTGTAGTTTTACAATTTCCCTACACCGGAACTAAGAGGCCCAAACCAGTTCTAGCACGATGTGCACAAAGCGAGCTCCATTGAGTGTCCTGTACAGAGACCTGACCTCAACCCCACCGAACAACTTTGGGATGAACTGAAACTCCGACTGCACCCCAGACCTCCTCACTCCTCAACATCAGTGTCTGATATCACTACTGCGCTGGTCAGTGAAGAAACACAAACCCCCACAGCCACGCCCCAAAAATATAAAAAAAACCCTTTCAAAAAAAAAAAAAAAAAAAAAAAAAAAAAAAAAAAAAAAAAAAAAAAAAAAAAAAAAAAAAAAATAAATGAGAGGGGTAGGTGTCTACATACTTTTAAACAATATAATGTAGCTTCAGTGTAAAATTTAATTATCAATCTTCACACACCAGGTCTGTCTGTAAAACGTGTAAAACTGAGTAAATTTGATTGATCTGAGTAAACTTAATTGAATACACATTTAACATGTAACTCAGTTCACCAGTCAGATATGTTTAATAGTGGATGTAAAAGTGATAACAGGCAGGATGAATAACTGTTTGAGCCAGGCTGAATCATCTTGTATCAATCAGTACGATATCAAAACAGCTGTCTTTAATGAACCACGGCATTCATCCTATGTATTATGTATTCGTTCGTTGACGGCATCCTACTGATCAAGAATATCAAATGTGTGCCTAAGAGTTACAAAACCAGAACTACAGGGATATTATGCAAAAATATTCCTTTTAAATGAATGCAATTCATTAATGCTTAAGAAACATTTTATCTCGGTTTCTGATACAATTCATTTCAGGAGTTCGGATTTGTCCATGTGTTTGTGTCTCGTGCCAAACAACGCCTCCTCGCACAATTTTGTTTTAATCCAGCGACGGGGAGACGTCAGCACAGCTGCACGAACACGAAGAAGGCTTGATGGTGTGCTGCGTTGTGTCCAAACACTGTTTCTCATTTTCCTGCAGCTAGAAACAGTCATCTGCTCTTGTATAAGCTCCCTCATGCCCCATTGAAGCCCCATCATCTTCACTTCTAACACAAACATGAATCAAGTCCCCCAGCCCACCCCCACAAAAAAAGTCCACACGTACACGCGCGCACACACACACACACACGTGCAGCAACGTTGAAATGAACATTTTGTTCGTGCAAAGGCAAATAAAAAAAAAAAAAAAAAAACAGAGTTAAAAAAATTATCTTACAAAGCAACAACTAAAAACATCTCTGCTACAACTCATTACACATCAAGAAATACGTACATTAGTGCAATTTTTTCAGTTTTCTCAGATACTTGTGTGGTCGGGTTTGGTCCATGTCAGAATGAGGTCAGGGACGAACGAGTCTGTCGTTTTCCCGTTTCCTTCCTTTGCTGAGGGCCTGATCCCAGCGCTGGAAAAAAAAAAAAAAAAAAACTATCAGAAAATCATGTCGCTCAGACTCGCAGCACACATGCAGAACACACACTGCCACTTCATTCTCCTGCAGTCTTGAATACAGCAGGCTTTTTGTGTTCGCACAGCAGACCATCAGCGTACACATCGTAGAACAGAACATAACCCCCCACACACACACACACACCATCAACACACAATACACACTCATTTTTCTTGGCCTATTCTCACTCTGGTTTCTGCGAATGAACAGAGCAAACTAATCCCGAAGCCTTCACTGACAGACATTTTACTTTTTCATCCATTACTGTGTTACCAAACAGAGAAGATGCCATTAATATAAGTCAGTAGAAAATAACGGACTAGCTGTGGGGAATCTGAGACCTTTGTAGGCTGTAAAAAAAATGGCTGTAATATCAGTGGGGAAAAAAAAACTTCGTATGAGAAAACGTTGACCTTAACGAATAACAAGTCAGCTGAGAATGAATGAATGAATGAATGAGTGAATCTTTAAGGGCTTACTTGGCGGTTAAACTCTTTAATCATGTTTCATGCAGATGATTATTTAAAAAATAATTATAATAAAAAAAGGCATCAGATATCAGCAATATTTCCTGACCCTGCAACTTTGCTCTTGCGTTATACCCGTTTGTTCTTGAATGGCATATATTTTTCTTGTTGTTGTTTGGTGATGGAGATTTGATTATTTTCCAATAACAGGAAGCCCCTTACATATTAAAGTGCACAGGATGGAGAGACCTGCAGTGTATGACAACCATGTAGGTACAGCAGAACTGTGAACATACACTGTTTACTTGAACAAGTTAACATCCAGCCAAAGCTGGATGTTATCTCCAAAATATGATCGATAGTGAAACTTAAATGTGTGCGAGACGGCTTTGTGTTGTCCATTTGAATGAGTTGTTGCTGTACAAATTATAACATAAAAATATTTTAAACCTGTGATTTGAAATAGAGCAGACATTACTGTCAGTACTGCCATTATAGAAAACTAATTAACACCTTCTGACCAATCAATTGTGAGTTCAAATCCCAGCACTGACAACTTTACACTACTGGGCCCCTGAGCAAGGCCCTTAACCCTCAACTACTCAGATGTACAAATGTATGTAGCTCTGGATAAGGGTATCTGCAAAATGCTGTAAATGCAAGTATGCAATACCTTCACTTTGCGTCCCACCCGGTCTTTCCACTTCTGTGCGATGGACCCCTCAATAAGAAGCAACCTGAATATGAAATAAAAAAAATTTATAACAATAAAAATTTTATGAGTACTAGTAGTACTAGTTATTGTTTATTATTATTATTATTATTATTATTATTATTTATAGTGGGTACAGTGCCAAACTCCATAAATAAAGGCTCAAAGAAAGAAACAGTACCGTGATCGTTCCTCGTTCTCGTAGCCCATGATGATGTATTCTTCATTGGGCGTAAGTGGGGGACACAGACATCCCGAACTGTAGTGCAGTGTCACAGTATCGCGAGGAATGTGAACCAGAGAAGACTTCAGCACATCCTTCACTTCCACAACGGCGCTGAGGTCGTGACTGCGGGTTTTTATCTCTTTCACCCGCGCGCGTATTACTGCGAGAGGATATCAGACGTTAGCACTTCGTATCCGTTCACATATTGGAATTAATAACCTGCTTGTACGCATCTCAGACGCACCATAATTGTAATTGTTCTTAGTGTAGGTCTTTTGGCCGAGTTTCACAGACTTGCACTTGCACCGATCTGAAATAGAAAACAAAACACGTGCTGTAAAAAAAATTTGAATTATAAAAAAAATTTAAATACTAAACACAGATTACGCAAATTACCCTCACAGACGTCATGAGTGTTTACAAAGAACTAGAATAAATAACTAATAAAATGTTAATAATGTCAACTATTAAATTAATCATTAGATAAGGTCTTAACATTTTTATAGGTTTTTCAAACGATAAGGAACTTAACTTAAAAAGATCTTTATAAGTCAATAACCAGCAAGCTTTCAATGTTCGTGTTTTTGCCACAAACAGCCATGCAGTGTGAACAGAAAATGTTCTTTGCTTTTGATTCAGTAAAGCATGAATTGTACCTTTAACATTAATGTCAGAAATGTAATATAGGGAGTCTGCAGGTGTCTTCAAGTTACATTTCAATATTTTCTTTAAAGTACAGTTTAAGACCAACTTTGCAGTTATGATGCACTAAATACAAACAATCCTTGAAATAACTTGCACATAAATAATCTGAGCTTCGGAGTTGTTGAGAAGTTTTAACCAGTAAGAGTTTGTTGTTGTTGTCTTGCCACTTTTGGCTGAAGATGCACCGTGCTTGATGTAGTTTATTACTAACTGATCCACAGCACTGACATTTCTATGTTTTGGCTGTTACTGTAAGGGTTTTGTTTTTTGTACCGGCACTTAGCCACTCAAACCAAGTGGAAGTTCATATTGAAAAATTCAGATTGTGTGATTTTATGTGAGTCTAATGCAGAGGCTGGGGACTGAAATGCTTGTTAAAATCTGCATGAACAGGCCAGTGAGGAGAATACCAACAATTTGTTGTCACTTGTGTGTCAAGTGTTACAAACACCAGAATGACCATAGCTCAAAATCAAAGGGTATATTAGTTCAAATTTAAAGTAAGTTAGTACGTTAGGCCTACATTTGATAACACGCAATTTCAGAGAAGACTTAAGGACCCACAGACACCCTGTAATACATACAGTCACCTCCAAAACTACTGGAACAGCAAGGCCAATTTATTTGTTTTTGCTGTAGATTGAGAACATTTTGGTTTGAGGTCAAATGATGAAGATTAGAAGAGAAATTGAGCTTTTGCTTCATGGCATGTAAAACAACATAGAACACAAAATGTGCTATATCAGACCACCCAATTTGTAGATGAACAAGATTATTGGAACATGTGACTGACAGGTGTTTCCTTTAACCCGGGTGTGTTCTGTTACATTAATTATTTAAAGAAAAAAATAGCTCGGGAACATCTACTCTTGGTCTTAACCGTCAGTTTCACCTGGGAAAAGAAAGAAACCACTAGTGTACTGAGCAACAGGCACCGAATGGGTCGTCAAAGGAAAACAACAGCAGCTGATAACAGAACCATTGTGAGAGCTGCAAAGAAAACCCCCAAAACAACAGTCAGTGACCACAACATCCTCCACAGGGCAGAAATACTGAGGCCAAACCACAAGATGCAAACCACTCAGTAAATAATCAGTAAGCATCAGAAAGCCAGAATGGAATTCACAAAGAAATACAGAGATCAACCACAAGAGTTCTGAAACCAAGCTGAACCTCTACCAAAGTGATGGAGAAAGAAAGGATCTGCTCATGATCCAAAACATACAAGCTAATCTGTGAAACAGGATAGAGGTAGTGTCATGGTTTTCGTTTGCATGGCTGCTTCAGGAACAGGCTCACTAATCTTTATTGATGTAACTTATGATGGTAGCAGCAGAATGAATTCAAAAGATTACAGGAACATTTTGTCCACAAATTTACTGAGAAATGCATACAAATTAATCACGAGAAATGTAATCATGCAGAAACACAATGATCCAAACCACACTGCCAACTCAACAACAGACTTTATCGGGGGGAATGGATGAGCAGCATTTGACCTCCTGTAGAGGAGACTGATGGGAGAAACCCCCAAAACAAACAACTGAAAGAGGCTGCGATAAAAGCAATACGCAACCAAATATTAAATGTTATTTACATCAATTTACTTCAAGACTTATCCGTTCCTGTTCCTATTTTTTGGCTCACCTAAAAAGTGGGTGATCTGATACAAAAGGTTATATGTTTTATGCTGTTTAACACATCTAGATGTTAAATACCAGGAAATAAACGCCGAAATCCTAAATTCTATTTTGATTACAAACTGAAATATCTTGGGTGTATAGCACAAACAAATCAATCGGCCTTGCCTTTCCAATCATTTCGGAGGGGGTGGTGTCTAAAACTGCTGTAGTGATCAAATGCACATGCAAAGGTGATGAAGAGAAGGAAAAAAAAAACTGTGCAAAGTACCACTGACTCCTTTACAGTTGCCACTGTTCACTTCTGTCTCGAAGTCAGGGTTCATTTCTATAACGAAGAGAAACAATGAGCTCCCCCCCAGTGTAATCCTGATATTTTCTCCCAACATAATCCTGATCGTTTCCCCAGCTTCATCCTGATCTTTTCACACAGTAACCTTAGGTTTTACCCAGTATAAACCCGAGATCGTCAGCCTAATCTTTTCCAAGCATAAGCCTGAACTTTTTCACAGCGTAAACTTGAGATTTAACCAGCAGAAGACTGAGACTGTATGGAGCATAAGCCTGATCTTTTACCATTGTAAACATTATTTCACATCGCCCATGTTTTCTGGGTAGAAAGTGGACTGCTATTTTACAAATTCTCTATAAAGAAACAGAATAAAAATTAAATGTGTTCGTATCCTGCAACAAGACAACAATCAGAATTTTTTTTTTTTTTTTGAAAATACATTTGACCCTCTTGGCCTATATAACTAATATGAATAAAGCAGGGAATTATATCTTGCAGAGGTATAACATGTCAAGATTGAGAGGAAAAGACTGCTCAACCAGTTAGAACATGCAGAATCCCACATCCCACTAGGGCACTTCTCATGCATGAGAGATGCACCACCCACCCTCCTGACACTCCCAGATGCCTGGACACATTATAGTCCAATTATTACAAACTTTCAAAACTTATATTCCATGATTTGTATTTAGTTAAGCAGATCAACTGCCAATCCCTGCATGACATTTAAATCCTTTCTGGATCTACAAAATACACCTAAAATTCTTCTCAGTTGCAGGTGTACTTGTTAATGATTTTTGTTTATCTTTCAATTTTATAATCACTTAATTTTTTTTAATTCATGCATTTTTAACATTTATTCGTAGTGGATTATATATATATATATATATATAGTTAGGGGCGAGACAACATGCTGTCTTACCAGGGCTGCATTTTGACGGGTCTTGAAAGAAAGAATTATCTTTAAGGAAGAAATAGAAACAGTAACAATAACAGTAATAATAGTAAAAAAAATAGCAAAAGCAGCAAAATACTAACAAAGATATGACTCTTTAAAGCAATTTCATAGAAGAACCTTTGTTTTAAAAATAAATAAATGAATTCATAAATCCATCCTTCTTCTTGGTGGTTCTGTAACCATTTTTCTTTGTACCACAAAACCCCAAACACTTACAGTATGCAGAAAATGGTTAAAAAATAAAATAAGATTCAGTAAAACCCCAAAATGGTTAAATGGTATTTTACAATCGATTATCTATAGAACCCTGAATCAGAGGGTTGCATCCAATTAGACCCTCTTTAGAAAGCTAGAACATTAAAAATCCAAAGAACACTTTTAAATAAATTAAAAAAAAGTGAACAATGTTTAAAAAAAACAAAAACAACAAACAAAAACAGTAAGTTGAGTGTTGCTTGGACGGCAAACTGCATTTTGTGTGAAAGTGTGAATGTTATTCTAGAGAAGAGTGCAAATGGAAGTCACAGCCAATGTTAAGTTGTTAGAAGTGCACTAGATAATAAAGAGCGCGGGGGTGTTTTGGAACTTGGAGTCGGTGTGTACCTGATGGATCTACTTTGACGATGGCTTCAGGTGAGATGCACACCGCGCGGTCGTACACCGGCATCTCGTCGCACGCCAGGCTCTCGGGCCACGTGTGGTTGTACTTCTTGAGGACGGGCTCGCAGCCCGACTTGGCGCGCTCGCACACGGACTTGCACGGCTTGATGGGGTCGCGCTGAAAGCTGATGGTGCAGATGGGCGCGTACATGGCGCAGAGGAAGAAGAGCAGGTCAGGGCTGCAGCCGGTATTCAGCAGCGCCTCGTACTGCTCGATGGCGAGCACCGCGTTGGCCTGCGTGCTGTGGTGCAGGTGGTTGGGCATCTTGGTCATGTTCCACGGCATCGGGTGGCACAGCGGGATGCGCACCATCTCGCACGAGCCGGCCAGAGCCGCTGCACTCGGACACCACACCAGCACCAGGCACGCCACCGCGGCCACCACACACACCAGCTCGGGGAGAAAAGCACGCCACATCGTCTCAATGATCTAATCTCGAAGAGTCTGTGCGATCAAGCAACGGCGCTCCGTCTGATCTCCGTCGCTGAACAAAAAGTTTTTTTTTTTTTTTTTTTTTTTAAACTCCTCGCGTCTGCGTCACGCGAGTGTGAG
>CM022758.1:35935948-36094092 GCA_012411365.1 Ameiurus melas
GTCTGGGCTTCTTTAGGTTATTAAAAAGCATGTTATAAAATGTTATGAATAACATTAAGTACTGCAGCGATGCCTCTGTGTGTTACCCCCATCCATCCATCCTTTTCCAGTTTACAGTAGTACCCTACATGGGGTAGTGCGGGAGCCGGGAGCCTATCCCAGGGAACTCGGCGGAGGACACCACATCACAGGGCACAATCACATACACATTCACACACTACAGACAATTTGAAACTGCTAATCAGCCTACAACATCTGTCTTTGGACTGGGGGAGGAATCCGGAGTACTTGGATGAAAAAAAAAAAGCATGGGGAGAACATGCAAACTCCATGCACACAGGGCAGAGGTGTGAGGCAAACAAGCTAACCACCAAGCCACTGTGTACCGATGTTGTTGCATCAAATTTAATTGAATGTTTTTTTTTTTACAGGATGATAGAATCATCAATTTGGCACTTGATGTAATCTATGACAATGACTCCTGCTCACTGTAATTCTAGCCAGCTAGCTAACAGTTTATGATATTAACCTCGTTATTTCTCTGTAGCAAAATAGTGAAGAGACTCCAATGACAACCTCAGGTTATAACACTGTCTTATTTCACAGCAAGCTAATGTAGGGTACTCAACTTTAGTTAAAAAGTATCTTATAAATTCATTTCAATCTGGCACATACACATTATGGCCAAAGGTTTGTGGACACTCGACCTTAACATTTATATGTGCTTCTTGAACATCCTGTTCCAGATTTCGTCCCCTTTGTTGTCATAATAACCTCCGCTGTTCTATGAAGGATTTCTACTAGACTTTGGGGTGTGGCTGTGAGGATTTGTGCTCAGCATTTCAGTTCATCCCAAAGGTGCTCAGTGGGGGCTCTGTGCAGGATACTCGAGTTCTTCCACTCTATCCGTGGTAAACCACGTCTTCATGGAGCTCGCTTTGTGCACAGTGAGCATGTTTCTTAGTTCCAGTGAAGGGAAATCGTAATGCTACAGCATGCAAAGACGTTCTATACAATTGTGTGCTTCCAACTTTGTGGCAACGGTTTGGGGAAGAACCACATATGGGTGTAATGGTCAGGTGTTCAGACACTTTTAGTCATATGGTGTATACAGAACACAATACCTATACGATACTTCCTGAACTTCATGTAAGCCACATAATTATTCATGTGGCTGATTCCAACCAATAGAACAGCATCTATAGAAGTGTATACAATGCCAGGATGGCTCAGCTGGCATTCTTGATACTAGTGTGACAACCCTAGTATATTAGTCAAAGCCAAAAACACAAGGGAAAAAACAAATACACATGAATTAATGTTTATACTAGACAGTGAGACATTTCCTATAAAACTTTAATCAAGAATGTCAAATACATTTAAATAGGATAAAGAGAAATGGCCACCGATATGACATTCAATATAATAACTGTTCAAAAAGCATCTTATTTATTTCAAACACTGCACAAATTTGTACAGAGCTCTGGATAGAACATGAAAAGATTTTGATTAAAAAAGAAATAAAAAATATGAGTTTAACATTGTTACTAGATAATACAAAATCTTTAATGCATGCACATGATGTATTTTATTTCCTCTAGTGTTAATTTCGTTAACGAAAACCATGATGAAGAACAAATGTTTGTCTGTTCGACCTTCTTTCCCCCCATGACGAGACGATACCGACATCATTAAACACTAACTGTGACTACGTCAACATGCAATATTGTTGACAAAAAAAAGAGACTACACTAAAATGTAGTTTAAAAAAAATCAAATCTCTTTATTTTCATCGATCAAATATTATAGACTGTTGTGCAAGCTCCTCACATAAGCATAGCGTGGATATAGTGTGTGGTTGCGCATTGTTGACTTTCGTGACTGGCCATAATACCTACAGGCTGCAGCCAATGGGAACAATTCCACCTCAGGGAAGTTAATGACGTCTTAACGGAGCCGTAAAACAAACAGTTACTGTAACAGATGCGATAGAAACTCTGAGATGGATAAAGCTGCGTGCACGGACGCAAAAAGATCCAGGTTTAATCCATTCTGAATACCCTTATAATCTTAATTTATTTTCATTAGCACAGCTTGCTGAGTATTATGAACACAGCTATTGGCCTATATATTTACTACAAATAGAAACTTGGTCAGTATTATATAGAGATATATGTAATGTTTGTAAAGTATTTTAGCGGTCATTTATGCAGATTTTCAAGACACTATGGGCTTTTACTGTACAGTTTGCATGTTCTTCTAGTGCTTTGGGGGAAATTTCACTTTCTTTTTTTTTTTACGGCAATCGCACTAAGGCTGTCGCTCTTTTGTTGATATTCTCGCTTTCTTGACTTAAAAAAAAAAATTTAAACAGTGTTTGGAGGAGACATGACATAAGTGCAATATTGTTATATATTAAAAAGGAGTTTATGTGTTTATATTATATTTACAGATATTACACAACTACAGTTGCCCCCCCCAGTGTAATCAATAATAATCTTCGGGCTAAAATGTCTACAGTTTTCAGTGACTAAAACTGGACTAAAATACTCAGTTTCTAAGACTGAGATAAGACTAAAATGCAACTAAATCTTTATTAATAATGAAAAAAAAAACCACAAGGTTGACTATATATATATATATAAACTATTAATGACATTTGACGCAGGACATAGACCAAGTGTTAATTTTGTCAGTTATTTATTATTATTATTAACATATATTCCAATTCACACTTTTTCCATTTCCATTTTTTTTTCCATTTCGGGTTCACTAATTAATAACGTTTAAAAATGTTGGTCTCCTCTAAAGATAACGTGGCTATGGAGAACTCTGGGAGAAGTGTTCTGAGCAATGAATTTCAATCATTTCATTACATCTACCAACATTAAAAATGTTTAGAGTATCAGTTTAGTATTTAGCATATTTTTTGTGGCCTCTCCAGGGCTCAGCTGCTCTGTTTTACATTTAGCAATTTTCACTATATTTGTGTTTTTGAGGGGGAAGAAATTGTTTATTTTTACTGTATTATTAAATGCTTGTTATACTGTATGACAAGCAGTGAAAAATATGAAGTCTTGAAGCAGAAGGACAGCACACGGGGTCGAGTGCATATGACCCAATGTTTATTTAATGTTATGGAAGATACATGGTCATCTCCAAAAAAAAAAAAAATCAAAAAATCAAAAACATATAAAATTGGTAAAAGGGAAATACGGAAGGGAGGGGAGGGGAGGCGAGGAGAGGGGAAAGGAGGGGCAACTTATAAACATTCAATAAATATGTACGAATGTTTATCATAACCACACAAAGTTACAATGGAGTCTCTGCAAGGCATCACCAAAGTTAGTTAAAAAATTATAATATGCTTTATACAAACACCACCATAGGCATCTTTTAGAACACGTAATTACCCACATTTCTGTTTAATCAAATGAGATGCTCTGTGTCATACTATTTTGGCAAATGTGTCAAAAAACATGAAACTTGTGATTAAAAAAAAAAAAAAAAAAGACTTCAGAGAAGGAATGCGCATATTAACCCACACAGATTAGAGCTAGGACGACACCGAAATCACTGTGTTTCTTTTCATAGTGTTTTACAGCATTTTAGCATAACGTGGTGCTTTAGTGTTTTATTACATCACCCCAGCCCACTCTCACAACACACACAATCAAATACTTCTTTCTTTTTCTTCTTTTAAACCATTGCAATTTCCCTTTCCACATCCCACTCTTTAAAAAAACAAAAACAAAAAAAAACAACAACAAAAAACCCAAATTATATTAAAACAGATTAAAAGAAGAAAAACATCAAAAAATTAGATTCAGTGTTACTAGTCTTTGACAAACAAAACTTGTAGTTTTTCTACCTGGTCAATAACGGCTTTTTTATTTAAATTTTTTTTTTTCATTGTATTTTTTTTTTTTAAGTTTTAAAGAAGATTTGATCCCATATGAAGTGTTGCTCCAGAAAGACTGAGAATGGATAGAGAGGAATTGTGTGTGTGTGTGTATGTGTGTGGAATGTGACTGGTCAGCTCTCACGCAGAAGCGGATACCGACTGCTTGTAGACAGCGTGGTAGGCGTTCCGGAGCAGTACATACGGAAAACACGACTCCAACAGGTCCATGGTGAGGAACGGAGACTCCTGAACAATCTAGGATGAACGAACACACACAAAAAGCCATGTGAGAACAGATTTCAGGGATTGGTGGTGGGCTTGCCAGTCTGCCATGGTGCACTGTGTGTGTGTGTGTGTGTGTGTGTGTGTGAGAGAGAGAGAGAGAGAGAGACAGCTCTGGCACTGGGTGGAGGACACACACGAACATGTCCCCAGCCTAATCAAGACGCTCGTCACTTTCCATTACCCACCAGAGCCCAGCTGACTGTAGATTACACTTCAAAGAGTTGTTAATCCTTCAGACAAATCCCACACAAGCTCCTCTCTGATCACAAGACGACAGATATGGATTGCATGACTGCAGATGGCTGATCAAACATAAATCCCATAAAGCTGTGTTTAAAAAAAATACTACGAACAGCTGTGATATTTCATACGCTCTTTCAACAGATTACGCAAAGTTTGTGTGAACGCTCAATACGTTAGTGTATAAAACGCTCAATATGCAAGCTCAAGCTGGTGAAGTGATTAAAATAATGATTTTAAAGAAGAGGAGTAATGAAGCAGAAGGTCAGACAGCAGAAAGATGGTGAAGGTGGATCTCACCATGTCGAGGAGAAGATAAACAGACTCGCGATTCCTGGTGGTGGTCTTGTCCGTCTCCTGACCGATCTTCAGCAAACTGGAGGAGGCGAGCTGAGCAAGCACACAGAAAAGCATATATAATTAAAGGTGTCGCTCATTTTGTTTAAAGACATCCAATTTACAAATTATACGTCACTTCATCTTGATACAGCATTAGATTTATAGAAAAAGAAGGGGAAAAAGAGCCAGAGAGTGAGAGACCAGGAGTGTGTGTGTGAGGGAGAGAGAGCGCGCGCGAGCGAGCAACCACTAGATTTCTCCTTGAGAGCTTCTTAGTTTTTCCCCCTTCTGTCAAACATGTCGTTTGTCTCGAGAACAACTGCACGCCTGAAAAAATGATTCGAGTTTGTGCCAGTCCATCACCAAGGCTAAGAACAGCTGCAACGAATAACCGTAACCGGCTTATATCTCACTGATTTAATAAAGGAACTTGTTGAAGTTGATGAACGTATAGAGGTGGTGAACGTATTTTAGATGGTGAACTCACGGCGAGGAACTCCTTCAGGCGGTCCTCAATGCTGCCCTTATGGATGGTGAAGAGAGCAGCAGCGATCTGGTTAATCGCCTTCGCCAGGCAGTGGATGTTGTTGCAGTGCCCTAAAATACATGAACACAGTCAAAAGATGAGCAGAGTTCATTCTTATATAAAAAGTAGTTCACGATGGTTCCTGAAACGGACCTCTCTCTCACACACACACACACAATAATATGGTTCTGGTTCACAACCAAGAGTTGTCTTTATGTCATCACTTATCAAAAACATTCAGTTGTATTCAATGTATCGCTTAATAATAGCTATTTAAAACCATTCTTTCCATCACGGATACCTTCGATCGCAGGGCTGTATTGAGACATGACGTTGCTCGCTAGGGTCGGCAGAGAGACGGCCACAAACACCATCAGCAGGCAGGCGATCTTGTACTCCTCTTCGGGGCTGATGTTTTCTGTTATCACAGGAAAAAAGGTAAATTCGCAACACACCATTATTTTGGCTCAGAAAATGACAAAGCAGAAACCGCTAAGAGAAAATGTTCTCTCTCGGCAGGCCTGTAGTTGGAGGTGCCAAGAAAAATGCTGCTAATGTCCAACAATTAACTGGTATTTATATTAGAACAGCACTTTGGGAGCGAGTTGGGGATGTGGAGTTTGGCTTTGACGCTCTGTTTTGTCAGTAATCAATGGAGAACTGTCTTACAACGATGAACGGGCCAAGTCAAAAATGTTTTTTTGCATACTCCAAGAACTGACATTATTATTATTATTATTATTATTATAGATCTACAGAATGCTTACCAGACTTTTGGGAGGAGAGAGCCACGACAAGGGCAGGATCGATCTCACAGGGCAAACCTGCTGCTGAGGACAGCTCATACACGTTCATGGCCACCTGAGAACAAGACACAGAATGTTACCTCTGCTGTAACAGTCTCAGAGACTGCGTGCGCGTGTTTGCTGGTAAGTAGCAGGTTGTTACCTTCATGTCAGTTTCGCGGGGAATGTGATCCTTAAAATCCTCCACAGAACTGACCAAGAAAGGAATGTGGCAGGAGAGAACCTTCAGAAGACAGAGGTAGATATCAGAATACCTCAATCTTTTAAGCTTGTGAGATCATGTGGAAAAAATACCATGGGGGTTTTTTTTTCAAGAAAAAAACAGACAGGACATCATTTGGGTACTCGGTGTATTTTATTGCTTTCAAATAGAATGTGCATAAATGGAAAAAACTTGTGTTCTCTCTCCCTCTGTATTTTCTTTTTGCTGGTGAGAGGTGGACCTTAGTCTGCCTTTTATCTAGCCATCAGTGCAGACCAGTGTTGCCAACTTGGCCACTTTTCAAACCACTTTAGCGACTTTGCCCCCCCCCACTTTCCAAACATCACCAGTACCTTCCTGCAAGCGCGTCTTGCTTTCCCGCTGCACTCTCACCTCTCTCTGCATCTGCTCTATTCAGTGAGTGGCTGAGAGCCAGACATTTAACAATGTCATGTATTATGGGGCGCACCCTTACACCCAATTTACAATTTGGGTTTTTTAGAACGCAAGATGAATGTAATGCAACATGTTAAAGAGTCCACGTTATTACAGCATAGTTCTCTTGTTCAAAGTAGTTATAGTGTTCATGAACATTTTATATCATTCATGTTTCATACCTGTCCATTATATAGTTTTATAAAAGTTATTTTTTTTTAATCATAGGTTATGAAAATTAATAAAAAAATAAAAAAAATACAAAAGCAACAACAAAAAAAAAAAAATCTATCTACGGATCAAAAACAGATTATAGATTATAGTGAGGGGAAAAAAGTATTTGATCTTGAACCTGCTGATTTTGTACGTTTTCCCACTGACAAAGAAATGATCAGTCTATAATTTTAATGGTAGATTTATTTGAACAGTGAGAGACAGAATAACAACAAAAAAAATCCAGAAAAACGCATGTCAAAAATGTTATAAATTGATTTACATTTTAATGAGGGAAATAAGTATTTGACCCCCTCTCAATCAAAAAGATTTCTGGCTCCCAGGTCTTTTATACAGGTAACGAGCTGAGATTAGGAACACACTCTTAAAGGGAGTGCTCCTAATCTCAGCTTGTTACCTGTATAAAAGACACCTGTCCACAGAAGCAATCAATCAATCAGATTCCAAACTCTCCACCATGGCCAAGACCAAAGAGCTCTCCAAGGATGTCAGGGACAAGATTGTAGACCTACACAAGTCTGGAATGGGCTACAAGATTATTGCCAAGCAGCTTGGTGAGAAGGTGACAACAGTTGGTGCGATTATTCACAAATGGAAGAAACACAAAAGAACTGTCAATCTCCCTCGGCCTGGGGCTCCATGCAAGATCTCACCTCGTGGAGTTGCAGTGATCATGAGAACAGTGAGGAATCAGCCCAGAACTACACAGGAGGATCTTGTCAATCATCTCAAGGCAGCTGGGACCATAGTCACTAAGAAAACAATTGGTAACACACTACGCCGTGAAGGACTGAAATCCTGCAGCACCCGCAAGGTCCCCCTGCTCAAGAAAGCACATATACATGACCGTCTGAAGTTTGCCAATGAACATCTGAATGATTCAGAGGACAACTGGGTGAAAGTGTTGTGGTCAGATGAGACCAAAATCGAGCTCTTTGGCATCAACTCAACTCGCCGTGTTTGGAGGAGGAGGAATGCTGCCTATGACCCCAAGAACACCATCCCCACCGTCAAACGTGGAGGTGGAAACATTATGCTTTGGGGGTGGTTTTCCTCTAAGGGGACAGGACAACTTCACCGCATCAAAGGGACGATGGACGGGGCCATGTACCGTCAAATCTTGGGTGAGAACCTCCTTCCCTCAGCCAGGGCATTGAAAATGGGTCGTGGATGGGTATTCCAGCATGACAATGACCCAAAACACACGGCCAAGGCAACAAAGGAGTGGCTCAAGAAAAAGCACATTAAGGTCCTGGAGTGGCCTAGCCAGTCTCCAGTCCTTAATCCAATAGAAAATCTGTGGAGGGAGCTGAAGGTTCGTGTTGCCAAACGTCAGCCTCGAAACCTTAATGACTTGGAGAAGATCTGCAAAGAAAAGTGGGACAAAATCCCTCCCGAGATGTGTGCAAACCTGGTGGCCAACTACAAGAATGGTCTGACCTCTGTGATTGCCAACAAGGGTTTTGCCACCAAGTACTAAGTCATGTTTTGCAGAGGGGTCAAATACTTATTTCCCTCATTAAAATGCAAATCAATTTATAACATTTTTGACATGCGTTTTTCTGGATTTTTTCATTACCTACCATTAAAATTATAGACTGATAATTTCTTTGTCAGCGGGCAAACATACAAAATCAGCAGGGGATCAAATACTTTTTTCCCCTCTCTGCAGGTATATATATCTAATCTATTTTTGATAGATAGATACATTTTTTTTGGTTGAGAGGTTCTCAACCTTTTGCAACTATAGCCAACCCAAAGCCTTCCCTATCATCTGTCGTCGTCCCCCAATTGGAGGATACCTGGTATAATGATATAATATGGGGGAGGGGGACGACGACTCATGATAGGGAAGGCTTGGGGAGACTTTAGTTGCAAAAGGTTGAGAACCTCTAGTATAGGATACAACCTATGCTAACAAGAAACGCGTACTACAAGAGACAACATATTATCGTCGGTCTTAAAGCTGCAGACTTACTGACATTTAAATCGTCCAACTTGATAGCTATAGCAATATACAGGACCTACCAGTAATGTCCGATACCATAGATGGTGTTGAGCCTAGTAAATAAATAAAATCCAGAAGATTTTATTGACTCTAGTCATAACTTCATCCTGTCACTGTGGCCTGTGACAAGGATTAGGGCATGGAGTCACACTTACATCTCGGAGCGCCTCCTGTGCCAGCGAGCGGAAGGACAGAATTACTCCAATGATGGTCATCCTCTTGAGCACACTGTCCACAGCTAAAGGAAACAGATGACATCAGACATTAAACGCTAAACAGCAAGCAGTCCCAATTATAAATCTAAATCAGCACTCTCTTTCAAAACAAATGCCTGAACGACTTCTTCAGGTCCAGGGAATTGGACTGGCACACTTCCTGATACATTCTAACTTTTTTGAAAGCCCATGCAGTTGTAGAGAATGCGGTTTGCATTGGCCCATGAAGCACACATTTACAAGTTGTCACCTAGCTCAGAATTTTGTCCCCAGTGATCCATGTGTAAAAACAGTAAAATGAGGTGTTACAGCACCAACCCTATGAAGCACGGCAAGTTAACCATTAGCACCTTGCGGCAGAACCCTCCCCCGCACCCCAGACAGCGGTTCAGCGAAAACTCACATGTGAGTCTCTTGAAGAGTGCTGCCATGTGGTCAGGTTTGTCAAAGCTAGTCCTCATCTGGGTCAGAACCTCCACATTCTCCACCACCAGTTTCTGTAGAATAAAACACAAGATAAAAGGTAAAATGAGGCAAACCAATGTCTCTCCTCGCTAGAGAGACCCATAGCCGTGGATTAGAAGAAACTGAACTCTTTTCTGGTTGAAGACAGAAGAAACCAAAAATATGATCGAGTGTCAGGCTCACATATCTCAGAATTGTTTACTCTAATCACCCTCTCGTGTGTTCAAATATGTTTCACATTAAGCAAACAGAGTGTGGTGTAAAGAGTGAGACCATGAACCAAAAAAATAATAAATCAGGCAAAACTATCCATTCCAACCGTAAATTAGTTTCAGGTGCGGAGAAAAGCTTGCATGTTAGAAAAACATAAATCTTTCACACATTTCCACTGTCCAAAGAGAGAATATGTAATTATGATATTGGGTTTCAAATTATTTCAGTATGTTATCATTCAAACAATAAAAAAATAATAGAAATCCTGTACAGGTACATCCGTCCTTCTGGCTGTGGGAATCACGTCATTAAGGAATACACCAAGGAGAGATGGATGGAGACGGCTCTCAGCAGCTGGAGAAGCCAACAGAGAGAAGCAGACCAGCTACTGGGTTTCTCCTTCCTGCACAATTAATAACTGGAGATAGCTCACCATGATCTTTAATATCTTCAGGACTTGAGGACACAACACCTGTAATACCTTGACATATTCAGTCAAGACCTGTGTGACCATTTAAGAGCACACAGTCATGACCTTTATTACGTCACAATGATCTAAACCTCAGAAATGGTGACCATGAGGTGCAAGACTTAAAAACGCCAAAATATGACCCAGAGCCACCGCATCGACACCTTCAATCACTGTAGTCACTGTCCTTCATTTTTTATACCTTATAACAACTGACCATTACCTTTAAAATCTGAGGACACATGGCCATGTCCTTTAATATCTTCAGAACACCTGACACTTTATCACACGAAGATACTTGGCCATAACTTCAAACACCTGGGGACACATGGTCATTACCTTTAATACTTGAGGAAATCACACCTTGCCCTAGAATATCCTTTAATACCCCAAAACACCAAAACATAAACTGTGGACCCTTCCACATGAACATATTAATTTTAACTGGGGACACTTTGTCCTGACCTGTACTACTTGGAGACACTTGAACATAGTATTGAACACCTATGGCATGTTTGATAACATCTAACAGCATTGTTCTCAGTGGACTGAGGTGCTTTGGGCGCTTTAACACCAGACAGCTTAAACGTACACTAGAGATAACGCGTGACCTATATTACCATACACATAATAACCAAGGCTCTCTAAAACCCCAAGCATTCACTCACTGATGACACACTGGGCTTGCGTAAGCGCAGACCACCTGGGAGGAAATGTGCCACATCAGGCTCTCACTGAGGAACTTCATTCCATATGGACCCAGAAGCTCAGAGAGCGACCGCATTTCTGAATTACAGACAGAAAACAGACAATTCAGACCGCCACCAAAAGCAAAACACCAGAATGATGATCTCATTAGGCTTGATTCATGAAACACTTTACACAAAAATGCTAATAAATAAACAAACAAACAAATAAATAAATAAGTAAGTAAATAGGAGACTGCAAGCCGAACATTCTTATTACACAACCATCTTGAACAGGAACTCCAAAATAAGGTAAAAGGTCAAATCAGTGCTAATTTATAATCAGTCTTTTTTAATTTCTGTAAGATTATTAGTAATGTTAGTAGTGAACTATTTTGGAGAGGTTACCAGAAATGTCAGAATACTCCTCGGCATTGAAGGTGAGCTCGTTCTCAGTTGGAAGATTGACGAATGCTTTCATGGCAGGGAAGTAGGCTATGTGGCCGTTGCTCACCTGCCGAAGCAAAGTCTCCAGATACCTATGAAAAGAATCAGCGCACCTTTAACATGGTTGAATGTTGCAGATTTAGAGTCTTAACTGTAAAACTATTTGTAGATGTTTATAAATTCAAATGATTGCAATTGTAGAAGAAAAAATATTATTGGCCAGCTGCACAGCTACATAGGGCATTTTCCCCACCTCAACTCCTGCTGATGAAAAGAAGTAGGGGTCACTGCCATTAAACCTCACTTGCCCTTGTTTTCAGTCTTGTTGCTTCAGTGTTATCACAATGTTTTGTGCATTATTTAACCAATGCACACTGACTCCTGTTGTTAAAGAGTCTGTCAGACCACATCAGGTGTATGAAATACACACAGACTAGACCCCAGTGACATCTGTATTAATGCTGGTGTGATTTCAGCATTAACATTATGGTTCCCAAATCTGAGCCTTGAGATATACCATTAACCCCTAGTGCAATTTAATTTTTATTTATTTATTTAAAGTACTGGAATGCTGATGGTAAAGCTAAAGCAATGTGTAAGAAGTAGTTAGGAACACTCTTCAGCTGATCTCAATGCTTCAGGATCTAGGTTGTAGTTAAAATTAGACTACAAATAAGTTAAAAGGTGTTTTAGCCACACAGGCATAGATACAGTGTATATGTACATGTCTAGCCCACCAGTTAGTGTAGAGGCTGGTGATAGTTGGCTCTCCATGGCTGTCCAGGTGTTGTGTCTGCTGCAACAGCACGTTGTTAAACACTCTGGTTATGTCAATCTGGACATAATTCTCGATGGATTGCAGCACAGTCATGTAGGCTCGCACGCTGGTCAAGAGCTCGGATGGCTTTGCAATCTCTTGTGTGGCCTGGTTATACATAGTCATTCCAACTATGGACCTGAAAGAATCAAGACGATGATGACAATATTTGAGTAATAATAAAAGCTCAATATGTACATTAGCATGTACTGTGCACAAAATGGCTTACAAAGTCAAATATATGTAAGTAAGCAGCTGATTTGGCAAAGTTATTTTATTCAAGACTAGATCATACCATTCGTCAGTAATATAAGCCAAAAATGTTTGCTTAAACAGGTACAAATGAATTTGATAATTTATTTACACACATATTGACACATATACTCACTGCTTGTTATTATAATAATCTTCTTTAGTAAGTAAGCTCACTGGTATTGGACCGTCTTTACACCTTCATTTGCTCAAACAGCAGTCTCCAGTTTAAACGTACAGGTCATTAGAAAATTATTAGTTTGAATATGCATTAGGTAATATTTGTGAAAAAAACATTCTCTAACAATTAAATGAGTGGAGTTGAATAACATTTTAATAATTAAAAAAAATATATAAATAATAATATATATATTTTTTTTTTATCTCATCGAGTCCACCCCCATTTCCACCCATGTACACAAAGCTCTGCCCTCAAAACTTTTTCAACTAGAGTTACCATTAGCAAAGACAGTCAAAACATAATTTTCAAGTGTCCTCAGACATTCAACAGCTTAAAACCCTGAGTTACAACTCTATAAACACACAACTTCCCTTCATAATTTTTTATGAGGACGTGAAGGACCATCGGGGGCGTTTCTAAAATGACTGACAAGAGGCCGGTCCAAATACAAACTTGGAGACTGGAAGGTCTCCAAACCATTTTTTTGTTCTGTCCGCAGTTTTGTAATACACTTGTTATGAGAAAATGGCTTATACTATCATATTTATAATTTCTACATAACTTTCAACAATATGCAACTTATAATTTCTCCAGTCCCAAAATTATTCAACCACCTGAACAGAATCCCTCCCAACAGCACAAATATGCAAAACAGGTGTAGTCTCAAGCTCACCTGATGCAACTAATCAAATGCTTCATAGTTGGACGAGGTGTGCTTGAGCTGGAAATACCTGAACTGGCATGGCCAGAAAATATATGAAATACCTGGACGGGGCAGAGAAAGGAAGCTATCAATGGCTGCAACCAGATTTCTGAGAAGGAAGGTTGTGAAAAACCCTCGAGTGACTGCAAAAGACCTGCAGCACTGAGGTGTCTGTGAGCACAGTAAGGCGCGTACCAAACGCAGAAGGTTTCTATGCCAGAACTCCAGGACGTACACCACTATTGACCCAAAAGCACAAGAAAAGTCGCCTCAAAATCATATAAATAAGCGACAGAAGTTTTTGGGATTCTTATCTGTGGCGCGATTGTATCAGCACAATGGATTAGTGATATGTCTGGAGGAAGAAAAATGAAAAAAGAACATTCCATTCACAGTCAAGCATGGTGGTGGTTCGGTGATGCTCTGGGGGTGCTTTGCATCCTCTGGTACTGGAAACCTGCAGCGTGTGGAAGGCAAGATGGATTCATTGATCAGGAAATCCTGGGTGAAAATTTCATGCTGTCTGTGAGGAAGCTGAAGCTTGGGCATCATTGGACCTTCCAACAGGACAATGATCCCAAGTATACCTCAAATTCCTCCATGGCTTGGGTGCAGAAGTAGTCCTGGAAGACTCTTGTGGGATTTGAAGAAGGTGGTTGCAGCACGCAAACCCAAAAATATTACTGAACTGGAGGCTCACGAGGAATGGGCTAAGATTCCTCAAGAACGCTGCCAGAAGCATTTGATTTGCAGCAGGTCATAACAGCAAAAGCGTACTCTACTAAGTACTAAAGATGCTTGCCACAAAGGGGTTGAATAATTTTGAGACTGGAGAAGTCATTATAAGTTGCATTTTCAGTTATGTTTGGGGAAAACACTTGAAGCTTTCAATGTGTTGAACTATTTCTATTGCTTTTGCTTGATTTGTTCATTGCAAATAGCTGAAAGTCTATACATTTTGACAAGAAACCTGATTTGCAGTGGGGGTTGAATAAATTTGATTACAACTGTAGTAACAGAGCCTCATCGGCGAGAAGCACGAGCATTTAAAAGGGTTCACAGACATGGCCAGCCTAAACGCGTCAGAGTCTCTGAACCCTGCAGTGGAAAATACCTGTTATTCCTCAGCACATGTTTATGTGCTTGGACAGGGCTCGGATTTGGAGGCATGTCAAAAGTCAACTCTAACCCAAACTTCTGTCAGCTATGCCAATAAATCAAAGGTGGAACAATAAAGCCCAAAAGGGCCCTTTACGCTCATTTTCCAATTCGTGGTTTAATTAAACAGCGAGCTGTCCGTTTCTCCGAAATAAAACAAAGTAAAACATCTCTGTGAGGAAAAGAAATTGATAGAAATAGTATGAACAATGAGAGCAGGATAATATGAGTATTGGGATAGATGAGAGAACTATGCGTGTGCTAGCAGGCTGTCAAAGCATGCAAGTTTACATGAGCTGGACGTGGATGTGCACTTGTAAATCATCAAGGAAAAACCTGTTTCAAGTAAGATCACTGAGGCCCGGGTGTAAAAATGGGTGTCAGATATATTGCAGAGACAGTATTATTTTAATGCAACATACATGCAATTGTTGATTTTACCATGGTAAAATTACATTGTGAACAAAAGGAGCCCACTTGCATCTATATTTAAATGGCTTGAGTGACCTTTTGAGGTATGAGAGGTGCTCGCACACAGGGACATGATTCATTGAGCCTCGCTGTTTTGACAGAGCTTTACTTAATGTCACAGATAAGGCTGAGATTGGAGTCAGACCAGAGGAGATGCTTATGTCATTCTTAGTTTATTCTTTGTTCCTATTTTAGATATGTGATACATCAGGTACATGTACCTGTGTGGTCTCTTCATTCTACATATATACAGTGTCCTCCACTAATATTGGCACCCTTGGTAAATATGAGTAAAGAAGGCTGTGAAAATTGTCTATTGTTTAACCTTTTTTTTTTTTATAAAAAAATTCACAAAAATACTCTGCTCTCATGGATATCAAACAATTGCAAAGAACACACACACACACACACATATATATAAAACTTTGCCAAATAAAGGTGTGCAACAATTATTGTGACCCCTATGAATTCCATCCATCCATTTTCAACCGCTTTCTCCTTTTCAGGGTCGCGGGGGAACCTGGAGCCTATCCCAGGAAGCCCCCTATGAATCCATATGAGAAAAATATATTTGACATACAGTATCTCACAAAAGTGAGTACACCCCTCACATTTTTGTAAATATTTCATGATATATTATGTACTCACTTTTGTTGCCAGCGGTTTAGACATTAATGTCTGTGTGTTGAGTTATTTTGAGGGGACAGCAAATGTACACTGTTACACAAGCTGTACACTCACTACTTTACATTGTAGCAAAGTGTCATTTCTTCAGTGTTGTCACATTAAAAGATATAATCAAATATTTACAAAAATGTGAGGGGTGTACTCACTTTTGTGAGATACTGTATATTCCCATTGATTTTTATTTTATTGTTCAACCATGACTTAGTGTTTCACAGGGTTATAATATGAGGAAACACACAGGCAAAATCCCCCAAAGTCATTCATAACAATGGGTAAGACCAAGGAATATAATAATTTACACTCTTCCGGGAAGAGTGCACACCATGTCTTCATGGAGCTCGCTTTGTGCACAGGGGCATTACCATACTGGAACAAGTTTGGGCCTCTTAGTTCCAGTGAAGGGAAATTGTAATGCTACAGTACAAATAGATGTTGTATACAATTTGGTGCTTCTAACAAGGCCCATGTATGCCTGTAATGGTCAGGTGTCCACAACACACCCATGTGCAGGTAATGAGAGTTCCAATGAGTTCAAATGTCACATCCATATTACTCATGTTGGATTACTCATGTGGCTTTTTCAAAATACATTTCCATCTACCTATTCATGCTTTCCTCAAAGTAAAAATTCCTCACTGCAGTGGTTTTCATCTGTTTTGTGTCCAGCTGCAATTGGCCTTTACAACAAGGAGATGGTAAAGAAAGGAAAGTTTAAGAGGACGGGAAAGAGAGACTCACTTGGTGAAGCGGATCTCCAGGTGGGAGGTCAGATACTCGCGTGGGGTGAAAGTGTGCTCCCAGACCACCATGTTAGGTACGTAGTTGATGGAGAAGCAAAGTTCTGACAGTGCTGTGTGCAGCTTATCCAAGCTAGGAACATAAAAAAACAATCTTGCTGTCAGACAGCAGCTAGCATTAAAAACTCATTTTCTTCAGATTAAAGAGACAGACTGAAGCTTGGCCCTGAACAGAGCATGGCTAAAGTTGTTTTATATATTAAATATCCCACTTCCACTGAGGTATTGAGTCAGGGATAAAGGTTTATCCTCTTTCTATTGAGTGGAGGATCTGTGCATGCATGAGTGTGTGTGGTGTGTAGGTTTCAGGGGGCCTGATTAAGTAGCAGAGACCACCAGCAGGCTGGATTAAGATGAACTGGTATTGGCACACAAGGAGAGGGTTTTTGAAGAGTGTAGTGCCAAGTTTCTGGAGTAATCATGATTGTGTGTGCTGATTTTAACACTTGACACACAAGTTATGTGTTGAATTGATTGATGTACCAATGATGACGTGTACGTGTGCGTGGGTCATTGAGACTCAGGTACTGCTTACTTAGTGACAAGCAATCTGTTCTTCCTCATGCTCTCCACTCCAGGCTTCTCTCGCTCTGGCTCTCCCTTCTTCCCAGTCTGCTTCTTGGACTTCTTGTTCACAGCCTGACTGATGGTTTTGGCACAATGTTTTGGCAGTAGCTGCATGGTTGAGGGGGAAACAGGAAAAAGGGCCCCCTTCACTTTTTATACCAATGAGCAAGCAAAGAGACAAGAGCAGCATACTCTGGAAGAGTTACGAGTCCTTGTGCTGTTTGCTTATATTATTACAAAAACACAGACAAGGAGAGATCTCTAAGCATTATCTAAAGAGGAGGGGAGGGGTTGATATATGCGCCTGGCTGAGGAGCGAACATCTGGGGAAGTTTTGCTTTCCTAAAGCTGCACAATTTTTTTTTGGTGGAAAGAAAGTGAGGTTGCCAAAGGGCAAATGTGTTCCACATAAGGCTGTAGAAACCTACATAAGTCTGCAAATTTCTTGTCTGGTAACATGCCACTTAAATAAGAAGACAATTAGGCATGAAGGACAACCTAGGAGAAAGGAGAAATTTCTCCCTTACTCCAAATATAGCTGATCAGCCAAGTCATTTTGGGTGTCTAAAGTTTGCTTAAAGTTTTGCACTGGAGCTACAAAGCTAATGTAGCTAACAAATAAGGAAGCCTATAGTCACTGAATTTGCAAAATGCCATTTGAGTTAATATCATCTGATTAAAGGTTAAAAGTAGGAGTATAGTATTTGTGGCCAAATTAAAAAGTTAAAGCTCAGGCCGATAAGAAGTCAGATGGCGTTTGGGTGAAAGTTAGAGCTCTAGGGTCAGGTTTTATGGAAGGTTTTGAAATAAAAGGTGAAAATAATGGTGTTTATGGGGCATTTAAAGGTTAAGAATAAGGACCATCATGATTATGGGGTATAAGGGTTATGGTGTTTAGGGGAGGTTAATGGTTCAGGATAAGGGTTGTGGTGTTTAGGGGAGGTTAATGGTTCAGGATAAGGGTTACGTGGTGTTTAGGGGAGGTTAATGGTTCAGGATAAGGGTTGTGGTGTTTAGGGGATGTTAATGGTTCAGGATAAGGGTCATGGTGTTTAGGGGAGGTTAATGGTTCAGGATAAGGGTTGTGGTGTTTAGGGGAGGTTAATGGTTCAGGATAAGTGTCGTGGTGTTTAGTGGAGGTTAATGGTTCATGATAAGGGTCATGGTGTTTAGGGGAGGTTAATGGTTCAGGATAAGTGGTTGTGGTGTTTAGGGGATGTTAATGGTTCAGGATAAGGGTTATGGTGTTTAGGGGAGGTTAATGGTTCAGGATAAGGGTTATGGTGTTTAGGGGAGGTTAATGGTTCAGGATAAGGGTTATGGTGTTTAGGGGATGTTAATGGTTCAGGATAAGTGTCGTGGTGTTTAGGGGATGTTAATGGTTCAGGATAAGGGTTATGGTGTTTAGGGGAGGTTAATGGTTCAGGATAAGGGTCATGGTGTTTAGGGGAGGTTAATGCTTCAGGATAATCATGGTGTTTAGAGGGTGATGGTGGTTAAGGAAGGGTCATGGTGTTTATGCGGAGGTTAATGGTTAAGGATAAGGATCATGGTATTTATGGGGGTTTATGGTTAAGGATATGGGTTTAAGTGAGGTTAGAGGTTATTCAGAGGTTAAAGGTTATGGATAAAAGTCATGATGTTTATGGGGTGGGTAGTGGTTAAGAATCAGGGTGATGGTGTTTAGTGGAGGTTAAAGAACAGGGTAATACTGACCTGGTCACTAAGGGTGCACTGCTCTGTGCAAATGTCGGTGATAAGGTTGCGAGCCTGTTTGGCCATCTCATCCAGAAACATGTTACACAGAGACAGACTGCGATCGCCAATATGGTGCCTCTACATGAGGGGAAAAACAGAAGGCAAATTCAAACTTTGCTCACATTTCTCTGTCCCTGTCATTCCAAATCCTCTTATCCACTTTCATAAACCCCCCACCCACCACTCTCGGTCTTTCTCTCCCACTTGCAAGGTGTAGAAGGAATTCAGCAACTTGTCTCCCCACAGCACAAAAACACACTCTAATTCGAGAATCTATAAAAGAGGAATGAACGAGTGAAATTTCTGTCTTCGTTCTACACTTGTTGCTTATAAAATCGCATCAGGTCGGATGACCAACCTGGACTTGCGACACTGCCAAAGCAACAGCCACTCTAATGCTCGCTCAAGAGCCTGTTCTTTTACTATAAACTACTTTGTAAAAAAGAAGAGGTTCCTGTGTAAGGATGGAAATATTTCTGGAAACTTCTAATGCCTTTCCAACATAAACAAAGGCTGCAGCTGTCCAAAGCCATGAAGTGGCCATAGGAAGAGGCACATTTCAGAGCTGCTGAGAGAGGGCGTTTCATGTTTGAACAAGGGAAACCCAAGCCACCTAACCCATCATAAATCTCTCATTCTTCTGGGACAGTTTGGCCTGCCCGGTCCTGCCGCGCTAATCGCACGACCTGTGTGCGCATTTACACGCTCGTTTAAGCCTGTTTTCGGGGGGAAATCAAAACAAACAAACAAACAAAAAAAACAACAAACACATGCCTGTTTACCATATCTGATCAGGGGATGGAGGCAGACCGACCAATGCCGAGTACAGCCAGTTGAACAGGAAGCTTTTGAGCTTGTGTTGAGGGACGTTTAACCCATGGGAGCACTGGTAGGCCTGCCAGTGTATGCTTCAATTAGCGACAGTATAAAGCAAGCATTTCAGCATGCATTTTCCACACAACCTTTCTACATGCTCATAAAACGTCAGACAGACAGATGGAGAAAAAGAAGAAACGGGAGAATAAGAAGGCAGGGAAATCTAGAGATGGGGAAAAAAAAAAAACATGAAAAAGATAAAATGGCAAATAAGAATGATAAAAAGGACAGCAAGAGAAAAGAAGGAAAAGTGAAAAAGAGGATGAGTCTTCGGTATTTGCCAGTGCAACTAGTGGGACAGGATGGATGAATTCTGATTCATGATGTTTTGCCCAACAATCAGTTGACTCAGTTGATAGGAGAGAGGGCAGGAATTGGCCAAGATGTATAAACATTTAAGGATAACCAAAACCACTTCAACCAGCCAGTAACACACGATTTCCTTTCATCAAAAACAGCTTGTGACCATGAACTGTACATGGTGCTCCTCCAGTCATTCTGAGCTCCAGCTGTTCCCAACACCTAGAGCCAAGATTTTACAACAATCCCTACGAGTGGAAACAAACTGAACCTGAGTAATTTCAGAGGTGATTGCGTGAGCAGTAATCTGGGGAAAGTATTTAATAGCACTTTAAATGCCAGGATTTGGACCTCTCTTACAGGGCACAGTGTCCTCAGCAAGAACCATACTCGCTTCCAAACTTTCACCTCCCACTCTGTACTGCACTTCTCTATGACTTTTACCTATGATATTTTCCACAAATTGAGTACCTTGGTGTCTCCTTTGCTCATGTTTACATTGTTGTCTAGTTTTGAGATTAGCTTGTTCCTTTGATTGAGTTAGCATTGTGTCCAATATGCATCGTGGAGAGTTTAGAAGAAATGTTTGTTGTTAGCATCGGCCCCCATCAGTTCAATCGAGTCAGCTCACTTGCACATTGTCTATGAGGAAATACGGTTTCTTGGCTTTGTCATCTTGAGCTCAGAGGGATTTATTCCTGCAGATACCTTGTGACTCACCACATTGAAAATGATGGAATATTATGTTCTAACAACATGACTGGCAACAAAATGGTTGCTATTGCAATTGTGCCGTATATGGCTTAAAGTCTTCGGATACGTGACCATAACAAAAACACGTGGATCTTCTACAAAACTGTTGCCACAAAGTTGCTTCTTCATGCCATCCCAAAACAAATGCTCACTGGGAATAAACTCCCACATCTTTCAAAATCCTATGGACAGCCTTCTAGAGAGCTACATTTGTGATTTTTGGAGGTTGGTTAGAACTAGAGGGGGTTTTAGCTAGAAGGACAGGATTTTAGGACAGTAAAAACATTTCTGAGAATTTTGAAAATGCTGATTACATTTGACCAAATAAAACTAGGGCCTCGAGTTTAGGTCAAAACAAAAGTCTATAGATGGACAAATTAAAAAACTTCAGGTGCTGGTAAAAAGTGGGCGGTCGCTGTAGAGCTCGCTTGGTAGAGAGAGAGAGAGAGAGAGAGATAGAAAGACTGGTCCACACTGACCATATTCACTGAAATGAGATGTATAAATTGCCTCTTTACGGAGAACACAGCCTCCCCTTCACTCACCTACACACACAGCAGTCTGAGCAAACAGCATTATCACAGCCGTGTTAAGTTAATTAGCTGTGCATGTGCGAGTGTGTTTACGGCAGACTGTTTTGCTCGTGTCAACCAATTAAGCAAATGAGTTCTGACTAAATAAAACCACTAAGGTTTCACTGTTTGAATAATTCGCTATTGATTATTTTTGCCCTCCGGATGGAAATGTTCTCATTCAATCCAGTGAAAACAGATAATTAAGGGTTTCAGGGCAGTGAAAGGTCTGTTTAAGCAGCAGTGTCCATGCAGGAGTCACACCGATGACATCTATAAGCAAGCTGGAGAATAAATCCCACATCAATCAATTACGTATGAAACAGCATTTCAGGAGACAGACGTACATACATACATCCGCAGCTACTGAGTGACAGGGATGCTGCTGTGGAGCTGATGTTAGATAAAATCAGCCAATCATTCAGCTTTATTTTATTTTTTTTGCGCTTGAGAGACTGCTAATACCAACATAATCATGCTTGCAAACTTTGCCTTTATTCACACAGCGAAATAGCTATAATATTCCAGCTGAGGAAATTAAAATGGTTATGTCACATGAAGTCTGCAATTGACTGACTGCGTTTTTCCTAAAGCTTGTTGCTCCAGGGATGCAACACCAGGATGTGCTCAGACACAGCACCGAGTTTGTGTAATTTATTAATAGCCGAGTATAAAAATTGACCTCAAATCATCATTAAGGCTGGAGCCAGTCACTGCCTCACAGGGGGTGTGATTATAATAAAACAAGGTGGGGATTCAAGCAGGGAATAGTGTCTGCGTCTGTGTGTGTGGTAAACAGACCCATGGTGTGCAATTACTTGGTCTTAATACCACCACGCTGTTGGCCATGATTGATAAATCAAGTGTTCACTGTAAACATATCAAGAAGGTCTTGTTCCACAGACCAACAGAGCCGGTATGTGTCTAATCGAGAGATTTCAGGTTGTTCATGTGTGAGTGTGTGTGTGTCAGTCACCTCTTCAGGACAAAGCTCATGGGTGCAGCTCATGAAGTGGGTGCAGAGCAGAGGGAAGCAGATGGAGTAACGCGACTGAGACGGCAACTCCAAACACTGCTGGAACATCTTCTCAAACGCCCGGCTGTAGAAACTACAGAGGGGAAGAGAGGGGGAAAAAGAGATCGAGTTAAAAAAACAAACAAACAAACAAACAAGTAGAAAAGATAGGAGAGAAAATAATTTGAAGAAAGAGTTGATGAAATGAAAAAAGAAAATAAAGACAATTGTAACAAAACAACAAAAAAGCAGAAAAGATAGGAGAAAAAGGAGTCAGACAAAACAAGAAAAGATAGGAGGGTAGAGGCAGAGAGAGAGACAGAAAATTTGAGGGTAGAAAAGAGAAACGAGGAGAACTATAAGAAAACAGAGAGGAAAAAGACATAAATGATATAAAAAAAAAATGAGAGTGAAGAAAGAGAAAAAAAATCTAAGCAAGGGACCGAAAAGACAAGAAGAGTGAGTCGCACAGAAAGAGTGATAGAATTTTCTTTAAAGAGAGAGATGAGCAGGAGTCAGGAAGAGATGAAGAGGAAGGAACAGAGAGAAAGAAAAGCAGAGACTTGAGAATGAGGAGAGGGGAAAGAAAAGGCTCATGAGAGATGGAGAAAGAGAAACGGTTCAAAGAGGCAAAAGAAACAATTTAAAAACAAAAGAATATGGGGTTAGGAAAGAAAGTAAGTAAGAGACAGACGGTGGGAACATGACAGAAAACAAAATGGGAAAAGGGGCGAACGATGAAGAAAGGGGTGAAGAAAGAGAGCAAGGAAAATGGAGGAAACAAGAAATTAAAAAAATGTAAAAAATAAATAAAAAGTAGAAAAGAAAGAGGGTGGAGAGAGAAAGGTAAAGAGCAGGAGATGAAGACATGAAAAGGAAAGGGGCTGGTGGAGAGAGAGAAAAAACAGGAGTGACATGAGAGGAGATGGATACAGAGGAGCTGAGGAAAAACAGAAAGAGAACAAACGACAACAACAAGGTGGAGGAAGGACAGAGTGCAGATTGGGAAAGAAAGGGAAGGATAACATAAAAGGAAAAAAGAGTACAAAGGAAAACAAGAGGAGTGGAAAATGTAATGAGAGAGTGATAGCGAGAGCAAAGAAAAGAAAGATGTGAGAGAGGGAGTATTTTTAAGAGAGTAAAAGATTTGGCAATAAGACAGAATGATTGGGGGGGCTTTGGATACTATTTCCTGTGCTTCTGCTAAAGTGATCTCTAATCAGCTCAAGCACACACATGCACAGCAACACAACCAAGCACACCACCAAACAGCCGGCGAGACGTGGATGTTTACAGAGTACCGTGTGGGATGTTTAAACAATAAATCAATAAAAAAAAAAACAGGCCGGCTTAGACTGTACCAGAAAATGGACAGGTCTGACGTCTCCACCAGCATCTCAACTAGAGAGTCCACCATCTTGGTGTGGAAGATGATGGTGTTCATCATTTTACCCAGCTCCCGGTGGTCTGCTATACCCAGAGATGCCTTGGATACGCTGGTGTAGGCCTGCAACGCACACACACACACACACACGGTCAAGGTCATTTCTTCACTCTGACAACCCAGCAAAAGCATTTTTAAAATGAGACGGATGGAAAGCTGAGCTTGGTGAAGGAATGTGCGGTTTTCTGCGCATGTAGCTCTGAGCAGGACTTCTGGGAAATTTTCACACAAACATGATACTGCTGACTCACAGCACGGCCGGCCGACTGACACACATATACACACACAGGATCAGACGCACGAGAGACACACTGTGCTTCACCGCAGGGCCAGCGCACATGCTGCTTTGAAGTGAGAAACATGAGCATTGCCTGGCCAATGCTCCTCTGCTCAAAATTCTTCTCAGGTTTGAAGTCCCCCCGTCCCCCCGCCTTCTTTCTTTATTATTTTCCAGACCAGGATCAGAGACCACAAACTCGCTCAGTGACAGGGACTGTGGTGGATGCTCACATAATAAACAGACTGTTTTTAATGAAAAAAAAGTGTTATTTAACAAAGACAAATGCAGTGTAATTGCTGATGTGGTGAAGCCTTCTGTAAGATGATGATTACTTTTTACGGACGTTGTCTCAGGTGATGAGAAGTGGCTTTCACCTCTTTAGTCGGAGCAGGGCGAAAAGGATAGTCTCTAAAACCTGAGCCTTATTTTTAGAGCTCTCCCCCCCTTTCTTTACAGACTGCTGCTGGCTTAATCAACCGTAGCAGAAAACAGTACAGCAGCTCTAGAAACGCAAGAGAAACAAAGTGAACTGAGTGAACTCGGTCAATTTTACAACCTCATCACACACTTTGCTTTGCTAAGAAAGACAAATGGAAGGATGGCTTTGAACGTTAGCAGGCAGCTGTCCTTAGCTTGCTTTCAAGAACAAAAACGCTGCCCAAAAAGGCCTGGATGACTAAACAGCCTTGTTCCAAATGAAACACGGAGATTGTGATCAACTGGACTGTCCAGGATAACCATGTGCACTGGTAATTATCATGATATATTGGATACATGATTATCAGCAGATGCCTACACATGACAGACCACACAATGCTGCGGCTCTAAGGAAACCCCACATCGCCCCAAAAAAAAAAAAAAAAAAAGGCCGCCTAAACAGCTCTTCGCAAAACATTGCCGATATTTGACTCGGTTTGTCCGTGTTTACAGTAGGGAAAGTAAGTATTGAACGAGTCAACATTTTTTTTTTCAGTAAATATATTTCCAATAAGGCTATTCACATGAAATTTACACTTGATTTTGGTAACTCAAAAAATCTGCAAATATAAAGAAATCCACACAATTAAGTCCATAAATAAAGTTATGTGTAATAAAGAGGAATGACACAGGGAAAAAAAGTATATACGCAAACTAAAATGTACTTAATACTTAGTGGAGAAGACTTTCTTCCTGTATACTTCCTGTATGAAGACATTATTCTGCAGCATTATTCAGGTGTGATTTAGGTCCACTCACATCTCATCATCATCATCCCGGTGGATGGCAGCAGATTCTTCTCAAGAATCTCCCGGTAAAGAGCTCCATTCATTGTTCCTTTGATTATATGAAGTCTGCCAGTACCATGGGTTGACAAACAGCCCCACACCATGATGCTTCCACCTCCACACTTCACTGTTGGTATAGTGTTTTAAGGGTGATGTGCAGTGCCATTTCTTCTCCAATCATGGTATGTAGTATGACAGCCAAAAAGTTAAATTTTGCTTTAGTCTGACCAGACTACACTCTCCCAGTTTTTCATAGGCTTGTCCAAATGAGTTGTAGCAAACTTTAAACAAGCTTCGACATTCAACCCATCATGAGATGTTTCTTGTGTGATACCTTGATGATAAAAAGTCTTGTCTATAAAAATCTATTTACCGACCCTGCTGACATTAAATATAGGGGGCATTATTACTTTCTAATTTCTTACTGACTTCAGTTGGTTCCTTTTTTGGTGAAAAGTTCACATGAATAACCTCATTGGAAATATATTTACTGAAAAAAATGTTGACGCATTCAATACTTATTTCACCCCCACTGTATATGAAATATCACTCCGCACAGGTAGCAACTTAAACCAGACATCATGCATCTCCCTGATTTAATAAGGTACCCACATCCACACATCTATATAGCTATCTATACATCCATGCATCCATCCAACTATCCTAAAGGTATAATAGTCATTTTTTTTATTTCTTACTTGTAGAAGATAATAAAAATTAATAGTGCATTAGGCCGTGGCCTTAGTAAAAGTGCATTAAGTTGCTGATGAAACCCGTTTGGAAAACTGACTTCTACTCCGGAATGTTTGCTTGGGTTTGGATGCACCTCCTGTCAGTCATTTTATAGACATTATATTGGCACATGTGCGGGAATCATTCAAATGTCAAGCCCAGCTAACCGTTAAAGACCAAATCTTCGAGAGAAATTAGACCAACTTTACCTAATATACGGTGCATTAGCTGCTGTTTTTTTATATAGATAGATAGACAGACAGAGTTTAAACAGAGTGGTGTGAAAAGCAACCAGTAAACGTCCATCCATCTACCTACCCACCAACCTATCCATCTAAAAAACCTTCCAACCCATCCATCTGCCTACCTACCAACCCATCCATCTGCCTACCTACCAACCCATCAACCTATTCATCTACCTACCGACCAATCAACCCACCAACCTATCCATCTACCTACCTATCCATCTACCTACCTACCCATCAACCCATCTATCTACCTACCTACCCACCTACCTACCAACCCACCTACCAAACCCATTCATCTACCTACCCACGAACCTATCCATCTAAAAAACCTTCCAACCCATCCATCTGCCTACCTACCAACCCATCAACCTATTCATTTACCTACCGACCAATCAACCCACCAACCCATCCATCTACCTACCCAACAACCTATCCATCTACCCATCAACAAATCTACCCAAGAACCTATCCATCTACCTACACACCAACCCATCCATCTACCTACCCACCAACCCATCCATCTACCTACCCACCAACCCACCCATCTACCTACCTACCAACTCACCCACCTACCTACCCACCCATCCATCTACCTACCAACCCACCCACCAACCCATATATCTACCTACCCACCAAACTATTAATCTTCCTACCTACCAACCATCAATCTACCTACCTACCAACACAGCCATCTACCTACCCACCAACCTATCCATATACCTACCTACCAACCCATCCATCTAGCTACCTACAAACCCATCCTACCCCAACCAACTACCTATTCACCTATGATCCATCTATCTATCTCTATCTATTAACCCATTCATCCATCTACCCACTCATCCATTTTTCCACTTATCCATCTACCCACCCACTTATCTAAACATCCACCCACCCCCATTCATCTACCCCAGCCATTGTACCCACCCATCCATCCATCCATCCATCCATCTACCCACCTAGCTGGGTGAGCAAGAAATTCAAAACAACCACAGTGATGTACAATAATCTATTTAGCAACTTAAGAATACACTACAGTGGGGGGAAATATGAGATAAATAAAAATAAAAAACGTCAAAACGTCATCCAGATTGCATTTTGTTTAATGAGATTCTGTAATTCTGCTATTCTATCTTCTGCCTGTTTTTTTTCCCCCCATAAAAAGTAACAAAAAGCAGGTTGTTGGGGATAGATGGAGATAATTAAAAGTGTGAAACCCTGTGTCACTCTGTTTTTCGTCCCTCAATTCTTAACTGCTTTTTTCATTTTTTTGTATGCTCGGATTAAAATATTTTTCTCTCCTGAGATGAGTAATCATGCCTCCAACACATATAAACTTGACTGCATTCCAGTGAATGCTTACCAGAAGTCTGACTTTTGGGAATGACTAACCACAGTTGATAAATAAATAATACAGACGCATATGGTACACATCCAAAACGATCTAACCAAAGTGCTTCAGGATGGAGTGCTAACAATGTGGGTAAATGTGTGCATGCCGGTGCATATATTTACAAAATAATATATACACATTACACCACTGAATTATTAGGGTTAGAGCAAAGGTACATTATTTCTCATCTGAGCTTAATTAATTTTGTTAAATAGCACTATGTAGGACTAAATAGTATGGACAGGAAATGACTGAGCACCAGTACTCTGCTATACGGCCTAAATAATTATGCCTGGTAAGGCCAAGAAATGACACTAGGGCACATATTTAATGTTTGATTAATTGTGCCCAATAGGAATCAGAGGAAGACCCATCTTCCCAGTTAAATTAGTTAATTCTTCAGATGCAATACGCCACAGGGGGCTCAATTAATTATGCCTATTAGAGACACAGGACATGACAACACTGCCCTTTCAGTGTTGGGTGTCTACTAATTCTGCCTGACAGAAGATAGAGCACTCGTACGCTTAAGGTTTGGTTAATTATATCTAATTGAAGATAGAGACATGGTATACACCACCAATGGTTAGTTCTAAGGCTTGATTAATTCTACCTGAAAAAAGGATAAGAGATTAAACACCAGTGCACAGGTTTAAGAGTTGATTAATTGTGTCTTGCAAGACATATGACATGTACTGTAACTTGATTAGTTCCACTTGATGAAACTCTGAGAAACAGAAAAACATACCAACACCAGTAGTTAGCTATGGAGCTAAATTCGGTCTGTCTGATCGAGGCCTTAGGGAAAAGCAGTGCTACCTCACTATGGTGGTTGAAAGGGGACAGGTTGCAGTCACTCTGCTTACCTGAAGTCGGAACCAGTCCAGCCTCATGCCTCGGAAATCAAACACCTCTCCATCCTCCACTGAGAACGAGAGAGACAGAAAGAGAAGACAGAGAAGAATGAAAGAGAAAGAGAGGAGAAAGAAGAATGAGAGAGAGAGAGAGAGAAGAGAGAGGAAGAGGCAGAGAGACAGACAAGAGATCTTTCTTTTAGTGGTGGAGTTTTGATGACTGGATAGTCAATAAGTCACCATTCCTTCTTTTTCAGTCTAAGTTTGCGATGCTGTGCTGTGATTCCCGGTTACAGCATCAAGTAACATTTGTAATTAGTCTGGTTTTTTTTTTTACTTTATGAAAATTAGCTACTGCAAGAATTCTAAACGACTAACTCCTTGGACTCGTCTTCTGCCATGGGATGTCTCCTATTTCCAAAATTCTGAACTCTCCCAACTTCACTTCCTACCTGCATTAACATTGTTTACAATACAGGACAGGAACAGAATCATTTGTTGGGCTTTATTACAACATTATACCACAAAAATAGTACAACAAAGTGTAAACAAACCACACAATACCCTTTTTTGGGTACTGCAAGATTTTCTAAAACCACACCCACTAACAGCAACAGTAGCAGGGATTACACTCATATGAGAAAAGCCAAAGCAGCAAATGGTCACCTGCTAATGTAAACCTCACTGTATACAGTGAAGTAACATATCGATGAAGCAGATTAATGCATTACTGTAATCATCACATTAACGATAACAAAAAATGGCCAATCTGTAACTTAATGGAAACCATGGCTACCAAACACAAACAACGTTTTTATATTTCTTTTGCGCTGACGAGTGGGTGAACTTGTCTAAACATGTGTGTTGGAGTAGCACAAAATAAAAGTAAAAGAGCAAAAGTAGTTTCAGTCTGATTAATCAATTTCTCGAAAGAAAAACGAATCACCTTGTTTAACACTGAGTGAAGTCATTGTGTTCACGAAGGAAGACATAATGATGGACTCGTCCTCTGGACACACCGAGAGATTCTGCAAGAGTCAAGGATTTAAAAAAAAAAAAAAAAAAGAAAAAAAAAAAAAAAAAAAAGAAGAGGATTACACAATGAGCTTATTTATATACTAATTTGTGCATCGCAAATGCAAAGAGTTTGTCTCCATCTTGTGGTCATGTGTATTATATCTCGATCTCATGTACTGTAGACACCCAGTATATAATTCCAGAGATCCTTATTGCCAGGACTGAGAGAACATCCCCATAACAGAAGAAAGCACCACATTATTTTCGAACCAGTTTATACGGTCAGTGAACGTTTGCAATATGTTATGTTCTGATATTACGATGCTTCGGCATCTTGCTTATACCATGCCTACTGGTTAAACAGATGAAACCATTGTAGATGTTTATGCTTCCTCAAAATTATATAAAAATTACATTACGTACACTTATGGACATTTATGCTGAGTGAGTCTCACCTGAACGAGCTCATTGAGGACGACTGCATCGAAGCCGGACAGATACTGCACGTAGTACCGCTGCATGACAGGGCCGTACTTCCTCACATGGGCTCTCAGCTCCTCCATGTAGAAGATCAGCTCAGCAATGTGCCTAAGATGATTTTTAACAAACAACATTATATTAGAAATAAACAACTCTGGAGTAGTGTGTAATTTTTAACCATTTTTTTTGTTTGTTTGTTTGTTTAATGTAAGGCAGTAAGAAGAACAGCCAGCGAAGTGTTCTCTCAGCAACACAGTTTAAATCAGAAATTAAACAGAATTTCCTTTCACCATTTTTGATGCAAGTATGTCTCTTTGGCTTCACATTAGAGTTACAAAGCTAATGTAGCACGCAATAACACATGAACAAGAGTGCTTTTGTAGTGAATTCTGGCACAGCTGTGATTCCTGCTGATATTCGCAACAACAGCATGAATGTGAGTGTTGCATGTTTATATTTACATTGATTCATTTCGCAGACGCTTTTACCCAAAGTGACTTACAAATGAGGAAATACAATACTCATTTACATGTAATATACATACACGATACTTGTACGTGCTACCGTACAAGATTTATAACCGAGTTCCACAAAAGCAAAGTGCTTTTCTAGAGTAGAGGTGTAAGAGTCAGTTTGTTTTTTTAAAGTATCATGTTAGGTTGGCATTTTTGGGGTTAGTTACGTGCTCACAGAAGAGGTGGATCTTTAGCTGTTTTTTCTGCAGTCCGGATTGAGGTTGAAAGTTCATTCCACCGCTGAGGGACGGATATTCTGAAGGTTCTGGAAAGGGACCTTAAGCCATACTGAGTAGGCACTACTAAGCATCGGTCATTAACCAATTACAGATTGCGTGAGGGAACATAAACCTTAAGGAGTGTTGAGGTAAGGGATGCTGTTGTGCATGTTACCATGCCAACACAGACTGACTGACAGCCTCTAGTAAGTACAGCAACGGTTTCAATGTAACAAACCATTGCTTGAATTGGAATTTCGGCATGATAAAAACAGTTAAATATCCCGGTGCTGTTAATACTAAATAAATATCAGCAGTCTTGAAACAATGCCTGTCTAATCAAATTAGTGGACCAGAACCAACGGTTGTATATTACCATATACAGTCCCCAATTAAGACATTTGGGTTTGGGATCAAAAGATTAGAGATCAAAATGACAGGTTAGGATTTCAGCTTTTATTTCCTGATATTTACATCTAGATGTGTTAAACAGCATAACACAGAAGCTTTAGTATCAGAACACCCAATTTTTAAACATGCAAAAACATACAAACAGAGTCTTGAAGTAAATAACACTTAATATTTTGGTTGCATATCCCTTTACTTGCAATAACTACATCAATCTTGCGACTCAATGACATCACCAAATTGTTGTTTTCTTCTTTTGTGATGCTTTTCTAGGTTTTTATTGCCGCATCTTTCGGGTGTTGTTTGTTTCCAGGGTTTTCTCCCATCAGTCTCCGCTACAGGAGTAGAAATGCTGCGCAGCTGGTTTAATGTCTGGTGATCGACTTGGCCAGTTTAAAACCTTCCACAATTATCAGACAAAATGTTCCTGTAATCTTCTGAATTCATTCTGCTGCTACCATCATGGGTTACATCAATAAAGATTAGTGAGAATGTTCCAGAAGCAGCCATGCAAGCCCAAGCCATGACACTACCTCCACCATGTTTCACAGATGATCTTGTATGTTTTGGATCATGATCATCAGATGTTTTTCGCCATCACACTGGTAGAGGTTAATCTTGGTTTCAGAACACATTATATACATCTCTGTATTTCTTTGTGAATTCCAACCTGGCTTTCTGATTCTTACTGATGAGCAGTGGTTTGCATCTTGTGGTATGGCCTCTATATTTCTGCTCTGCAAGTCTTCTTCAAACGGTGGATTGTGATACCTTCACCCCTGCCCTGTGGACGTTGTTGTTGAGGTCACTGACTGTTGCTTTGGGTTTTTCTTCACAGCTCTCACAATGGATCGGTCATCAGCTGCTGCTGCCGTTTTACTTTGACGACCCATTTGGTGCCTGTTGCTCAGTATACCAGTGGTTTCTTTCTTTTTCAGGACATTCCAAATTGTTGTACTGGCTATGCCCAATGTTTGCGCAATGTCTCTGATTGATTTCCCCCATTTTCCTCAGCTTCAAAATGGCTCCCATAGACAGCTCTCTGATCTTCATGCTGGCTTATCCTTTTCAACAATAAATGCAGTCTTCACAGGTGAAACTGAAGGATAAACCAAGAGCAGATGTTCAGAGCTATTTATTGTTTAAATAAACCAATCTAACAGGACACACCTGGGTAAGAAGTAACACCTGTCAGTCACATGTTCCAATATTTCTTGCTCGTCTACAAATTGGGTGGTCTGATACAAAATGTGCTATGCTCTATGTCGTTTAACACATTTACATTTAAATACCAAGAAATAAAAGCTGAAATTCTAAACTCTCCTCTCATATTCTTATTTTTATCTCAAACCCAAATGTCTTCAGTCTACAGCAAAAAAAATTGGCCTCGCCTTTCGAAAAGTTTCAGAGTAAACTGTATGTATATATTATTATTATCTAAAACACTTCTAACAAAAACAAAATTACGCCTTCATACTTTTGGACACACCTCCTACCTGAAGCTAACGTGATGCTAAACCGGTAGCTATAAGCTTCCATTACCCAGATCTGATCCGATCACCAGGATCAGTATCAGGCCAATACCAGTAAAAAATATCAAATAATAATAATCATGCAAAACGGATAAAAACTGTTAAAACAGTTAAAAAGAAAAATCCAGTTTGATTTGGACAAAAAAAAAATTGGAACTGGAAAAGGTTCCAAAAAAAACAAAACATGATTGTATTTTCTGTTAGAATTGATATTATATTTGCCATGGAAGTGATTATTGTGTGGAAGAGTTTAACTATATAATGAAGGGTGCAGTTTCTGTTTTAACTGTATAATTTTTTTGTCTGTCTTTTTTTAAGCATAGTTCAATTAAGAAATCATTTTAAAGTTTAGTATATCAGACATCAGCTGAGACTCACGGTTTGCGTATAGGTATCATTGTCAGAAAAGAAAAAGCGCCACTGTGCCATCTCTTGTTAGCTACATTAGCCTCAGTGCAAAACTAAAAAAACAAAACTCAGACATCAAACCACGTCTTGGGTTACTGACTACATGCATACCTTTAAATCTTCAGATGAACTTTTATTTTAAAAGGTTACTCAGATATTAAAGGGAAAAAGCCAGGATCCGGATCATAACTGATATTGGTGCTGTATAAGTAGCACAGTTATACAGCATGTATACATTATGTTTCATACAATATACATGTATACATTTTATACAATTATATTACTTTAGTGTGACATAAAATGGAAATAAAGAAAGTCAAAAATAAAATAGTATAATAGTACTATAATTACAATGCAATAAAAAAATAAGAAAGAATCATTTTTCTAAAGAAGAAAGAAAATATTGATATTTAACTAAGATAAACAACCAAAGCAGGAGATTGAGTGTGTGAGTGTGTGTATGTGAGAGTTTAGTGTCTTTACTTGTCAATAAAGTCATCTGTGCTTTTCTTTTGAATGTTGTCAGCGTGTCTGAGCAGCCAGATGATTTCATCACGAGCAAACGAGAGAGCCATGAAGACAAAAAGAGCCTGGAGGGGGAAAAAAAAGTCAGAAAATATTCTGTATGTGTTACCGTGGGGGCTTGCACAGACTCCTACTACTCGTAAAGAAAATTAAAAGAGCAGAGGGCTCAGAGGTCAGTACCTTCGGGCCGAGTAAGCCTGGCTGGTCTGCCAGCACAGTGGCTAGTTCCTTCAGTGCAGAACGCAGGAATTTACGCCTCTCCCTGTGCATTGAGCCTCTGGGCAGAGCAGAATCATTACATTTCAGAATGCACGAATTAGGAATAAACTGCAGAAAAATTAAACAGGCCATGAAGCAGAAAACACCAAAAATGTTGGTGTTTGTTGGGGTCTGATGGAGAAAGTTGGTGTTTGTTGGGGTCTGATGGACAATGTTGGTGATTGTTGGGGTCTGATGGACAATGTTGGTGTCTGTTGGGGTCTGATGGAGAAAGTTGGTGTTTGTTGGGGTCTGATGGAGAAAGTTGGTGTTTGTTGGGGTCTGATGGAGAAAGTTGGTGTTTGCTGGGGTCTGATGGAGAAAGTTGGTGTTTGTTGGGGTCTGATGGAGAAAGTTGGTGTTTGTTGGGGTCTGATGGACAATGTTGGTGTTTGTTGGGGCCTGATGGACTATGTTGGTGATTGTTGGGGTCTGATGGACAATGTTGGTGATTGTTGGGGTCTGATGGATAATGTTGGTGTTTGTTGGGGTCTGATGGACAATGTTGGTGATTGTTGGGGTCTGATGGACAATGTTGGTGTTTGTTGGGGTCTGATGGAGAAAGTTGGTGTTTGTTGGGGCCTGATGGACAATGTTGGTGATTGTTGGGGTCTGATGGACAATGTTGGTGTTTGTTGGGGTCTGATGGAGAAAGTTGGTGATTGTTGGGGTCTGATGGACAATGTTGGTGTTTGTTGGGGTCTGATGGACAATGTTGGTGATTGTTGGGGTCTGATGGACTATGTTGGTGATTGTTGGGGTCTGATGGACAATGTTGGTGTTTGTTGGGGTCTGATGGACAATGTTGGTGTTTGTTGGGGTCTGATGGACAATGTTGGTGTTTGTTGGGGTCTGATGGACAATGTTGGTGTTTGTTGGGGCCTGATGGACAATGTTGGTGTTTGTTGGGGTCTGATGGACAATGTTGGTGATTGTTGGGGTCTGATGGACAATGTTGGTGTCTGTTGGGGTCTGATGGAGAAAGTTGGTGTTTGTTGGGGTCTGATGGAGAAAGTTGGTGTTTGTTGGGGTCTGATGGAGAAAGTTGGTGTTTGCTGGGGCCTGATGGACAATGTTGGTGTTTGTTGGGGTCTGATGGATAATGTTGGTGTTTGTTGGGGTCTTATGGACAATGTTGGTGATTGTTGGGGTCTGATGGACAATGTTGGTGTCTGTTGGGGTCTGATGGAGAAAGTTGGTGTTTGTTGGGGTCTGATGGAGAAAGTTGGTGTTTGTTGGGGTCTGATGGAGAAAGTTGGTGTTTGTTGGGGTCTGATGGAGAAAGTTGGTGATTGTTGGGGTCTGATGGAGAAAGTTGGTGTTTGTTGGGGCCTGATGGACTATGTTGGTGATTCTGATGCTATGTTGGTGATTGTTGGGGTCTGATGGACTATGTTGGTGTTTGTTGGGGCCTGATGGACTATGTTGGTGATTGTTGGGGTCTGATGGACAATGTTGGTGTTTGTTGGGGTCTGATGGACTATGTTGGTGATTGTTGGGGCTGATATGTTGGTGTTGGGGCTGATATATGTTGGGATGTTGGGGATAATTGGTGGGTGTTGGTGATTGTTGGGGTCTGATGGACAATGTTGGTGTTTGTTGGGGTCTGATGGACTATGTTGGTGATTGTTGGGGCCTGATGGACTATGTTGGTGATTGTTGGGGCCTGATGGACTATGTTGGAGTTTGCTGGGGTCTGATGAACAATGTTGATGAATCATGGTGATTGTCAACAATTTCTTTACTCTGTTTAGAGAATGTAGAATTTTAGAAATGTAATTTAAATGCACATACGCATGAGACAGCGCTGCTTCTTTGCATTCACGGATGTCGTTGACGCGCTTGTTGTAGCTGCGGCAGATAAACAGGTTGGAGCGAAAAGAAGAAAACAGCACAAAAGCAAATCAATCAACTGATTTTATATTATTTCCCAGTACTTACTATGAATTAATAGTCTTTGTCATTATACAAAGTAAAATGAAACTATTTAGCTTATCCCCAATAATTAAATTATTATTTACTTTTAAATCTGAATGAGAGCATAAGACACAAAATGAGAGCATACACAATCAATAAATAAGCAGATAAATAACAGTAACAAAAAAACAGTATAAACCAATTGCAGCACATTTAAAAAAAAGCAGCAACAGCAGCTATATGACCTTAAGTGACATTTGTGACCAATAATGCACGTGTCCAAAATCCTTTCTGTATGTGAATACTTGTATGGATATGCATGTACACATGTATTACATGTGTGTGTAATAGAAAGTTCACAGTATCTTTTCAGGGTGTGAAACAGGTGTAAAGGAGGCCAAAGCTCCTCTATTTGTTCTTGATTTTATTATCCTGTACCATTTTCCAGATGGCAGCGATTCAAAAATAGAATAGAATAGTGTGCTGTGTCTCTGATTAACCTTCATGCTTTCTTTCTCAGTCTGTTGGCATAGATGGTATCCAGTTCTGGGAGCTCCATGCCAATGATGTGCTGGGCCACCTCCACCACATGATGCAGATCTTTCCGCTTAGCAGCCGTGCAGCTGGCATACCACACTGTGGCAGTTTGTCAGAATGGTTTCTATTGTGCTCCTATAGAAATCTAGCAGCCATTTCTGTGGGAGTGCCTGCTTCAGTTTCCTTAGGAAAAAGATTTTGGTGAGCCTTTTTTTTTTTTTTTTTTTACACTAGTGCTGCAGTGTTTATGGTCCATGTCAGCTGTTTTAACATAGTGACTCCAAGGAACTTTAGGCTTTCCTCACTCTTCACTTCTTGTCCATGTATATAAGGGGAGGTGTACTTTGTTTTGTTCTTCTGAAGTCAATGATCATCTCCTTTGAGGTATTAAGAACCAAGTCACTGTCTTTACACCACCTAACCAGATGATCCACCTCTATTCTGTATGTCATTTCGTCATCATCAAAAATCAGGCCGACGACTGCAGCGTCATATGCAAATTTAATTAGGGAATTTGAATGGTTAATGGGGATGCAGTCATGAGTGAAGCGTGTGAAGAGCAAAGGGCTCAGCACACAGCCCTGTGGGGTGCCTGTACTTCATATGAGCTTGTAGCCTGACCCACTTTCCCCACTTTTGTTTCCACTCTCTTCGCGGCCTTGCAAGCTGGATGGCAAATCTTATGAGTACGTAAAATCTCTGGAGGAATAAAGGTTGAATAGACTCCAAGATATATGTAGTGTTCTCCAATAAACATCAACTGGGATCGATCGTTTAAGAGCTATTATATAACTTGATAGGCTAACTAACAAAATTAAACAATAAAAACAACTCAGAAAACATATACATATAAAAATTGTTTTTTGAGATGCACCGATACTAAATTTCTCAGCCAATACCGATATTGATAACTGATAGTTCTGCAATTTTTGCCTGCTTTTGAATGAATAATAATTAGTTTAAAAGAATCTAGAAAGAAATGCAAATAAAAACTTTATTCTCTCCATTCAACAACTGGTCTCATAAACAGAAAACACATTACTGTAATTAACATTAACACATGAACTAAATTCTGAAGATAAAAGTAAGATTTCTGAACTTATTGAATGTTATTAATTCATATTAAGATTGACTGAATTGTACAAAAAAAACAACCTCCTGTTAGTCTCACATTCACTCTCCACTAACTGTCTAACTGTCCACTAACCGCATCACTGACATCAAACTGGTAATCAACTTTTTATGTATTGGATATGAAATATACTACTCTACAAATATATTTTTCTGTGCAATATATACTTTTTTGTCAACTCATCTTCATTTAAATCTTTCAACAGTGTACTGCCGGGGGAGCGGGCAGCGCAGCAAAAAAAATAAAATAAATAAAATAGACTCGACACTGCTTCACTGCTGCTCACTTCTGGTGTAAAATGTTATCAGTGCAGAGATTACAGAGATTACAAACTGCAGTTTTGTCGTCATTCCACACAAGAGACAGCGTCTTTACACACACCACAAAATCCATGTGTTTTCCCGCCCTCCTTTGATTGAGAGGATACAATTAACCCTGATCATCGGATGTTTATAAACTATCAGCTGATAGACCAAAGCAGGAAAAAAAAAAAAAAAAAAAATATATATATATATATATATATATATAAATAAAAGCGCTGTTATATACAAACATATACATTTTATATATATATATATATATATATATATATATATATATATATATATATATATATATATATATATATATATAACACACACACATACATTATATATATATATGTTTGTATATAACAGCGCTTATATATATACACACACACACACACACAAAGGAAAACGATGAGTAAGAGAGAACACTGACCCGCGGAGGTTGACAAACAGATCCTCGGCAGCTTTGTGGATGTGGAAGACCTCATCTCTGAAGAGACAGAGGCAGGAGCTGCTCTGTAGGGCCAGTTTCCACAAACTCAGGGCAGTGGGATCGTTGTTTAAAGCCGCGTGGCACAGGATAAACCCAACTACATGGAAACAAAAAAATAAATAAAACAGGGAGAGAAATCTTTAGGAAACGTCACTAGCTCAGTTTCACAAAATACAGAATGTCATTAAGAAGGAAATATGTGCAGGGAAAATGCAGAGAAAGATAACCGATAGTGTTTGTGCAGACTTGCGTGTCACCTGGAATGCATGTAGAGGGATGCAGTCTGAACAGAATCTCAGAATCATAAAAACATTTACTTACACACTATCCACTTCTCCATAGTGTCCAATGACAAGTATTCACATGGCATCTGGAAGACAGGAAATAGCTCTGTTAATTACAGGAAATGGACTCGATAATCCAGAATATACTGTAGGCTGGCTGTTTCAGTATCATATTTGATGTCATTTGGGTCCTTTTTGAGAGAAATATTAAATATCAATGTGGGTTAAATGTGTTCATAGCTCACACTTGGTTGTGTATCAGAAGTATTAGTTCCCACTGCCAGTCCATGTTTTCATTACAACAAGACACCAACATTAGATTCAAGTGCTGTGGAATGAAAGTAGCACGGAAAATAAACTGGAGCTTTATGCATAGATTCCGATCCATTCCAGCTGTTAACATCAGTAATGATTATAGCTGAAAAAGATTGTACAATATAAACATTACTGTGTTCAGACTGGACAGACAGAAGAGCTCAAATTTGGTTGATATTTAATGTGGGGGAGTTTGAAAATACTGTAATATTTTATTACATTTATAAATGATTCCAAAATCAGCCGAGCTGTACTGTATACTGTCCAATGTTAGCTGGACTGATATCCACTGTTAAAACTAGGGCTGAAACAAAAGACTATTTTCATAATCAATTAGTTGGCCGATTAGTCGATTAATCACATGGGGAGGACAAACTTTCAACACCATGTTTTCATTTATTTAAAATAAAATCCAATAACTGAATCTTTACAAATATAAACTTCAGACTAAAACTTTGCACAGTCATTTGCCCAATTATATAAGACTGAAAAAAGCCCAATACACACACTAATATACACACACACACACATACAAGTTCATATTATTTATAGTATTTATGCATTTTTTTTATGGATGCACAAAAAGCACTGAATTAAACTCCAGTCCTAAATTAATAATATAGATTCACTTTTCACTGCACCTTGTGGTTCCTGTTACTCGCTGCCTTCAGACATATTTTACTTGTGATTCCTTTTGATCAGTGTTTTAATTAGACATTATTGATCTTACTCGCTGTGTATCACTGTGCCTACACTGCGAATGACGAGCAACGAGGCCTCTTTACTAATAGACCACTTCTGTTATAATAAACGGCAGAATTTACACCGCAAGCACACAAATACAACATATAATGACAAACGTAAATTAACCTAAACCTTTTAAGCAACTCGCACCAGTTTCCTCAACCCCTTACACACAGTGGAGCATTTTGGATATAAACATGTTTGTGCTCGTGCATTACTGCCGTGCAAGAGTGCTACACAAACTCCGCTTTGTAAAGTTTGCAGGTTACAGACAATCTTCTCCGTGGTGTTTGACCCTCTTACCACGTCTTTGATCTATTCCTGTAAGGACGATATACTGGCTTGCCAAATAACCATAAGGCCGCTATAGAGGATTTACAGTGTCAACGTTATCCCCGTAAGGCAGGTATACCGGCATTACTCTGCTATGATTCCTTACTTATTTCATTATTATTTTTTGACCCGGAAGGTTGATGAGGTCATGACGTGATTACGTTATTACGCCGCCATTACGATGAAGATAATCCAAGCGTCAATATTGGAGTAATAGTAGAAGTGAACTAAAAATGACAAAGCGAAAAGCTAATCGTGTTCCAGCTAAAGTTCCACCTACAGTGAACACAGGTACATCTAAAACAGTGGAAAAAAAAGAAAACGTACACAGTTACACAGGCGAGAGCGAGGATTCTAGATAGTGACAGCGGTGAGAGTTCAGGCGATGTTGAAACCGAAACTGAATCTGATAGTGACGCAACTCTCCTGATTCAGACCCTGATCCGTCTTCATCTTCAGCATCAACCAGTGCGACTGACACTGCAGGGGTTTGGAATCGTAACGGGTCCATCCCTGTGCATTCGTGAAAACACAACCTGCTGCTCTGATTATCACCAGAAACTTGACTTGTAGCGCTAAAATGCATTGATTCATTTATTATTTACTTGAGTTTATTCAGAGGCGTTGACCACGCTGATGCTCGTATGGTACTTCTAAATGAGTAGAAGGATTTTAGCGGGCATTTTTCGTAATTTCTCTAGTTCAGAATTGTGCTCTAAGTTTAGTAAAAACACTGAACTGCTTCATTTTCAAAGTAATATTACACAAATACACTATTATAAGTTGTTACAAGGCCTAAATATGTTAAAATTAAAATGGTAATTTTGGCCCAGGAACTCAGGGTTGGCGTGCTGTTTCTCTGGTGAATATAGGGTTATGGGACATAATACTGTGGGCACTTAGGGGTAAGAGGGTGAATATAAAATGCTCCTCTGCCTTAAAGGACTTGGAGGACACACACGCACATTCTTCCTCATGTTGGGAATAAAAGGTAACGCTGACAAAAAGTAAACTGAAGAAAGTAATTGTTGGTGACTCTGGGTGCCTGCTAAAGTTAGCGGTGTCACATTATGTGCATATGACGTCATGAGCCATTGACTGGGAAACGACTAGGGGGAAAAACAGCTAGTGCTCCATTTGAGACGATACTACGTTTCTAAAATTCCTACACTACACAGTGCATAGTGTAAATATATAGTACGTCATTCTGGACACAACTTCAGTATTCATTCTCCGACGTGTGTTTTCGGAACAAAAGTTAAGTAGTGAGTAAACATAGCCCTTGCCATGCGCAGACCAACTAATCAATGATGAGTTTGACAACGATTTTCATAATCGCCTATTATTGATTAGTTGTTGCAGCTCTAGTTAAAACTGCTTGAAATCATAATATATAGATGAACAAAAGCGTGGTAGATTTATTTGGTAGAGGTTTATTTTAAAATACTTAGCAAGGCTATATGAGAATTCTTTAAAACCTTGTTAAGTTTGATCATAAAACCTGACCAGTCCATTATATCTTACTGTGAAGAATAAGTCTGCAAGTATAAATGGATATGAATTAGACTAAACTCAGAAGAGGTCAGTTCAAGCCTTTAATACATAAACTGCAAGCTCATTACCCACATGAGGAGGCTTCTCACTTTATGCCAATACACATAGTCATAAAGCGCCATCAGGACTATTAAGGTCTGTTATTTTCTGAATAACGTACCCAGGCCATCGTCTTACCGTATCAGACTGCGCTGGGTTCAGCATGGTGCTGGGGGCGCTGATGAGGCTCAGAAGCTGAGCGTTTCTCCACTGGTCGGCTGAGAGATTACGCCGTGGGTAAACCATCTGTAGGGAGATCAGCGCATCCGAAAGGGACTGTAGGGAAGACATAGTTTATAACCACTTGAAATGGTCATACTACAGATGGATACAGGTCTCGGTTTGTACCAAAAGTTATCAAAGACAAAAAAGGATCATTACTTTACGAAAGCGGTTTTATTTGGAGCTTTTCCATAAAAAAAAAAGCTCTTCTCTGTGGTTTCATATTAACCTTAACATATTTAAAGATTATTAGAATTACTGGCACATTGTTTACTGATATAGAAATATAAAGAACGTTAAAAGATGAGGTTATTTTTTCCCTGTCAGCAGTTCTGAAAGTACTGGATGTCCCTGGAATTAATGTTTTTTTTAAAGAATATTTTAAAAACGTTTTTAAAGGTGGACTGAGTGTTAAGAATATTCTACACCACAATTAATAATAAATGGTCCAATGGTAAAACACTGTAGTCAATATTCCAAACCTTATCGCATAGAGAACTATATAAAAAGAAAACTGTTTTACAGTAGATTATGTGATGTATTAATAGCAACTAGGGATATGGCAATCCAAAAGTGTAAAGTCGTGCATAACAGGAGAGTGCGTTTCCCATAAATGAAATAATTTTTCGATTTATTATGCATCTGATGCAATTGAACACCGGAGGTTCCAAACTGAACAACCAAAGTCTAACAACCAAAGTACGTGCATGTGTATATACATATATATATATATATATATATATATATATATATATATATATATATATACACACACATATACATACACATACACATACAACTTATAATACATACACACACATATATATGCTAATCTATAGCTCCAGATTACAATGACCAGCATGCATTATAAGTTATGTACACTTACATTATATACAACCATGTTATAACAGTTAAAAGAGCTCTTCAATATCTTTTAAACACCACCAGGCACGTGTCACTGCGATTTATGGTGATCAAGATCAACGGCCATTTTAGCCGACTTTGGAGCTCTATCTTCAGTTTAAATGAGGTCTCAGGTGCTGCTACGGAGCGAATTGTTTATTCAATCAAATGTTTGGGATATGTTTAAAATATTTAAAATGTTTTTAAATATGGAGAAACCTGTAGTGCATTTTGTTTACAATATTAAACCCCTGTTCATAGCATTTTGAAATTTATTTTGTTTTATTGAGACAAAAATGCGTCTTTTCAGTAATCACTTTTCTTTCAAAATTAATCGAATTGTAAAGCCGATACCGTGAATCGAAATGAACCGTGACCGTAGTGTACCGTTACCCTTCTAATAGCAACATTATTAGACAACCTTTTTTTTTTAATGTCTGCCACTTTCCTAAAAATACTTGGATGAGCTAGAACAGGTTAAAAATAATCTGAATGAATCTGGGTGTGAAATGTTACCTTTCCATGAGGAACAAACTCCTCCATCATCTTCTTCAGAGGATTCTCATAGTCCACGATCATCTGTCCGAGCCGAGGATATTCTCGATCGCTGTGGGAAGGAAAAAAAAGAAGTCCCCCGTGCCATTTGGCAAATGTGTTTTTTTTTAATCTTAAGTATGGCTCTCTGAAAGGTTGGGAGTTCAAATCCCAGCACTGCCACCAATTACGCTTCCTTACACAACCAAACACTGGATAATATTAGAATAGCTTTTCCAATTCGTACAGTTTATCTCGTATTAAACAATATGTTTATTCGTACTGTACCTCGCTCCGTGCGTCATCTCATGCGCGTAGTTGTAGAGGCCAATGATTGCTTTGCGCTCTTCAATCCGAGACAGCAGCATCATCAGTGTAGTGTATGTCACGACAAGGTCGAGGTAGTTCCTCGTGAGGTCAAAATTTACAGTCTGATGAAGAAAAAAATGTAATAAAAAAACATCCCGGATGGGGGGCGGGTCACTATGGTGATTATATGGTGATACAACCGACCTGCATATTAGGAAATTATTCTAATACATTAAAATTTCTAAAGCAACAATTGACACCAGGACTTTTATCATTTCTGGAAGGAGTGTCTAGAGTGCTTTGTAACAGTCCAAGACCAAAAAGACCAAGGAGTTTGTGCCTTTGTAACATAAGATTTTCTCAAATTAACTCATCAGAGAGAAAACTAAGAGAGGCTCATGAGGGAATGACTGTTTCTAAGTGGCTATAATAAACAGTAATGATAACAGTAAGTAATTAATTTGCTTTGCATTTCCATTAAATTTAACTATAAATGCATGAAATGTACAACATGGCATTCCTTTATATGTTTAAAAAAAAAAAAGATCTTTGCGAAAGCAATTGTCTGTGGTATAAAAGGAATAAACCACTTCAAGGCATGCGGTTATAGGAAAATAACCACCCTCGGGGTTGTAACAGTAACTCAGCTTTGAGCTGGACCACATCACACCACAACGTAGCTAATTATTTTCCTATACCAGTACACCTCGACGTGTTAGTCCTTGTGTGATGGGTTCACACGTGTACAGCAGCCCTGACACTCATGTCAATTTATCATTTCTGTTCAAGTCTCATCTGCTACAAAAAAAACCCACAAAAAAACAAAAACAATGTGGTTCACATGACCTGACCGGTAATACTTTTCCAACTTACAAGATCAAAGAAAACTTGGCAAGCATCGATAGTGTTCAGCAGTTCACACACATGGTCCTGTAGAAGGGAAAAGGACAATAAAAAATGTACATGTAAATGCAGTGTGTTATCAGAGCATAGAGAGAAGTCAGTACATGCCCAAACAAAGAAAAGGGGGGGGGGATGAGTGAGTTACCTACCTTAAATTCCATAACATCCACAAATGTGAAGTAATATAAAGCGAGATTCTTTAGTATTTCTGATTTTTCTTTTTGGAGCTGTGCAAGCTGTTGCTGTAATAGTAAAGAAAAAGAAAAAAAACACAATGTTGAAAAAGGAAACAAAAGCAATGCAGTCATCACAATTAAGTTCGACTCGTCAGCAGGGTTCTCGTCGTGTAGACTCAAATATGTCTTTCATATCCACTACGCAAGTGGAACTAGATTTTATTATTATTATTATTATTATTATTATTATTATGATCAACTGAGTAACAGATTTTTTTTTGAATCTCGTATCCAAATCCAGGATTATGGGATTTCCTTCCCTCAGAAGGATTCATGCTTTTTCAAATGTATCCCTGGAGCACAAATGCTGCCCAAACAGCTCACCACTTCTTACGTACAATTATTTAGAAATGCTCACAACATTAATATGACATTTTTTCGTTATGATGTGGTATTTTGACAGATCTGCTCAAATCCTTTACATGCATATTACACGAGTTGTATAAAATAGTGTGATATTCAGACAAGTTTATCATGAACACTTCGAAATATCAATCCGCCTTCATTCCATGTGGAAGGAGAGAGCTTCGGGAGTCGGTGTTTAAATGCCGGAGATAAACTCTGTCGCATTTAGAGAAGAGGATAAAGACGGATGTTTTTGTGGCTCCTTAATTTGTACCAATGTAAATGCAGAATTGCTTGCATCCTTCTTGTGATAAGGCAATCCCATAATTCTGTTTACGGCATCAGAGGTTCATGAAAGGTCAAAACCGAATTGTTGCACCGATTGAGGAATAACAATTAGATTATATGTAATAATTAGCTGGTGTAATGATACACTTTGGTATGAGTCATGATTATGGGTTTACTACGCAAGATTTTTTAAAAAATATTCTGAACAAAATTTAAACGAGGAACTATGACTGAAAAGACTACAAACTACAATTCTTCAAATAGTTTGATCGAGTGAATAAACAAAGTCTCTGACCGGGGAAATAGAGCTCCAAAGTCGACTAAAAGGCCCGATTTCCACAGCCCTTTTCTAGAGCAATGCAACCACAGTTTAACCATATAACGCATATCAGTCAGTGTGATTCACAGATACCAGTCACAAGTGCAAACGTTTCCCACCACGGTAATGGCGCAGACTCTCTGTGAAAGAATGCAATCACGTGACCAGTGTGTTCTCTTTATATCTATGGATTGCGCAGATTGGGATCGCAGTGCAACTGCATTAGATGCATAATTAACTGAATGCTGATATCGCACGTTTCCAAGATGCACATGGTCACAATTTGTATTGTGATTCATCTTGTCATGATGTATCGTTACAACCTTGGTAATAGTATTGTGCACTGTGAATTAAGTGCTACAAGAGTTGATTAGTAAAAATTATTCTAATTAAAATAAATTTTCAATGAAAGTATCTACCAATTATTTTTAATGAAATTATATTAGATTAATTTATGTTTATTTCTACCTACAGGGTGTCTGAAAAGTCAGGAACCATTGAAAACTACATATACTTCATATTTATATTATTTACAACATATGCTGTACATGGTCACCCATACGCTCTATGTACTACTGAATAATGTTTTTCGTGGATTTTACTCAACATATTCCCCCGTTGGTTCCTGACTCTCCAGACGCTCTGTAGAAAGAAAAGCCGCACGTAGCGCAAACCTTCATTGTGTAAAACAACCCGAGATGCATTAAATCTTGCATAGTGGTTTCAAAAGCTGAACTGTGTGGCTGTCTGAACCCTGCATCGAGTCTGAACAGGCTTTAAGCCTTCCTAGCTTAAAGTCTGGCTTGCTTCCAACTGCTAGTGACTTCACAGCAAGTGTGCATTGCAAAAAAAAACACAAAACATACCCAAAAGGCTAGAAAATGCTGGAGATATCATGTGAGTTTAGTGTAAACTATACCACAGCGTTGATAAATTCTCTAATCTGATTGGTCAGAAAGTGATGAATGTTCCATAACAGCAGTAGTTCTGGCGGTAGTCCAAATTACAGATTCATATTAATGCGCTCCATTTAATACCTTATCGTTTCTATAGTAACAACTGATTCACACGGACCTGTATGGCAAATAAACAGATGAATAAAGTGTGCTGTAATTTAACAAAGAAATACGTATAGTCATATGATAAGTTTTCTGAAAGTGGATGTTTATGTAACAGTTATGGAAGGAGTCTCTAGTTTCAGTGCTTTGTAACAGTTACAAAGCTTGTGCTTTCTGGTTTCTTTTTTTCTTATTAAAGTCAAGAAAAAGGAAAAACAGAGAGGCTGGTAACGGATCGACTGGCTTTAGGATCTAAATTGTCAGTTTTTAACTGCTTGTAGTTACATTTAACAAGACATTAATTTTAATAAATTGTAATCGTGTGCAAATCGCTGTGGTATAAGAGGGATAAAACACTTCGGGATGATCCGTTATAGGAAAATAATCAACTTTGGGTCGGCAACAGTAACCTCCAGTCTGCTGCAACCAAATTCTTTTAGTAAGTTTCCCGTAACACGACCCTGTAACTGATTAAATACTTAATGAAATGAATGTTTACTGATTATGATTAATACTAAATCATACTAACATCCTACAATATAAAATTTCCATGAAGTATTATCCAATTCTTATAAATATAATAAACTTTTCTGCTTTTTTAAAGTCTTGTGCAATGCAAACCTGCTCTCAAGTCAAGTTAGTAACAAACTTATAGCAATCTTATAGTCATAGGAATTATGATAAGCTTATTCTATATTAACAGCATTAATGATGTGCTGGACATCACTGTGCAAACTGAGTATTGGGCAATTTCTATCAAAACACCCTGCTCAAAAAAAAAAAGGTGATGGCCAAAAAAAAACCCATTGGCCATAACCATTAATGCATTCTTCAATGCATAATAAATATTAGTAAACACTTTACTACTAACCAGTACAATGTTTACTAGTATTTCAAACTTCACCCAATTCAACGATACTCCAACAAATATGTTAAAATGCAGCACAGCATTTTAATCATGGTGTTAAATAGCCCCGTATATGATAAGGAAAACAGCAAGGATGGAGAGAACAGCACAAAACAAAGCAAATTATCTGAAGTTAATAATATTATTATTATTAATAAAAAGTAATGTGACAAATGCTTTGCGATATCAAGTGCAAATAAAGAGGAACTTGAATTGTATAAAATGATCATATGTAATTAATGACAGCAATCATTACAGAAATTTGCAGTAAATGCAATTATTTTAATTGTATAATTTATAGGTGATGAAGGGTTTAAAACTGTATAATAATCACCAGAATCCAAATAATAAAAAGGTAATGCAATTTCTACATTTTAAATAAATGTAATAAAATATGTATTATGATATTAATAAATGAATACATGCAATAAAAACCACAATAAATGACCATTCCTTTTATATTTATCATAATAAAATGATAAATGAAAGGAATCATTATCATTGTGGTTTGAACAGTAAAAGATAATGCAATGTATACATCATTTAAATAAATTAATTCATTTTTTTAAATAAATTACAATAAGATTGTTTTAAAAAGATTAATCAATTAAGAGGTATGTATGTAAAATAGCACCAAATGAAAATAATTTTAAGTGCTAATTATAACAAATGAAACTAATGAATGGCAGTTGAATTATATAAACTTAGTAAATTTAATACATTAGTACATTTAAATTAATAAAATCAACTAAAGCAAACTTAAAAAAAAGAGAAAAAAGATAGTTTTAATGAAAGTTTTTATTGCACTTCATTTATATTCCCTTAAATTTTTGACATTTAACCAAAATCCCACCATCCTTGTTATTCACCGTGAAATGTGTTACTATTTCTGTGAGTACACACCCTGACCCTGAACTGTATGCAAGTGTTGAGATAATGGACAAAAACTTACAGCAAGCACAGACCCATGCAGTTACAAAAATTAAGGAACCTCAGAACACACAGATCTCTAATACTCTAAAAATTATCTAAAAGGGACAGTGCTGGTGCGGTTCTCCAGAGAACCTTTTAAAGAATCCTCCCACATTTCATCAGGTTTGAGAGCAGAACCACAATGTATTAAGATGTCATGGCTCTATAACGTCGATACTCGTAAATAAAAAGTGCTGATGAAAGTAAGTGCTCTCTTTGCACATGGATAAGAAAGTTTTCGTGATCTTGTCATGACTTCGAAAGAAAACGTCACACAGATAACTACCTGCAAGACGACAACTGCGGGCTCGGACCTTTTCAGCTCGATAGAAGCTTGATTGTGATACTGAATCTGCTCACCCTGCAAAATCCTCATTTATTTTTAAATCGTGTAAACAATTTGAGTTGTTCGAGCTGTTGGCATGGAAACAAAATGACCATGGCCATACATCCTGATGGCACTGGCTGCTCGGTTCCAAACCAGCAGATTTGCAGAGCGGACATCTTCCAGTTCCAGAACTGCTAATGTCCTCCATCAGGTAAACGGCAGGGACTTTATGTACGAGGACTATACCTGATAGTTTTTATATTCAAGTTCTCGGAAAACTGTAATATGTTATCATGTAAAATTAATGTTAGTACTTGAGGCCGCAATACACTAATGTAAACGTGTAACACGTTATGTGATGATTAGGAAGTGGTGAATTATGTTGTCATGTGTCATAAGATGGTCGAAAAACTGTAATATGAAAGTTTAGATAATACCGCAGTGCTGCTGAATTCTCAAACCTGATTGGTCAGGAAGTTTTATTTCTATAACAGCAGCTCTGACAGCAGATTTGGTTTCCTACTTGGTTTATACTACTGTGCGCGTTTTAATACAATATTGTCATATTACATAGACCTAACCCTATTCCTCCGCACCCCCCTCTACCTCCTTAGGTATTTGTAACCAAAAAGAGATGTATACGCAACCAGGTTGATCAGATTGATGTTAGCTAAAATGTTATCCACTTATTAATATTGTGGATTAGCACTAAAAGCCACTTTCTGATGGTACAAGTGGCTAAATGATGCTAGTCTAGAATACAAGGACCTCAATATGGCCAAAAGCGCGCGGATGTCCGACAAACACATTCATATGTGCTCGAACATCCCATTCCAGAAGTAGCCCCGCTTTACGGTTATAATAACCTCTGCTCTTCTGGGTAGGCTTTCCACTAGATTTTGGAGTGTGGCTGTGGGGATTTGTGTTTTTATTCAGCCACAAGTGTGGAAGCAGTTTGGGGATGAACCACATTTCTCACAGAAACTGAGTAAAGTCTCTTGATGATTTGCTGTTTATGGGTAGGTCCAAGAAGAAACATTTTACGAGTACAACACGGTACATTGACATTGAGGACTCATTTATAAACACAACCGAGTTAGCTAGTTTAATAGCAACTCCTAAGTAAGAACATGACCTAGATATCTAGCTAGTTTCTTGATGTACAATTTAGTATGCCTATGCTTGTTAAATTCTTAGTTAGCATGCCAACTTCGCTGATATGATCGCTACCTAGCTAATAACGAACATGTTTATTAACCATTTTCTGATTCCAACACCCAGCAGCACAATGCAACATTCTCTTGCATGCTCTTAAAAAAAATCACTTATTTTGTTGTTTTGCAACCAGAAATGACTGACTGACATCAGAGTGACGTGTCTCACTCAGGGGTCTATAGTAACAACTTACTTCTTTAACAAAGAAAATGTATAATCGCTGACATGGCGTTTGATGTCAGGAGAGGCTTATTAAACATGTATGGAAGGAGTCTCCAGTGTCAGCACTATGTAACAGCCAGAGGTAAAGCTGTAACTTTAGATTGTGTTTTCTGCCACAGGATAGTCTTGAGAACAGACACTGCCTTTTGAGGCCTCAGGGTTGCAAACTGCATTTTTTTTTTAACTAACTCTAAATGGATAAAAAGGGAGAACATGGTGGTGTTTATTTTTTACTGTTGTGATAGAATAGGAATTTAGAAAGAACACCAGCACATACTTTTTTTCGTCAGAAAACCAGCTATGGCGTCACATGGAACAGTTTCAGATTTAGTACCAGCTCTGGCACCGTGTTGGCACAATAAATATCCAAATCCAAAGAAAATAAACCAACACCACCACTGATTATTCTGAGGTTCCTTCAGTCTAGTTGTGAGGCTTGATACATATGTGAGTACAACAGAAAGCTTAAGACTACATAGAAGTATGTGAGCTCTAAACAAAGCAAACGGGCTCCAAACTTACCAAAAGAACAATCCAGAAAATAGCCGTGTTAAGCATGCAAACAAATGCACAAAGAAAAAAAGACACACACAAAAAAGAAAGGAGACGTATATAAAACCAACACAAAGGCAAACTCAAAAATACACAGGTAAACATGACACAGCTCGACATTGGTTTAAGAAGCAGTTCAACATCTTGGACGTTAAACGAGAGAAGATACACACACTACAAGAGCTGCATCTGAAAAATACAACACTTTTTTTAATAAATAAAACAATGAATGGTTATTAGAGGAACACAAAAACACACACACTGTAAATACACAGAGCATCAAAACACAAAGGAGCACACAGATGTCCGTCTAATTAGAATAAATGATAAAGTAAAATAAAACTGGCAGTATTATTGTGTAATGGAACTGTTAGTAGTAGTATTAATCATGACTGGAGCTCACGGTGACTAACACACACTGACGGACGATGACAACGCGCCGCTTTCTGCTGGAATGTGAGTTGGTAGAATTGTGTGGTTGTGTGGTACACCCATATTCCTTTGCACACACACACACCCCGCGAGGCAGACAAGCAGGCCTCACTGATCACCCTAAAACTGCACACTCAATCTTCATATTAAAAAAATGAGTGACATTACATGGCATCTATATGATTTTTTTCAAAGAATGTTGTTCTGTTACACACAAATACATTTGTGTGCTCTTTTTTTTTTATGACCAAACTTGATGCTACGTCTCTGAACCCTCAGGTCGATAATGAGGAAAATCAAATGTCACATATTCTCGGGGAATGAGTTCAATTATTTTGCAACAACTCCGAGGATCTGTGCCTAAAAGCAATTTCTGACTACAGGCCCAAGCGATAAAGGGTTCAACTCCAGGACCTGGATTGTCTCTGCACCTGCAGCCAGTAAACAGCAGTAAACCAGCTTTGGGCTCCCTGAAAACCACACAACGTGACGGAGTACTAAAACACACTAAGCTGGTTAAATTACACACCATATTAATAATTATGCCATGATAATGCATGCCTGCTTTGAGACAATACTTAGATTATACTTTAAAAGCAGCAGAACAGGGATTAAGAGCTGAGTGGAATTATCATTTCCATTAATTTTCCATGGCATATTTCCATAACAAGCAACTACTGAGGATTAAGGAATAAAATTAATGTTAATAATAACTAACTGTTGTATAGATAATGTATTGAGATATGAGCTTATGCACAAACCTTTAACTGTACATAAGACTGGTGTTTATAAACGCAAAACATCACCCATTACACACGGCCTTCATCATATTCCTATTTTTGAGCTGAAAACTTTCATTCATTATATCACAGGAATTCAGCATGGACTGAAAAAAGACACTTTATTGTGGAAAAAAAAACCCCACCACATCCAAGTAAAGCATGAGAAGCTCCACCTGCAAAATGGCTGCCAATGCATGGTGTTAACACAATTCGCACAACACAAGGTTTAACAACACAACACTAACCCTGACTGTTAACAGCACAAGAACAAACAATATGAGGTTTTTCTCCAGTTAATGCTCAGAGACTTACGTTATTGTTGCGGGTTTCCACGGCTGGGAACTTTCTCACGATGAACTTGACCGCAGACTCGAGGTTTTTGTCAATCAGGTACGAGGGCTTGGCTTTGGGATCCCCGCATGCCTGGGGAAAAAAAAGAAAAGAAGAAAAAAAAAAAAACATAGGAGAAGACAGAAACATTCAAAACGTTACTGCTTCAAATGGACTTCCTGGGTAAATATGTGATAGTGAGGGCCAGTGATCAAATATGCAACAAGTACAATGTTTAGACACAAGTAAGAGGAAGAGGAAGCAAAAGTGCAGGGATTTGGCCATAGCTAAAAATGCGATGGAACACAGAGAGAGGAAGATGGATAGATAGAGAGAGAGAAAAAAGGAGAGAGGAGTGAAACAGCAGTGTATGACAGCACACTTGCATAGAAAAAGAAAGACAGGCAGATTAAGACCAATAACAGAGACATTAGCGATAAGCGGGAGCCTGGAGTCGGGCACGGACGAGAGCGGGAGCCTGGGTCGGACGAGAGCGAGTCTAGAGTCGGGCGCGGACGCGAGCGAGTCTAGAGTCGGGCGCGGACGAGAGCGAGTCTAGAGTCGGGCGCGGACGAGAGCGAGTCTAGAGTCGGGCGCGGACGAGAGCGAGTAGAAAGTCACAAGACAAATTAGTGTTAGACAGATTAGAAACGTAAAGAACTGATTAGAGATATAAGAGACAGATTAGTACGCTAAAAAACAGATTTCAGAATTAAATCTAAGCAGACAGATCAAGGATGGATTAGAAAATGTTTTCAGATTAGAGTGTCAAGAGCCAGATTAGATAGTTAAAATAGAGATTCGCGGGTTCCAAAGCCTGAGACTGACAAGAGAAAGTAAATATGGACAGACCGTTGGAAAAGAGAGAGAGTAAGAGATGGATTACAGAGAGAAAGAATGAGAAAGAGGAGGTGTTTTGGAGGGTGCTGCTCTGTAAGTGATGAGCATCTTACAGAGTTGCAGCACTGCTACAGTGTGTGCATGTGTGTTTGTGCACGTTATGGTCACATGATTAGCACGACTCTGCACATGCACCGGCAAGACGCATTTGCACAGGACAGCCCTCGTAGAGGAAGGCGGCATGGTACGACCCCGAGCCGAGACACCACAGGCTGCGCTCACATGCAGCTCGCCCGCAGTCCACACCAAGCCACACACTCAACTGAACAACGTGCTGAGACTAATTACCCTCCCAGTCCACCAATCATTTCGTCAACCAGTCCTCCGTCTTAACACTGGCAATGTTTAAACCCCTGAAATAAGCACCTGCCATGTCATAGCCTTTAGTAAGAAGCTGTGAGCTGTTAGACTGATGCATATAAAGCCAAAACAATTCAGATGCAATGACAGATAAAGAAAGAAAGAAAGAAAGAAAAAATAAAATAAAAATAAAGCCATGCATTTGAGAGGTCTATACATTTTGGATGAAAAATAAATAAATAAATAAAAATAAAATCAGAAGCATGCGCTAACATTTCCATATCATGATAATTGTGTTCAATTTTACAACGGAGGCAGAAAATCCTATGGAGCCTTGGAGTCAGAAAATCAAGTTGCTTATATCGAGCTGCTTATAATAAAGGCCTGTATGAGATCGAGGTGGCCGATATGGGAAAAAAAACCCCATCATATCGCAATTCTATGATACATAATATATCACAATATATAGGTTGGAAATTACCGCTGTTTGAAAGAAATAAGTAACAATTCTAAAAGGATTTTTTTTATTTTACAGAAAAAAAAATCCATAATTTTTTAATATTTTACCATTTTAAAAATGAAGTATAAATTTCAACATCAGTTTCTTAATATATTATCATGTCTTAATGACAGAACATGGTAATGACGTAACGTGTCGTCTGAATGACGTCTTAATAGCATGTCGCCTGAATGACATAACATCGTAAAGACATATCGCAAAACTCCTCATATTCACTCACTACCAAGAATATTTCACTGTCAATTTGTCCTCCACCCCCCCCCCATGCCCACCAACTTGCTCCCTGATTGGTCGAGAGGTAACGAAATGCTCGATTCATGTTTATCAGCACATGCCTGGAATACACAGCATAAAACATTGTGATGTGATGGGGGGGAGCAACATAAAAGTAACATATGAATGAAAGATGAGTAAAATGAAATGCAACAAACAAAGCAAAAAAAAAGCGCCGTCTATTTGTGGTGCAGTTTGGGAACAAGAGAGCCGTGTGTGTGTGTGGTGCATACGGAACGAGAGAGAGAGAGAGAGAAAAGAGAAAGAGAGAGAGCGCAACAGAGAGCGAGATCATGGGACATGAGGCTGGCGGGAAGGCAGGAAAGCAGGAAAAGGGGTAGTGAGACGGAACAGAGAGCGAGGGAGGTGGGAAGCGAGGGAACAAGATTTTAGACGGGGGAGGAAGGTGGAAAAGCTGTGCAAACCTTCCAAACTTGTCCTTGCTGGGGGGAAGCAGTGTAACAGAAAACAGAGAGAATTACACAATAAAACACAGAAACGTTTCCAAATTCTCTACCATGCACATCTACGGATTCGCGTTCGGGAAATAAATAAATAAATAATAATAAATGATCAAGGGTGTGTCTGGTTTAACGAATTTGATCTTGTTAAAGAAAGGATGACATGCGAGGAAAGAAATCAATAACATGAGGCCAAAGCCAACGAATTTGTATTAAAGAAAAAGAATTAAAAGAACTTTTTTTTTAAATGATAATAAAAAAAATATGCAATAATGGCACAAAAACACAATGTGAGGGAAAATTCCAACAAATAAAAAAAATGTCATTTATTTTGTGACTCAACACCACACCTCACATGCACAGAGATGTGAGAGATGTGCTCTGCTTCAAAAGTCTGAGAGTTATATATTACAAAAATCAATGAGCATGGGTTTCTTTTTTAATTCTTTGGCAAAGGTGCATAGAAACAGGAAGATCATGAAAGGAATACTCTTCAAAAGTAAAACGTAGCACGGGTATTAGTCTCGGTAATACCGTCTGCACACAAATAGCTCAGAAACACACAAGAACAAATAATGCATGCATGAATCACACATCGCTCTGGGTTTATACAGCCGTTAAAAGTGTTCATTACATGTCTGAAGTGAAGTCGTCGCTTGTACATAACGTTAACGCGATGTAGGACCGCGCCCTTCTGTGTGAAATAACTCCTCTCCTCTGAGGATTCACCCGGTTTCTGAGATAAGCGTTGACTTCCTGAGTCTCTCCGCTTCCTGCTGCACATTATAGCCACTGCAGCGCCTGGAGTAGTGTTGTGAATTTGGCCTTTATGTGCATTTATTCAATTTTATGCAATCTATCTACCTCCCCATCTATCCCTTTATCTCGTATCCTTTCCTTTACCCACCACCCACCCATCTATCTATCCACCTTGATATCCAATAGGGTCCAAAACCCTCAAACCACTAATGAAAAAATAATTAGATTACTGCTGTCCATGTACACGTAGTCAGTGTTGTTTTTACAGTATAGCATCACCATCACTATACTGGGACATTAATCCCTACACAGGCCACAAATTGAGAACCCCCTGCTGGCCTCCCAAATACCACTTCCAGCAACAACCTTAGTTTTCCTCAGGAGGTCTTCCATCCAGGTACTGGCCAGGCTCAACCCTGCTTAGCTTCAGGCCCTGTTTACAATAGTGCGTTAAAATGCATAACGGTTATGCCTGTCGTCTACACTACTCCGGCATTTTTGACCCTCAAGACGTGGACTTTCGGAAATGCCGAAGACCCCGTTTTAGTTTGAAAACCCTGGGCTTGCATTTTAGTGTAAACCAAAAACAAAGAATTCTGAAAACGCAGGCGTGGCTTCGCCCACATTCGCTCCCTGATTGGGTCTTCTGGATCAACGCGTATCCTTCCCTGCTTTGTCAAGACCCTACTGTATGACCGTTATGCTACCTTGATCGTATACACAACAACACAGAGACTGAACAGCAAGAGTTGCTGGCTTCGTTGTCATTCTTAGCAGCCATTGTGCAGTTAAATTCTGTATTTTATAATACTATAGCTGCTACATGCTCAAGAGGCGAGCTACGATTAGAGAAATTGCCAACCAGTCTCATTTCAAGCAGCATAAGCCCTACAAGGAACACCAGTTTGGACTAGCAACCAACTTCCTGTTTGCACATGTATGTGCATGCCCAGTGTGCATGAATGGTAATGTGACATGCGTATTCGGTCGTGTAGTGTGGACGGAGATCATTTCTGAGCCACAGTGGAAATGCCAGTGTGGCGAGGATCGTTTTCATTTTAAAACAAAAACGCACTAGTGTAAACAGGGCCTCAGTGGGAAAAATTATAGCTGTTGTGGAAATTACTCAAGCACTTCAGCACTCAGGGAACGCATTTCATGGGCATTTTAAATACAATTTTTGTCTTCTTTAATGGAACAAAATGTACAACAGGACCCCCAAAAAAGAGCACGACATTTTATTCTGGTACTGTGATGTAATTTATTGTGCTACTGATTCAGCGTCGGTCCATCATAACTCGATTATCTGACAGCATTATCTGAGTTGTGGCTCCTCATTTAAAGCGACCAACAGCGTGAAAATGTACACACCACATTTTACACACGCACGCACACAAAACGAGGAACCATCTCATAAAAAAAATCAAACAACTCTGATACACACGTGGCTGGGATTTTTTGGGAATTCCTTTACGGCTTCTCTCTAATACACACACACACACACACACACACACACAAAATCCTTCTAACAATTCCAACTCTTACACATCACAAAAAAATGCAGACTTTTTTTTTTTTTTTTTACAGTGCCGATGTCACAGCCTGCCAGTTGCTAAGCAACAGGACTGCTGAAAGCATGCAGTCATCGACTGTTGGCTCTGATGAACGATCAGAAGTACGCAAATAAATAAATAAATACATACAAGCTTTTCAAAATAAAAAAACTGCAACACTGCTTTTATTTGCTCAAAGGTATAACCTTGTTTATTAACCGACGCGGGCTGCGACAGCGTACAGATAATCCGCAGGAATGATCTTCTATATTAAAACAATATAAATTGACTATCGAGAGATTGAGAGTCTGTATTTGCCTTGCTGTATGATATAGGACAGGCTGCTCGGCTAGTCAGTAAGTGTTCCATAAATAAAATCCATCTTATTCAAATAAAAGTCTTTATTTTATATAACATTTCATCCAGAAAGAAGAATCCTGAAGAGGATGCCATCAAACGCGCACCTGACAAATGTTCGCATATGGAGAGACTCAGACATTTTCGTTCTAACAATGATTCTAAGTCTAAATTCATTTGTTTTCCCAGATATTAATTTATTGTATACAACTTCCTTGTCATTTCTTTGTTGATGGAAAGCGTAACTGTGACTTTATTTTTCACAAATCAGACATTTTCTCTCTCAATTACTAGTTTACATCTCAAAAGTCTGACTTTTTTCCTCTCAATTTTGACATCCACTTGACATTCAGTGAGTTACAAAGAACACAGAGAAAAAGCATCAACCATTCTCTATAAATAGTCTACATAATGGTGCCTTCGAGTCATGTCGGAAAGATCCGTAATTATGAGTGGGGAAACTCTGGAATTTTCTTTGAGCCCTGAGTTTCCGAGTTGGGAGCGTGTCAGTAAAAAACCATGGAGAAATCGATGGGTGCAATGTCAGTAGATGACGGTGAATTTGATGAAATCTAAATTTCCTGCACAAAATATGATAGCATTGTACAATTACGACATATTATGTAACGAGAAAGTTTACAGCGGCTTCATAAACTGATTAAAAATATAAAAAGGCAAAACACACCCGATTTGCGCATTCTTTGTTCTTCATTTTCAAAGATAGTACAGTTAAAAATCTCGCTGTATTTTGTTGCAGTTAATTAAAAAGGTGCACCGCCATCAAAGTGAATTGACGTCGAACTCCCGGGTAGACTTGAACGCACAGGAAGACCGACACTCACCAGCTAGTCAAGACAAGGAAAACTAGCGTGCGCTCGTCACCTGAAGTTAGTCACGTTTCTGGTACTGAGTCAAGTGGATGGCAGAACTGCGAGACATGGGAGTCAGAAATGCGAGATATACAGTCACAATTTGTTCACATTCTCTCAGTGGTGGAAACGGGCTTCCATATTTAATAGGCCCAACCCGCATCCTTACGTCTACGTTTCCACCTCAGACGATCAGGAAAACATTCTTAAATTCTTTAGTTACTGTCTTTTCAATTATTGCATGATCGTAAAGCAGGATTTTAGACATGATTTTAAGATTTCTTTTGCTGATGGAAACACACTTGTGGGGAGCGAGAAAGTGTACGTGTGTGTGTGTATATAAGGAGGCGAACATTACCCCAAAATGAATGGGAAAGTCTAATAGAAGTCTCTATACCCCACAATCCCCTCTATGCAGCAAACTGGACCGAATCCAGGACAAAACCTTTCAAAGCAGCACAGACATGGCTGTTCACACACACTCACTCTCATGCGCTCTCTCTCTTTCTAACACACACTCACTCTCTCACCTTACGCTGTGGTGCGATTTAGATTTCCTAACTAAACAGTCTTCCCTCAGTCATCAACATATATGAACGTCTGAAGCACCTCTTTGCTGTCACAGCATATATTTAATTCATGTTCGTGTGACACACACACACACACACTTCTGTCAGTCGGCAAAAAATAATTACTGTATGCAGCGCAGAGTTTATAAGGAGATAAAGCTAACTGATCAGCAGGCATGAGACGACACTAAAGCCATGATACGAGACGTATCCCAATACAGGCTTCATGAGACAGCATTGACACGTATAAAACTATTACATTGATATATATAATTGATACGTTGTATTAAAAGAATAGATCAGGATTTCTAATATAAGGCGTCATTTCCCCCATTACTAACATGCTATTTTAATCTGTTTCAGTGTCCTAAATGCATTTCACAGTAATGTTATTAATATGGAAAGATTGTGTCAAATTCGTTATCGTCGTCATCGCCTGCTGCTGTCTGTCACCCACCTGAAATACACATGAGCGTGTCACATTTACCAATTTAACTGTACAGAGCAGTTAAACAATCATGATTTTATTTTGTGCATCTCTGAATTCCTAAATTACTGTGGCGGGGGCGCTGTCGAGCTTGTAATGTTGTAGGTTGGTTTTCGGTTGCGCTCCCGTCGAACTTACGTGTTTAAGTTAATAAGTGTTTTTTCATTGTTAAATACTAGTATACCCTGTTCCAAACATGTTTTCTTAAACTGATGGTGTGTATATTTGAGTGAAGATGGCGGCAAATTTGCGGAGGTATAAATCTACCGAGTCAACCAAATCTAGGCCCAGTACCGCTTCGGCCACGAGTTCTGCGGCCTCCCCGGGCTCGGTGCCCCCGTCCCCGTCGAACAGCCAGGAGTTAGACGCTGAATCTTTAAAGACTGATATCCTACTTTCACTTAGGGCCGACATTGCTGCGGTGATGAAAACGGAGCTAAAAAGTGCACTTGCTGAAGGTTTCGACTTTCTTAAGAGCGAGTTGCAAGCCGTGAAAGCGGACATTCAGAACAATACGGCTGCAATTCACTCTGAAATCGACCAGATGAAAACCGCAATTAAAGAGGTGGAAGGTGGGCTAACGACCTGGTCGGATGAGGTGGCAGTCTTACAGACTACGGTGAAGGACCTGACAGTGGAGGTGGGGGCACTCAGAAACAAGTGTGAGGACATGGAGGGAAGACTGAGGAGATGCAATATCAAAATTCTGGGGGTGGCAGAAGCAAATGGATCCAGCTCCACAGCATCGGTCTCGGAGTTACTGAGAGAAGTACTACAGCTGGATAGAGATGTGCTGGTGGACCGCTCTCATAGAAGCCTGGGTCCTGTGAGGAACGATGGGAAACCACGCGCCATCATAGCCATCAATGAGGTCAGGAAGTTGCTCCGTAACCGGCAGGGGGTTCGGTATGGCATCCTGTTTCCAGCACGTCTCCATATTACGTTCAACGGAGAGGAAAAGGAGTTCATAGATGCGAGCAAAGCGATGAGCTACTTCAGGAAGAAGATCATCACTACGGTAGAGGGCTTAGTGAGTGACGTCGCCCCAGCTAATTCACCGTCTCTGAACTCTGATAGGATGATAACTGTTTGATCGGACTTCTACTATAACAAGGAAGATGATCAACTCCGTTGTCTTATTTTCTGTTATATACGCTGTGATAGGGTGTATGCTTCTACACTGTGATAGGATGCACTTTTTCAGTTTACTTTTCATACCAGGGGTTCGGTGGGAGCTTGAGCAGGAGGCTCTATAGAGTTCCTCCACACAAGCACTGAATGTGCGGATTTGTTTTGGGTGGGTATGGTGAGCACCATGTTCCTGTAGGTGCTGTGGGGGGGGGGGTGGGGGTGGGATTACGGGGAGGGTGTGCCAGACTTTGTGATTTATTGTGTTTAATTTGCCAGAAATCTGTGTTGTGGCCCATCTGCTGTCTTTCTAGGTTCCCTGCAGGGCTCAGATATCTAAACCCCCCCCCCCCATTATGACTGACTTCAGTATTCCCAGACGATCGGATGGTAGTATGCTTAATTTCGTGAGCTGGAATGTTAAGGCACATAATCATCCTTTGAAGCGGAAGAAGGTTTTTACACATCTGAAACACCTTAATATAAATATTGCATTTCTTCAGGAGACGCATCTACGGTCATCAGACCATGCTATATTGGGAGGGGAATCGACAGGAATTTTGGTCTCATTCGAGCAGCTCATGCAGAAATATGACATTCCCAGATCGCATTTTTATAAGTATTTGCAGCTTAGGAGCTTTGTGGCCTTAAATTCGGACACCTTCCCGTTGTACCCTTCTAATTCGCTATTAGATGCAATTTTTAACTGTAAACTGGCCAGGAAGTGGACAATAAGGGTTATCTATGACCTACTCAGCATGCATGACTTGCCTTTCCTAGATCTCCTTAAGAATAAATGGGAGGTGGATTTAGGTGAATCAATTTCTGATGCTGATTGGCGCAAAGTAATCCAGGGGATTTTCTCCTCCTCCATATGTCTCAGGCATGCGGTTGTCCAATTTACAATAGTCACCGCCTGCATTGGTCCAAAGCTAGACTCTCAAAGATTAATTCCGATATAGATCCCACATGTGATTGATGCAGACAGGCCCCAGCTAGTCTGTTGCATATGTTCTGGACATGTAAAAAGCTGTACACATTCTGGCAATCTATATTTGAGACCTTTACTAAGATATTGGGAAGAGTAGTACAGCCGTCCTCTCTTATTTCGATGTTTGGGGTGACCCCGGAGAGTACTCCTTTTAGATGGTGCGAAACTAGCATGATGTCTCTCCTGGCCAGGAGATTAATATTGTTTAGATGGAAGGATCCTGCTCCACCGGTGTATGGTCATTGGGTCAGGGAAATCATGTCTCATCTTCAGTTGGAAAAGATTAGGTACACTGTAAGGGGGTCACTGGGAAATTTTACAGAATCTGGCAACCTATTCTGTTCTTTGTCAGAGACGTGGATGCTGACATTATTGTTTTGTGATCATTGTCTATAATTTTGTTTAATTTGTCCTCTTCTATGGTGGTCTGGCTTTATGATATGTAATATGTATGTTCTGTGTCTGGCACTTGGGGGGGGGGGTTGTTCTGTTAGTTTGGTTGGTGTTGTATGTTTAATTTAAAAAATGTTAATAAAGAAACCTTGATCAAAATTACTGTGTGGCTACGTCACCGTTAGAACAACACACAGCGTGCTTCTGAATAGTTTTTAGACACGAGTGTGTCTTGCATCAAGCGCAGCACAAGGGAGTAGAAGGCGTGTACAGACAGCCAAGTTTTGCTGTACCTTCCGATAACTGATTAACCAACCGATTAGTACTTTTTCAAATTAATACTGAATAAAAACATAACGCTCAAAGCAAAATATTGCTGAACTTTATTACAAAAGTAAACAGCACTGACCGTACCATGAAAATGAACTGTACTTTATAAAATGACATGTATATTACACACACAATAGATGCCCCGATGTATCAGACGATAAAGGCAAATTTTCACGCTTTTGGCCATTGGTGGATAGTTTAAAAACATCCGATGATCACGGCCAATTATATCCTTTCAATCGAACAAGGGCGGGAAAACATGTTAATTTCATGCTGTGTGTAAAGACGCTGTCTCTTGTGTGGAATGTTGACAAAATTGCAGTTTGTAATCTCTGTAATCTCTGCACTGATAACATTTTACACAGGAAGTGTGCGGCGAAGCGGGAGTTTCAGCGTCAAGTCTAATTTTTCACTCCCTCACGCTACCCGCTCTGAATTAAACGACCAGTACACCATTGAAATATTTAAATGAAAATGAGTTAATAAAAATGTTTGTAGTGTATTTCATGTGCAGTTAATGTTAATATGACTTAATATAATCAAATAAAGGTTTATATTAGGCCGATATTTTACCAGTTTGATGTTCCGTGATGAAGTAGAAATGATTGTGTTTGTGGAGAGTGAATGTGAGACTAACAGGAGGATTTTTACAATTCAGTCAATCTTAATATGAAGTAATAAGTTATAAATTAAGAAATCTTACTTTAAATGAATTTAGTTCATGTGTTAATGTTAGAGTAATCTGTTTATGAGACCAGTCACTGTTAAACAACTTGTTGAAATGGAGAAAATAAAGTTTTTATTTGCATTTCTTTCAGAATTGTGGGATTAATTATTATTCATTTAAAAGAAGGCATGAAAGGCATAACTATCGGTAATCAGCCGATATCACTCTGAATAATCGGTTATCGTATCGGCTGAGAAATTTTGTGTGTGTATATATATATATATATATAAATTTATAAGTAAAAAAATAATTAAAAAAAGATATACATCCAAACTGAACCAAGAAAGACTGGGCTGGTGATGGAACAACTATTTGTCGCTGCTATAACGCAAGTGAGTCCCTGTAATTAATTTATAAAAAGTTGTCAAATTGCTGTGGTGTAAGAGAAATAAAACACTTCAGGAAGTGCCGTTACAGGACAATAATCAACTTCACAACTCCGCTTGGCACCACTGGTCATTTTCTTTTAGCAGCATGTCTCAAAATGTTTAATTCCCTACTGAATCCATGGATTCTGCACAGAATGTATTTACACAAGGATTCGATTACTGCAATCTAAAGCATCCATCGGTGATCAGGAATCCAAGAGGGTGGGAGGGGCATTCTCTCTGCCCTGGTCAATCACTAGTCAATCCTGGCTGTGCTTTACACACCATCCCATAGCGAATCATGACGAGCAGTTCAAATAGATACGGTTGGCTGGCTTCATGTGTCTCTGAGGGAAAATTCAAGAGCCTTCACACTCCAAGACTGGTTGTGTGATGGGGGAGATCCGGCTGGTGGTTGAGAACTAGCCAAGACTACATTAGTGAGATAATCTGGGGGCGGGGGAGGTCAGAACACACTTATTTAAACAGAATAAAGTTCTGGAGAGCAGAGCCATCATCATATTACACTTAAACTAAATAAATGGTAAGATGTTTTTGAGAAGGCACAGCATGATTCTTTTCATTTCTCTTCTCCTGCACTGATTCGCTTGGCAGAACAGGCAATTAGAGAGGATTTGCTCTGACCAGCACCAAAAAATACAAGTGGCCACGAATGACCAAGACAAACCGATATTAGGCTGGGTGCTTAAATAAGCGTACTTGCTGTTGATTGTGTGTACATGTAGGCAGAACGCTGACCGCGTGTATCCTGCAAAACTTTGATGCGTCGCTTGTGCACATCCTTAAAAATCAACGTGACGCCTCCATGTGGTGCATTACTGATTTAAACTGTGGAGGTAGTATAGCACCATATGACCCCGTGTCCCCAAATGAACAAACAAATGGTGTCTCAAATCGCATACGCATGTACTGTTCCAGATCGTTACTAAGTACTAATGGGTTTCTTATTATTGTTGGTGTTTGAATTTTAAAAACCCCTTAATCCTACCAAAAGATCTGTTTAAGCAATATAATATCACATCATGATGCAGAAAGTTTTGTTCATTAGTTCAGCTTTCGTCACCTCTAGATTAGATTACTGTAATGCCTTACTGTCTGGATGTTCCAGTAGGGTCATAAACAAACTCCAGTTAGTCCAGAATGCAGCTGCTAGAGTCCTAACTAGAACCAGAAGATACGATCACATCACCCTTATCTTATTCACACTGCATTGGCTCTAAGTGAAATCTCGCATTAATTATAAAATACTATTAACTTATAAAGCACTAAACGGTCTCGCTCCACAGTATCTAAGATACCTTTTGGTTTTCTATGACCTGCCAGAGTGCAGACCTGCCGGAGTACTTAGATCAAAAGGTGCAGGATATTTGTCGGTACCTCGAATAGTGAAGGCTACAGCAGGGGGAAGAGCTTTCTCTTATAGAGCCCCACAGCTATGAAACAGTTGTCCAATTAGAGTTCGGGAGTCAGACACAGTCTCTGTGTTTATGTCTAGGCTGAAAACATATTAGTTTAATCAAACTCATCATGAGTAGACTTTCTGTTATGCAAAGTACACAGCCTTACACAACAACAATCTCTCCTTCTCTTTACCTCCTTCTCGCCTTCTGTCGAGCCACACATGATTTTATGGAGATGCCAGTGATCCTGACCCTTTCTGTACTCCGGACCTGCCTGATCCATCTTGATGCCCTACCTCTGGATGGAGCTCTCATCAACTGGAGGCTATAGCCTGGAGATTGTGGAAGATGGTACCGCTTGAAGTATGAAATAGTTTTGGACCTCAATTCCACATGGACATTCTCCCTGTGGTTGCGGCGATGGCCTTGAGACTGCGATTACCACATGCAGTTTGACACTCAGGTCTCCTTTAGTGAACAGTGGACTAGTTCAACAAACAGACTTCCTATGATGAAATTTCTTTTATTTTCATATGATCCGGTGTTTTGCAGATGAGGACGGGTTCCCTTACGAGTCTGGTTCCTCTCAAGGTTTCCTCCTCATATCATTTTTCCTTGCCACTGTCTTGCTCAATATGGATAAATTGACACACTTAAAATATGCATCCTGCAGCAGCTCCGCAAAGACGTCGGCGTACGCTACTACGAGAAATCACTCAATAATACGCCAAAAGAGCTGTATTTTTCTCCTCGATAAAATGTGAGATGAGCAAATCAACAAATGAATCTGGAACGACTTAAAAATCTCTGAAATAAACAAACACGTCGCGGAAGCTCCGTCCCTTTCCTCAATCTCACACGTCTCTCGGTTTCTGTCTCTAAAGGGAAAACGTTTAGAGTTCATCTATGTGAAATAAAACCTATCTGCATACTCTATGAATTATCTCAGGGGGGAAAAAAGGTTTGGAGAGACCGATTCGGATTGGATATGTCTATCAGGGAGACGTCCATAGTAAATCTTTTACACGTCGCACCGGTGATGAAACTAACATCCAGACGGTAATGAAACGACCAATAGAGAAGAGAATTTCTAGCGGGTTGTATTTTCTATGAAGCTGAGTGTTTGAGTCACGTGGCTATGTGATCACGCTCCGTTCACGATGTGCCGTCCGAACGGCCGAAGAGATGCTGGAGTGGAGAAGTGGACACTGGATCTTATTTCAAATAAATAAAACAACAATCGCGAGGAATAGGAGAAGCACCCGTTTTTTGTCCTGCGACTCTGGAACTGTTTTACTTATAGGAGGGGCTCTAATACACGCACTATGAGATTCAGGCCGTACAGGAATGCTATGTTTTTGTGATTGTCGTGGCCAAAGATGTGTGATTTTGTTGCGTCTTTTTTCAAATTTTGTATTTTGTGCTATTTTTTGTAGAAAACTACTGAAATTGCAGAGAACTGATTTGATTGCACGGTCTTTCGCAGTGACGTCTGTGGGTAAATGAGACCTTTTAGCTGTGCACGTGTTTGACGCGCGTGAATCGAAGAGGGCTTTGGCTGAATGACGTGAATCGAAGAGGGCTTTGGCTGAATGACGTGAATCGAAGAGGGCTTTGGCTGAATGACGTGATGATGTCATGTGATGCATCTTGGTCCAAATCTGCGGTATTTGGAAAAATTGCAAGGCCCTGTGAATACTGTGGAGTTTCCCTTATTTTGCGTTCATTTCTGAGATCGCAAAATCTGAAAAAATCCTGAAGGAACTGGACATTGAACACAGCAAGTAGCAGCAGTCAAACAACTCCCCACCGCCCCCCCAACATACAGAGATCTGACTGAAATCACAGACATGAGAATCCTGGGCCAAAATTATCGGACGATCACAGAGTTTGGTGACAAACAGCGCGTAATTATCTCAGAGGAAAAACATAGACATGGCCGATATGGAAGGAAATAAAGTTTCAGAGGAGAAGTAGCAGTAAAATACAAAATTACCTCAGGTAATTTCGTACCACAATTCCGTATTGTCTTCCTGGATCATGATACACATTACTGACATTATCACCCACCCCTAAATTAAACTCAATCATTCTCATTCTCTCTCTCTCTCTCTCTCTCTCTCTCTCACTCACACACCCAAAACCACTTGTGTCATAAGGGGGTCATAAGGAGTAGAAGGAGGAAATCCTGAACTAACACACACTCTTCCTACCCATTTCGGCCTCGTGTCCGGTCCTGTGATAAGAGCATTAGTTGACAGGAAACGATCTTTAATATAAAATACACTGAACGCCGCATCACTCAGGACTCGAGTGGCTACAAAACCGCGTCAGTAAACCACGACGTCTCTAATAAACACCTGCGAAGCCTAAAATTTTCACATGAGACAAACAGGCTGCAGATGAGACTCCCTTAACACTACTGACATTTATATACAATTTTGAGAAACACACACACACACACACACACACACACACACAGAAGCGGGGACGACTGAGCACAAACCCTCGCATTCACACAGCACTCAAGTGACGAAACAGCACAATACTCTACAGAGGGTCTTTCACTGCGCGGTCTTTCACATTCAATACCACACTTCATAATAAAAATAAGAAGAAAGATTATTTTTATGATTTCAGAAAAAAAATAATTCCACTAAGTCCTCTTACATATGAATAAAAAAAAATTACTTTCACTTTTAGCCCAATAAATTCAACTCAATTACTCTTACGAAAAAAAATTACAAACCACAATGATCATTATTCTTGTAATAAATAGATAAATATTTCTATAGACATGAATGTTATTTGTATTAAGAAAAGTAATGCATCACCTTATTCCTGTAACGTGTAATTATGTCAAGCCGATAAATATAAATAAATAAAAACAATGAAAGAAGGAAACAAACAAAGAAGAAAAACAAAGTTATGCCCTGCTGGGAAAAAAACCCCCAAACTGAAGAAAACCCTCAATGAATATTAAATGGTTTTAATGTTTAAAATGTGATTGTATTGAACTTAATGGAAGCTTTAATGGTCCCTGTAGGTCTCTAATGGTAATCTGTTGACTTCTGTTGGTGACATTATATTTCTGTCATGGCTTTTTTCAGCAGGATGGCAGTGTAATAATATAATATGATTGGATAATTCTTAGCTGTGTGAAATAATAAACAATTAAGCATATTAAATATTTCTATACTAATAACGTATTTTTTAAAAATAGCAAAAATATTTGAATACACTGCTATAATCCTCTAATGCGTCAAATAAATGAAAATCAAACAAATACGTCATTTGACTTTAACACGCTGTTTGTGTAACTGTGTCTTTATGAGAAATAAATGAAGATTAAATACAGGGGGAAATTACTAAAAAGCTTTAATACACTTAATAAATAATGATTTTCCTTAGATAACCGAAACAACTGATAATTGTATAATACAGCAATTATTACTTTAACACAGTTAAATTGCTTAATTATGATCAATTAAGGACATAAAGACAGAAATAAATAAAATAACTTATCCCTACACATTTGAATACTTTATCATCTTAGTCTTATTCCTGTACTGTCCATCCATAGAAGTATCATTATTGTTCCTACAAAATAATAGAATAATTATACCTACACAATAACATTAAAGAAGCTTTAATCGCAATAAAGTAATCAAATATGGACTAATTGAAGTGAAACTCGTTTCTCTTCCATCAGCCCGCACTTTCACGCGATTAGCCGTTAGCACGAGCGACCTAGCTAGCGTCGCTAAGCAACGTCCCAGTGCTAAATCTGTCCGAAAATGGCCTCTGGTTTTATTTTAGATGTTTGTCTTCCGTAGATTCGCCAATAAAAGCAGAGAACATACGCGAATTAGTTCTTTATTAAACAATAAACTTGAGTTGAGCTTGTGAAGCATTAGCATGTGCTAGCGTTAGCATAACCGAGCTAGCGTTAGCTGCAACCGTCAACAGGCTCGCGCGCGCGTGCCGAATCCGACTACAGGAAGGTGATCCAAGTGATTAAGATCAGACAGTGCGCGGTATGTGTGTGTTTACTCATATCTTTTAATGTGTGTGTTCTCCTGCCTCTCTGAACCGAGCCTAGTGATCCAGCACGCGCGCGCACGCACGCGCGCGCACACACACACACACACACACACACACAGAGCCCATCGGCGCGTTTATATGAAACAGAATCAGCCATTTTAGTTGTCATGTCATTAATACCGAGAGGATTTTTACCTTTTTGATGTTGTAGATGCGGGTGAGCATGCCGATACCGCGGTCATTGAGGATGGTGAGTTTCTCGGCCAGTTTCTGCTGGCTCGGCTGCAGCACACCCCGAGACATTTTCACCCTCTCTCTCTCTCTCTCTCTTATTTTAATTCAAACCAAAACCCAGGACGAAGAGATGCCCCCTTTACTCCGTAGTGTCAGAAGAGAGAGATAAAGAAACCAGTTTCGGTTTAGTGTTTAAATGAAGCCCATATTACAGGCTAAAAGGCTTGGTCGAGATCGTCTCTAGCCTCCCGGTCTCTCCCACCCTCTCTTTTTTTTCACTAGGTGTTGCCCCGTCTATCAAAGCTCAGCCTGGTTCTTTTCCTGCAACACCAACGCAGGACCGTGTCCCGATCCGCTCCCTGCTCACTACCACTATTCACTCCTCTTCCAATGCCGCCATTTTGAATTCCTGGAATTTGGAAAATCAAGGGCTGTGTCTCAAATCACGCTCTGTTCGCTGTAACGCTCTGTTCACTGTAATGCTGTAATATATACTATAACACGACGCTCTGTTCACTGTAATGCTGTAATATATACTATAACACGACGCTCTGTTCACTGTAATGCTGTAATATATACTATAACACGACGCTCTATTCGCTGTAATGCTGTAATATATACTATAACACGACGCTCTATTCGCTGTAATGCTGTAATATATACTATAACACGACGCTCTATTTGCTGTAATGCTGTAATATATACTATAACACGACGCTCTGTTCGCTGTAATGCTGTAATATATACTATAATACTACACACTGTTCACTGTAATACTGTAATATATACTATAACACGACGCTCTGTTCGCTGTAATGCTGTAATATATACTATAATACTACACACTGTTCACTGTAATGCTGTAATATATACTATAATACTACACACTGTTCACTGTAATGCTGTAATATATACTATAACACTACGCTCTATTCACTGTAATGCTGTAATATATACTATAACACAACGCTCTATTCACTGTAATGCTGTAATATATACTATAATACTACACTCTATTCACTGTAATGCTGTAATATATACTATAACACGCGCCTATTCACTGTAATGCTGTAATATATACTATAATACTACACATGTTCACTGTAATGCTGTAATATATACTATAACACTACGCTCTATTCACTGTAATGCTTGTAATATATACTATAACACTAACGCTCTATTCACTGTAATGCTGTAATATATACTATAACACTACATCTCATTCACTTGTAATGCTGTAATATATACTATAACACAACGCTCTGTTTGCGGTAATGCTGTAATATATACTATAACACTACGCTCTATTCACTGTAATGCTGTAATATATAATATAACACGACGCTCTATTCACTGTAATGCTGTAATATATACTATAACACTACGCCTGCTCACTGTAATGCGGTAATATATACTATAACACGACGCTCTGCTCACTGTAATGCTGTAATATATACTATAACACTACGCTCTGTTCACTGTAATGCTGTAATATATACTATAACACGACGCTCTGTTCACTGTAATGCTGTAATATATACTATAACACGACGCTCTATTCACTGTAATGCTGTAATATATACTATAACACGACGCTCTATTTACTGTAATGCTGTAATATATACTATAACACTACGCTCTATTCACTGTAATGCTGTAATATATACTATAACACGACGCTCTATTCACTGTAATGCTGTAATATATACTATAACACTACGCTCTATTCACTGTAATGCTGTAATATATACTATAACACTACGCTCTATTCACTGTAATGCTGTAATATATACTATAACACTACGCTCTATTCACTGTAATGCTGTAATATATACTATAACACTACACTGTTCACTGTAATGCTGTAATATATACTATAACACGACGCTCTGTTCACTGTAATGCTGTAATATATACTATAACACGACGCTCTGCTCGCTGTAATACTGTAATATATACTATAACACTACGCTCTGTTCACTGTAATGCTGTAATATATACTATAACACGACGCTCTGTTCGCTGTAATGCTGTAATATATACTATAACACGACGCTCTGTTCACTGTAATGCTGTAATATATACTATAACACTACGCTCTGTTCACTGTAATGCTGTAATATATACTATAACACTACGCTCTGTTCACTGTAATGCTGTAATATATACTATAACACGACGCTCTATTCACTGTAATGCTGTAATATATACTATAACACAACGCTCTGTTTGCTGTAATGCTGTAATATATACTATAACACTACGCTCTATTCACTGTAATGCTGTAATATATACTATAACACGACGCTCTATTCACTGTAATGCTGTAATATATACTATAAGACTACGCTCTATTCACTGTAATGCTGTAATATATACTATAACACTACGCTCTATTCACTGTAATGCTGTAATATATACTATAACACGACGCTCTATTCACTGTAATGCTGTAATATATACTATAATACTACCCACTGTTCACTGTAATGCTGTAATATATACTATAACACGACGCTCTGTTCACTGTAATGCTGTAATATATACTATAACATGACGCTCTGTTCGCTGTAATGCTGTAATATATACTATAACACTACGCTCTATTCACTGTAATGCTGTAATATATACTATAACACTACGCTCTATTCACTGTAATGCTGTAATATATACTATAACACGACGCTCTATTCACTGTAATGCTGTAATATATACTATAACACTACACTCTGTTCACTGTAATGCTGTAATATATACTATAACACGACGCTCTATTCACTGTAATGCTGTAATATATACTATAATACTGTAATATATACTATAACACTACGCTCTGTTCACTGTAATGCTGTAATATATACTATAACACGACGCTCTGTTCGCTGTAATGCTGTAATATATACTATAACACTACGCTCTGTTCACTGTAATGCTGTAATATATACTATAACACTACGCTCTATTCACTGTAATGCTGTAATATATACTATAACACTACGCTCTGTTCACTGTAATGCTGTAATATATACTATAACATGACGCTCTGTTCGCTGTAATGCTGTAATATATACTATAACACTACGCTCTGTTCACTGTAATGCTGTAATATATACTATAACACTACGCTCTGTTCACTGTAATGCTGTAATATATACTATAACATGACGCTCTGTTCGCTGTAATGCTGTAATATATACTATAACACTACGCTCTGTTCACTGTAATACTGTAATATATACTATAACACGACGCTCTGTTCGCTGTAATGCTGTAATATATACTATAACATGACGCTCTGTTCACTGTAATGCTGTAATATATACTATAACACGACGCTCTATTTGCTGTAATGCTGTAATATATACTATAATACTACACACTGTTCACTGTAATGCTGTAATATATACTATAACACAACGCTCTGTTCGCTGTAATGCTGTAATATATACTATAACTACACACTGTTCACTGTAATACTGTAATATATACTATTAACATCTACTCTATTTGCTGTAATGCTGTAATATATACTATAATACTACACACTGTTCACTGTAATGCTGTAATATATACTATAACACGACGCTCTGTTCGCTGTAATGCTGTAATATATACTATAAAACTACACACTGTTCACTGTAATACTGTAATATATACTATAACACGACGCTCTGTTCGCTGTAATGCTGTAATATATACTATAATACTACACACTGTTCACTGTAATGCTGTAATATATACTATAATACTACACACTGTTCACTGTAATGCTGTAATATATACTATAACACTACGCTCTATTCACTGTAATGCTGTAATATATACTATAACACGACGCTCTGTTTGCTGTAATGCTGTAATATATACTATAACACTACGCTCTATTCACTGTAATGCTGTAATATATACTATAACACGACGCTCTGTTTGCTGTAATGCTGTAATATATACTATAACACTACGCTCTATTCACTGTAATGCTGTAATATATACTATAACACAACGCTCTATTCACTGTAATGCTGTAATATATACTATAATACTACACTCTATTCACTGTAATGCTGTAATATATACTATAACACGACGCTCTATTCACTGTAATGCTGTAATATATACTATAATACTACACACTGTTCACTGTAATGCTGTAATATATACTATAACACTACGCTCTATTCACTGTAATGCTGTAATATATACTATAACACTACGCTCTATTCACTGTAATGCTGTAATATATACTATAACACTACGCTCTATTCACTGTAATGCTGTAATATATACTATAACACTACGCTCTATTCACTGTAATGCTGTAATATATACTATAACACTACGCTCTATTCACTGTAATGCTGTAATATATACTATAACACAACGCTCTGTTTGCTGTAATGCTGTAATATATACTATAACACTACGCTCTATTCACTGTAATGCTGTAATATATACTATAACACGACGCTCTATTCACTGTAATGCTGTAATATATACTATAACACGACGCTCTGTTCACTGTAATACTGTAATATATACTATAACACTACGCTCTGTTCACTGTAATGCTGTAATATATACTATAACACGACGCTCTGTTCTGCTGTAATGCTGTAATATATACTATAACACGACGCTCTATTCACTGTAATGCTGTAATATATACTATAACACTACGCTCTGTTCACTGTAATGCTGTAATATATACTATAACACGACGCTCTGTTCACTGTAATGCTGTAATATATACTATAACACGACGCTCTATTCACTGTAATGCTGTAATATATACTATAACACTAACGCTCTATTCACTGTAATGCTGTAATATATACTATAACACTACGCTCTATTCACTGTAATGCTGTAATATATACTATAACACTACGCTCTATTCACTGTAATGCTGTAATATATACTATAACACTACGCTCTATTCACTGTAATGCTGTAATATATACTATAACACTACACTGTTCACTGTAATGCTGTAATATATACTATAACACGACGCTCTGCTCGCTGTAATGCTGTAATATATACTATAACACGACGCTCTGCTCGCTGTAATACTGTAATATATACTATAACACTATGCTCTGTTCACTGTAATGCTGTAATATATACTATAACACGACGCTCTGCTCGCTGTAATGCGGTAATATATACTATAACACGACGCTCTGCTCACTGTAATGCTGTAATATATACTATAACACTACGCTCTGTTCACTGTAATGCTGTAATATATACTATAACACGACGCTCTGTTCACTGTAATGCTGTAATATATACTATAACACGACGCTCTATTCACTGTAATGCTGTAATATATACTATAACACAACGCTCTATTCACTGTAATGCTGTAATATATACTATAACACTACGCTCTATTCACTGTAATGCTGTAATATATACTATAACACGACGCTCTATTCACTGTAATGCTGTAATATATACTATAACACTACGCTCTATTCACTGTAATGCTGTAATATATACTATAACACTACGCTCTATTCACTGTAATGCTGTAATATATACTATAACACTACGCTCTGTTCACTGTAATGCTGTAATATATACTATAACACTACGCTCTGTTCACTGTAATGCTGTAATATATACTATAACACGACGCTCTGTTCGCTGTAATGCTGTAATATATACTATAACACTACGCTCTATTCACTGTAATGCTGTAATATATACTATAACACTACGCTCTGTTCACTGTAATGCTGTAATATATACTATAACATGACGCTCTGTTCGCTGTAATGCTGTAATATATACTATAACACTACGCTCTGTTCACTGTAATGCTGTAATATATACTATAACACTACGCTCTATTCACTGTAATGCTGTAATATATACTATAACACTACGCTCTGTTCACTGTAATGCTGTAATATATACTATAACACGACGCTCTGTTCACTGTAATGCTGTAATATATACTATAACACTACGCTCTGTTCACTGTAATGCTGTAATATATACTATAACACGACGCTCTGTTCACTGTAATGCTGTAATATATACTATAACACGACGCTCTGTTCACTGTAATGCTGTAATATATACTATAACACTACGCTCTATTCACTGTAATGCTGTAATATATACTATAACACGACGCTCTGTTCACTGTAATGCTGTAATATATACTATAACATGACGCTCTGTTCGCTGTAATGCTGTAATATATACTATAACACGACGCTCTGTTCGCTGTAATGCTGTAATATATACTATAACACGACGCTCTATTTGCTGTAATGCTGTAATATATACTATAATACTACACACTGTTCACTGTAATGCTGTAATATATACTATAACACGACGCTCTGTTCGCTGTAATGCTGTAATATATACTATAATACTACACACTGTTCACTGTAATACTGTAATATATACTATAACACGACGCTCTATTTGCTGTAATGCTGTAATATATACTATAATACTACACACTGTTCACTGTAATGCTGTAATATATACTATAACACGACGCTCTGTTCGCTGTAATGCTGTAATATATACTATAACACTACACACTGTTCACTGTAATACTGTAATATATACTATAACACGACGCTCTGTTCGCTGTAATGCTGTAATATATACTATAATACTACACACTGTTCACTGTAATGCTGTAATATATACTATAATACTACACACTGTTCACTGTAATGCTGTAATATATACTATAACACTACGCTCTATTCACTGTAATGCTGTAATATATACTATAACACTACGCTCTATTCACTGTAATGCTGTAATATATACTATAACACGACGCTCTGATTCACTGTAATGCTGTAATATATACTATAACACGACGCTCTGTTCACTGTAATGCTGTAATATATACTATAACACGACGCTCTGTTCGCTGCAATACTGTAATATATACTATAACATGACGCTCTGTTCGCTGTAATGCTGTAATATATACTATAACACGACGCTCTGTTCACTGTAATGCTGTAATATATACTATAACACGACGCTCTATTTGCTGTAATGCTGTAATATATACTATAACACTACACACTGTTCACTGTAATGCTGTAATATATACTATAACACGACGCTCTGTTCGCTGTAATGCTGTAATATATACTATAATACTACACACTGTTCACTGTAATACTGTAATATATACTATAACACGACGCTCTATTTGCTGTAATGCTGTAATATATACTATAATACTACTCACTGTTCACTGTAATGCTGTAATATATACTATAACACGACGCTCTGTTCGCTGTAATGCTGTAATATATACTATAACACTACACACTGTTCACTGTAATACTGTAATATATACTATAACACGACGCTCTGTTCGCTGTAATGCTGTAATATATACTATAATACTACACACTGTTCACTGTAATGCTGTAATATATACTATAATACTACACACTGTTCACTGTAATGCTGTAATATATACTATAACACTACGCTCTATTCACTGTAATGCTGTAATATATACTATAACACGACGCTCTGTTTGCTGTAATGCTGTAATATATACTATAACACGACGCTCTATTCACTGTAATGCTGTAATATATACTATAACACGACGCTCTGTTTGCTGTAATGCTGTAATATATACTATAACACTACGCTCTATTCACTGTAATGCTGTAATATATACTATAACACAACGCTCTATTCACTGTAATGCTGTAATATATACTATAATACTACACTCCTATTCACTGTAATGCTGTAATATATACTATAACACGACGCCTATTCACTTAATGCTGTAATATATACTATAATACTACACACTGTTCACTGTAATGCTGTAATATATACTATAACACTACCCTATTCACTGTAATGCTGTAATATATACTATAACACTAACGCTCTATTCACTGTAATGCTGTAATATATACTATAACACTTACACTCTATTCACTGTAATGCTGTAATATATACTATAACACTACGCCTATGTTCACTGTAATGCTGTAATATATACTATAACACTACGCTTCTATTCACTGTAATGCTGTAATATATACTATAACACAACGCTCTGTTTACTGTAATGCTGTAATATATACTATAACACTACGCTCTATTCACTGTAATGCTGTAATATATACTATAACACCATCTATTCACTGTAATGCTGTAATATATACTATAACACGACGCTCTGTTCACTGTAATACTGTAATATATACTATAACACTACGCTCTGTTCACTGTAATGCTGTAATATATACTATAACACGACGCCTATTCACTGTAATGCTGTAATATATACTATAACACTCACGCCTGTTCACTGTAATGCTGTAATATATACTATATAACACTACGCTCTGTTCACTGTAATGCTGTAATATATACTATAACACGCACGCTTTGTTCACTGTAATGCTGTAATATATACTATAACACGACGCTCTATTCACTGTAATGCTGTAATATATACTATAACACGACGCTCTGTTTACTGTAATGCTGTAATATATACTATAACACTCACGCCTATTCACTGTAATGCTGTAATATATACTATAACACACGCTATGTTCACTGTAATGCTGTAATATATACTATAACACTACGCTCTATTCACTGTAATGCTGTAATATATACTATAACACTACGCTCTATTCACTGTAATGCTGTAATATATACTATAACACTACGCTCTATTCACTGTAATGCTGTAATATATACTATAACACTACGCTTGTTCACTGTAATGCTGTAATATATACTATAACACTCCACGCTCTGTTCACTGTAATGCTGTAATATATACTATAACACTACTCTGTTCACTGTAATACTGTAATATATACTATAACACTACGCTCTGTTCACTGTAATGCTGTAATATATACTACAACACCCACTTCACTGTAATGCTGTAATATATACATAATAACACCACGCTCTGTTCACTGTAATGCTGTAATATATACTATAACACTACGCTCTGTTCACTGTAATGCTGTAATATATACTATAACATCACGCTCTGTTCACTGTAATGCTGTAATATATACTATAACACCTAACCTATTCACTGTAATGCTGTAATATATACTATAACACTACGCTCTGTTCACTGTAATGCTGTAATATATACTATAACACGACGCTCTGTTCGCTGTAATGCTGTAATATATACTATAACACTACGCTCTGTTCACTGTAATGCTGTAATATATACTATAACACTACGCTCTATTCACTGTAATGCTGTAATATATACTATAACACTACGCTCTATTCACTGTAATGCTGTAATATATACTATAACACTACGCTCTGTTCACTGTAATGCTGTAATATATACTATAACACTACGCTCTGTTCACTGTAATGCTGTAATATATACTATAACATGACGCTCTGTTCGCTGTAATGCTGTAATATATACTATAACACTACGCTCTATTCACTGTAATGCTGTAATATATACTATAACACTACGCTCTGTTCACTGTAATGCTGTAATATATACTATAACACGACGCTCTGTTCACTGTAATGCTGTAATATATACTATAACACGACGCTCTATTCACTGTAATGCTGTAATATATACTATAACACGACGCTCTGTTCACTGTAATGCTGTAATATATACTATAACACTACACTGTTCACTGTAATGCTGTAATATATACTATAACACTACACTGTTCACTGTAATGCTGTAATATATACTATAACACTACACTGTTCACTGTAATGCTGTAATATATACTATAACACGACGCTCTATTCACTGTAATGCTGTAATATATACTATAACACGACGCTCTATTCACTGTAATGCTGTAATATATACTATAACACTACACTGTTCACTGTAATGCTGTAATATATACTATAAACACCACACTGTCCACTGTAATGCTGTAATATATACTATAACACTACGCTGTTCACTGTAATGCTGTAATATATACTATAACACTACACTCTGTTCACTGTAATGCTGTAATATATACTATAACACGACGCTCTGTTTACTGTAATGCTGTAATATATACTATAACACGACGCTCTGTTCACTGTAATGCTGTAATATATACTATAACATGACGCTCTGTTCGCTGTAATGCTGTAATATATACTATAATACTACACACTGTTCACTGTAATACTGTAATATATACTATAACACGACGCTCTGTTCACTGTAATGCTGTAATATATACTATAACACTACGCTCTGTTCACTGTAATGCTGTAATATATACTATAACACTACGCTCTGTTCACTGTAATGCTGTAATATATACTATAACACCACACTGTTCACTGTAATGCTGTAATATATACTATAACACTACGCACTGTTCACTGTAATGCTGTAATATATACTATAACACGACGCTCTATTCACTGTAATGCTGTAATATATACTATAATACTACACTCTGTTCACTGTAATGCTGTAATATATACTATAACACGACGCTCTGTTCACTGTAATGCTGTAATATATACTATAATACTGTAATGCTGTAATATATACTATAACACGACGCTCTATTTACTGTAATGCTGTAATATATACTATAATACTACACACTGTTCACTGTAATGCTGTAATATATACTATAACACTACGCTCTGTTCACTGTAATGCTGTAATATATACTATAACATGACGCTCTGCTCGCTGTAATGCTGTAATATATACTATAATACTACACACTGTTCACTGTAATACTGTAATATATACTATAACACGACGCTCTGTTCACTGTAATGCTGTAATATATACTATAAACACACGCTCTGTTCACTGTAATGCTGTAATATATACTATAACACTACGCTCTGTTCACTGTAATGCTGTAATATATACTATAACACCACGCTCTGTTCACTGTAATACTGTAATATATACTATAACACGACGTTCTGTTCGCTGTAATGCTGTAATATATACTATAACATACGACGCACTGTTCACTGTAATGCTGTAATATATACTATAACACGACGCTCTGTTCACTGTAATACTGTAATATATACTATAACACTCACTACTGTTCCTGTAATGCTGTAATATATACTATAACATACGACACTCTGTTCACTGTAATGCTGTAATATATACTATAACACGACGCTCTATTCACTGTAATGCTGTAATATATACTATAACACGACGCTCTGTTTGCTGTAATGCTGTAATATATACTATAACACTACGCTCTATTCACTGTAATGCTGTAATATATACTATAACACGACGCTCTATTCACTGTAATGCTGTAATATATACTATAACACTACACTGTTCACTGTAATGCTGTAATATATACTATAACACTACACTGTTCACTGTAATGCTGTAATATATACTATAACACTACACTGTTCACTGTAATGCTGTAATATATACTATAACACGACGCTCTATTCACTGTAATGCTGTAATATATACTATAATACTACACTCTGTTCACTGTAATGCTGTAATATATACTATAACACGATCTATTTGCTGTAATGCTGTAATATATACTATAATACTGTAATGCTGTAATATATACTATAACACGACGCTCTGTTTGCTGTAATGCTGTAATATATACTATAACACGACGCTCTGTTCACTGTAATGCTGTAATATATACTATAACACGACGCTCTATTTACTGTAATGCTGTAATATATACTATAACACGACGCTCTGTTCACTGTAATGCTGTAATATATACTATAACACTACGCTCTATTCACTGTAATGCTGTAATATATACTATAACACTACACTGTTCACTGTAATGCTGTAATATATACTATAACACGACGCTCTATTCACTGTAATGCTGTAATATATACTATAACACGACGCTCTATTTACTGTAATGCTGTAATATATACTATAACACGACGCTCTATTCACTGTAATGCTGTAATATATACTATAACACGACGCTCTGTTCACTGTAATGCTGTAATATATACTATAACACTACACTGTTCACTGTAATGCTGTAATATATACTATAACACGACGCTCTATTCACTGTAATGCTGTAATATATACTATAACACTCACACTGTTCACTGTAATGCTGTAATATATACTATAACACGACGCTCTATTCACTGTAATGCTGTAATATATACTATAACACGACGCTCTATTTACTGTAATGCTGTAATATATACTATAACACGACGCTCTATTCACTGTAATGCTGTAATATATACTATAACACGACGCTCTATTCACTGTAATGCTGTAATATATACTATAACACGACGCTCTATTCACTGTAATGCTGTAATATATACTATAACACGACGCTCTATTCACTGTAATGCTGTAATATATACTATAACACGACGCTCTATTCACTGTAATGCTGTAATATATACTATAACACGACGCTCTATTCACTGTAAAGCTGTAATATATACTATAATACGACGCTCTATTTGCTGTAATGCTGTAATATATACTATAACACGACGCTCTGTTTGCTGTAATGCTGTAATATATACTATAATACTGTAATGCTGTAATATATACTATAACACGACGCTCTGTTCACTGTAATGCTGTAATATATACTATAACACAACGCTCTGTTTACTGTAATGCTGTAACGCTGCTGTTATGGGAGTAGAGCAGCATGTTAAACAGATCTACCATTAAATTATCATTAACAAATCCTTAGATAAATCCAGGAAATTTGTTTGTTTGTTTGTTTGTTTATTTGTTTAAGTATTTGATGCTGAAAAACTCTACGTAATGGGAATTGGTCTAATGGTCTAGTGTTTTTCCATTAACAATTGTGACATGAATAATCTATTAAAAATATTTAAATGCCTGTTTCTTTTTTTCTTTCTGGATTTGCTGCTGAAAAATTCTACCTAATGAGAATTCGACTAATTGCATCATGTTTTCCATGAACAAATCTGACACGAATAATCGATTAAATAAACATTTAAATGTGTCTTTATTTGTTTGTTTCTTTATTAATATAATACGGATTTAGATAAGTATTTATTAGTTCTTTTTTTAAGATATACTGAAAGACATCCTTAAGTTTAACGATTTTTATTATTACTTTGTTCAATATATTTTTTTTACTATTAACTTTTTTGTTTGTTTTGTAATGTGTTGTATTAGAGATGGCATGAAATCTTTTCAGACACTGAAACCTTGAGTATCAGCTACCAATACACAATCTGATACGGTATGGTCTTCTTTAAAAACATACTAAGCTTTAAAAAAAATTTAACCGAGGCATTTCACAGTTAAACCCTTTTCACACTAATCACTTACATTGTACAAATAATCAATATATAAATATGATAAAATATGAATATAATCAAATCAATTATAATCGATTAAAACAGTCAAATCTCTTTATATGTAAACATTTCTGGTTTCAAAAATATATTTTTTCCCCAAAGCCAATTCCAATCTTTGGCATTTGTTACAGGACCCGATATGTTTTCTCCAATATCTGACCCACCATTTTTGCTCATATCAGCCCTGATATCGATAGTAGGAATGGGATCGGTGCCATCTTTAGTTTCCAGTAGTTCATAATCATTTTTGTTATTGTGTTGTTCTCCATTAACCATTTTCCATTCAGTATACTAATTCTTAATAGAAACAGTGGAATAATTTGAAGAGGTTTCATGAAAGTTCAATGAAGTCCAAGGGCTTCTGATTGTGAGCTTTTGGTAATAACCTGTGGTTTCATATGAATTTAACAAAGTTAAAGGAATTCTGTGATGGGTGCTGTAACCAGTAACCATCATCCATTTTATGTTTTTGGCAAGGAGGCAGGAAAATTGTGATATACAATGGTCATATAGATAGAAATATATATATACAAATATTTCATTAAGATGCAATTTGATTAAGGCTGATTAAGATTAATCAAGAATTATTGATTAAGATGGAGTAAGATTTATGCTAAATAATGGACTAGACCAAGAATGGATAAATTCATGTAGATCACTAAAACATTAGCTCCTGATGTAAAAGTATTTTAACCCCACCCTCCCCCCACATTGTGTAAAATGGATATGCCATGTAACATGGTTTATAATGTTTTATAATGCTACTCTACACTCTTCCTCTGATCCTTTTCTACCTGTTTGTGATGAATCTGCTCTATCTGATTCATGGTGGCTGAAAGGAACAGTCTCCTGTCCCCATCTGCCTGTACTCTAGGCCTGACAGGATCTTTGTGTATTTATAATTCAGATAGACCAGTGTAAAAATAAATAAATAAATAAATTCCACTTCTACTGATGGATTCATTGCCAAAAGGAAGGAGACACTTCTTTTCCATTTGTTCTAGAAACTCTGCTTCACAACCAATCTACACATCCAGCATGGCAAAGTAAAAATGTGCCTGAAAAAGTATGTTTACTGTCAGAATCTCACTCAGTTAAAGGTAGGAGTATGGAGTCAGAAATGTACCTGAGAGAAAGTAGATTTACATTTAAATATATTCAATTCAATTCGATTCAATTTGATTTGTATAGCGCTTTTTACAACAGACATTGTCTTAAAGCAGCTTTACAGAAAAATCAACATGGTATACAGATATTAAAGGTGTGAATTTATCCCAACTGAGCAAGCCACTGAGTGGCGACGGTGGCGAGGAAAAACTCCCTAAGATGTTTAAAGGAAGAAACCTTGAGAGGAACCCGACTCAGAAGGGAACCCATCCTCATCTGGGTAACAACAGACAGTGTGAAAAAGTACAGTATGGATGTACATGAAGTCTGTATGGTCTTTGGAGCAGCCGCAGTCCCAGTAGAGAAGATTCGAGACTTGAGCTCCATCCAGAGGCTGAAATGATCTGGATCTCCAGTATCTCCAGAAATTCGTGTGTGGCTCGGCAAAAGGAGAGAGAGAGAAAAAAGATTATTATGACTGTGAAGTAGTAAAAATAGAATCTAGTCAGGGTAGGCTTGAGTAAACAAATACGTTTTAAGCCTGGACTTAAACACTGAGACTGTGTCTGAGTCCCGAACACTAATGCGAAGACTGTTCCATAACACTGGAGCTTTATAAGCGAAGGCTCTTCCCCCTGCTGTAGCCTTCACTATTTGGGGTACCGTCAAATAGCCTGCACCTTTTGATCTAAGTAGGCGTGGCGGATCATAGAAAACCAGAAGGTCGCTTAGATACTGTGGTGCGAGACCGTTTAGTGCTTTATAGGTAATGCGAGATTTTACTGGGAGCCAATGCAGTGTGAATATGATCGGGGTGATCTGGTCATATTTTCTAGTTCTAGTAAGGACTCTAGCAGCTGCATTCTGGACTAACTGGAGTTTATTTATATTCCTACTGGAACATCCAGACAGTAAGGCATTACAGTAATCTAATCTAGAGGTGACGAATGCATGAACCAGTATTTCCGCATCATGTAGTGACAATATGTTTCCTATCTTAGAGATATTTCTGAGATGAAAGAAAGCTATCCTAGTAATATTATCTACATGAGCATCAAATGATAGACTGGAGTCAATGATCACTCCGAGGTCTTTAACTGCTGTACATGATGAAACAGAAAGACCATCCAGAGTTACTGTGTAGTCAGGAAGATTACTTCTAGCTACACGTGGGCTCACTTTTGATCTGAAGCTAGGACTATTAAACGTTAGATCTCTTGCATCTAAAGCTCTTATTGTTAACGACATCATTACTGATCAGGAATTTAATTTAATGTGCTTAACGGAAACTTGGATTAAACCAAACGAGTATGTAGCATTAAATGAAGCCAGTCCTCCTGGATACAGTTATATCAGCCTCGTTCAACTGATAGAGGAGACGGTGTTGGTCTCCTCCATAGTCAAAATCTAGTCGTCACACAAAAACCTTATCATAAATTTAATTCTTTTGAAATTCTTTATACCAGTGTAAACTATGTAGCCAGAAACAATAAGTCAATTCCTCTATTTCTTATTTACAGACCCTCAGGGCCATATACTGAATTTCTTAGTGAATTTGCAGACTTTGTCTCAAACTGCTTTGAGACAATGACTATTGAATTGAAAAGTGCTGGCTGTGCATTCAATATGATTTAATTTTATGTTAATTAGGTTTTGAAGGCAGACTTTCTGAGTTTTTCTATATATTTGTATAGCTCGGGTATAGCTTGTATATTTGTATATACTAAAGTCCTCAAGAGTAAAAAGTTAAAAAGATGGCGGTGGAAGATTATAAAACAAGTGAAGTGAAGGGGCAACATCCTTCAAACCGCCGCGACACTCGAGGTCCCGGGAAATCGTTCAACGATGGATCCAGGACAAGATTTGCTCCTTGCAGCCCTTAGCGAAAGTGGAATCTGCCCCATTTGACCTTTTTGACATTGATTCTCAGGACACTGCTCAGTCCCCTGCCTCCCAACAGTCAATCTCAAAGAATGTCTTTGACATTAGTCTTGGAAGTTAAGCAGTTGGAATAGTGAAACCAGACAGACCATCACAGTAACCAAGGTGGTGCGTACGCCATCATCAGAAGGACCTGCTCCGGACCAGTGGTTGGAAGACGAACAGCCTTGGTGAACTAATGAAACTGAAGCCTCCACCTGATATTGCTCAGCCCGTTCCTACAGCTACAGGCACAATGGAGGTAAACAATGGTGCTGTGACGAATCGAGGTTGAGCCAGAAGCAAGTGCAGATTATAACATTTATTTAAACAATCAAACAAGAAAACAAAGACACTAAGATAACTAGACAAAATACTGTGGCATGAAACAAAACACAGGAACATAGAACACGGAGTGCTCATTAACCAAAACGTGAATCAGGTGCAGGTGATCATGTGACCGGCAATGCAGTGCAGTGGCTGATGGGAACTGGAATCCAGAGTTTCATGATACGTGACAGGTGTGAAGAAGGAGGTGTCGAGCAAAGATGTCGCCAGAATCTGGGCTAATGAGGAAATCAAAATGTGGAGCTTTTCACCTGTAAATAAGTTACCTAGAATGAAAGAGGAGGAGGAGCCAGAGGAGGAAGAGGAGGAGGAATTAGGACATGCTGAAACATATGCTGAATACATGTCAATGAAATTGAAAATAGGAGAGCGACATCCTGATCCTATGGTAGAGACCAGTTCCCTCTCAAGTGTCAACCCTTCTAATGTATGGTACAGATTTTCCGTTCCAGAGGAGACGATCGACAAAGGCTGGCTATCTGCTCTTCAGCTTGAGGCCATTACATATGCTTCTCAGCAACATGAGACCTTCCTTCCAAACGGAGACAGAGCAGCGTACCTGATCGGTGATGGTGCTGGTGTTGGAAAAGGAAGAACTATTGCTGGATTCATATATGAAAACTACCTTCTGGGCAGGAAAAGATCTATCTGGTTTAGCGTGTCAAACGACATGAAGTATGACCCAGAGTTGGACTTGAGAGATCAAAGAACAGTGCAAAGCACATCCAGGTCCATTCTTTAAACAAGTTCAAATATGGACAAATCTCCTCAAGACTCAATGGAAGTGTGAGAAAAGGTGTGATCTTTGCTACAGTACATACTCATCCCTGATTGGAGAAAAACAAACAGGTGGAATGTATAAGACAAGATTCAAACAGTTACTTCACTGGTGTGGGGATGACTTTGATGGTGTGATAATCTTTGATGAATGTCACAAAGCCAAAAATGTTTGCCCAATTGGGTCATCAAAACCCACAAGGACTGGACTGGCTGTTCTCGAGCTCCAGAACAAATTGCCGAATGCCAGCGCTATAGGAGCCTCTGAGCCTCAGAACATGGCTTACATGAATCATCTTGGGATCTGGGGAGAAGGAATGCCTTTTAAAGAAGAGGTGTTGGTGTCATGGAAATTGTTGCCATGGATATGAAATTGAGAAGAATGTACATTGCTCGAAGGCTGAGCTTCCAGGGTGTGACATTTAAGATAGAAGAAGTCCCTCTAACACACAACTACATTAAAATGTATAACAAGTCAGTCCATCTGTGGGTGAGTGCACGGGAGAATTTCCAGCAAGCAGCTAACTTGATGGATGCCGAACAGCGCATGAAAATTCTGTTCTTGACCAGAACGGGGACAGTTCTGGTCTGCACATCAGCGGTTCTTTAAGTATCTCTGCATCGTTTTGAAGGTGCGCCGAGTGGTGCAGCTTGCCAGAGAGGAAGTTAAGAATGGAAAGTGTGTGGTCATTGGCCTGCAGTCAACGGGTGAAGCTTGAACACTTGAGGCTTTGGAGGATGGTGGAGGTGAGCTCAATGACTTTGTCTCTACCACAAAGGGTGTCCTGCAGTCCCTGGTGGAAAAGCACTTCCCTGCCCCAGACAGACAGAAGCTCTTCAGCTTATGAGTATGAATTTTTCAGGAAAGAAAACACGTTCACCAGCAGAAACCAAGGAGGAGCAGAAGGGCAAGAAGAGGAAAGGTGCAGAGGTTAAAAAGTAGCGAAGAAGTCCTGTAAATCTGGAGGGCTTTCAGCCAGCAGTTCAGATGAGAGCAATTCAGAAGACTCGGACAAAAATGACAGTGATGACAGCTTTAACTCGGTTATCTCAGGAGACTATGATGAAGATGACTTCAACCCCTTCAAGGATGATTCCAGTGAGGATGAAGAGGATGATCCTTGGCTAATCTGTAAAGACTCTAAAAAGAGCAAGGAAAAGAAGAACAAGAAGTAGAAAAAGAGCATAGACCCAGATTCCATTCAAAGTGCCTTGTTAGCTTCTGGGCTAGGATAGACCAGACCTGCTTTCACGACACCTCTTGTAAAAGCTACGTCCAACAACGCTATTGTTCCTGCTAACAGCGAACCTGAAGAAAATAGCTGTGTGACCAGTAATAATGCAGTGGAGGATGCCCAGCAGATGAAGAGAGAGTTGCTCGAGCAGCTAGAGAAACTGGCTGAGGATCTGCCACCTAACACACTGGATGAGCTTATTGATGAATTGGGAGGCCCTGAAAATGTGGCAGTGATGACTGGACGCAAAGGCAGAGTAGTCAGTAATGACGATGTCAGCATCTCGTACGAATCGAGATCAGAACTGGACGTTCCTGTCAAAATCCTGAACCTCACAGAGAAGCAGAGGTTCATGAATGGAGAGAAGACCATTGCTATAATCTCAGAGGCAGCCAGCCAGGTATTTCACTTCAAGCGGACAGTAGAGTGAAGAAGCAGAGGTAAAGGGTGCACATGACTTTAGAGTTGCCCTGAAGTGCAGACCGGTCTATTCAGCAGTTTGGTAGGACACGCCGATCTAACCAGGTCACTGTCCCTGAGTATGTATTCCTTATATCTGAACTTGCTGGAGAACAAAGATTTGCCTCCATTGTTGCCAAACGACTAGAGAGCTTGGGCGCTCTCACACATGGAGACAGAAGGCCACAGAGACGAGGGGCTTCAGTCGATTCAACTTTGACAACAAATATGGCAGAAACATTGTCAATTTGGATGCTCCCTTGATCTCTCCACCATCTTATTTTGAAGGGGATTTCTTTAAAGAAATCCGTAATGCTTTAATTGGTGTGGGGCTGATTAATGTGGAAGACAGGTCTGATGTTCTCTCACTGGATAAGGACTACAACAACATCGGAAAATTCTTAAACCGGATCCTTGGCATGGCGGTCCAGCAGCAGAATGCCCTCTTTCAGTATTTCTTTGACACCCTGAATGTCGTCATTCAGAATGCTAAAAAGAATGGCTGATATGACATGGGAATTCTGGATTTGGGCTCTGGAGATGAGAAGGTTAAAAAGCTTGACGCGAAAAAGTTCTTGACGCCAGGTTACTCCACAGCAGGCCATGTTGAACTTTATACAGTTAGTGTGGAGTATAGTATGTCATGGGAGGACACTACCCATATCTGGGCAGAACAGAGCGGACCAGACGACGCCTTCTATGTGCAGGTGTGGAATAACAAGAAAATAGCTATCATGGCAAGGAAATCAACACCAAAAAGTCTTCATGGTGTACAGACCAAATACAGGTAAACAGCTCAAACTGGAGATGTATGTAGATCTATGGAAGCGTTGCAAAAAGGTTCTTTCAGATGAGGCTAAGCAATGCTGGGGCTGCAGTGTGAAATAGGGCTGCGTTGCCAGACGTACTACGTCCTGTGTGACTCTGTCCTCAGTGTGTGGACCAAAGTAGAGGGTGTCTTAGCCACAGTAAGCGGAAACAACATGAAGATGCAGATTGTCCGTTTGAGAACCGAGGACGGACAGCAAATAGTAGGTGTGATCATTCCACCAAACTGCGTGGGTCCCCTCACCAACATCCTGTACTCTTCAGACCAATCACAGCAGCTGGCTGTGCAGCAGCAGCAGATGTGGCAGCAGCTGCACCCACAGAGTCTCAGCCACTCGTTCAACACATGGCAAAACCCAGTGGGCCAATAGCAGACACGGGACCCTAACGCTGCATCATGAGCCTTCCTGCCTCCATGCTAGGAGGAAGCCTGCCCTTGTGTGGATAGAGGCTCGCTGGACAACTGACTGAAAAGCTGTAAAGCCTCCAATGTTGACGAGGAAGTAGTGTGAGGATGTCTGGGGAGAATATTGTTCAGGCTGCTTGCTTTAAAAAAAAATTAAAAATCCTCTTCTCTGCCTGTGTTCAACCCCTTATTCTTTAAAGCTGCAATGTCACCTGTATTTGTTTTACACAGGTCAGCGCTCAGGGGTTCAACATCACATCAATTCTCTTCCAGGCCTCGTAAACGAAAAAAGCATTGTTTGCCCTGAGTTTGGACCCCATACTACTCGGCCATTGCCTGCTTCTGTCTATTCCATCATTTTTGCACTGAAATAAATAGTTTGGTCAAAGAAAAAAAAATAGAGTAAAAAAATAAAAAGTAGATATTTTTACTTGGTGAAGAGCAATGACCACAAATTCATCATACTTGATCCTGTATGACTAGTTAGTTCAGAGGTTTTCAAAGCTGGGGCCACCAGGGGGCACCAAATTGAAATTTTATGAATGAAAAAGAAACAAAGGAAAAAAATACCTGAAGTTGAAAATAAAAATATATGGAATATAAAGTGTTTTTTTTATTTATTATTATTTTTTAAAATATTGTAATTATATTTAAGAAAGATACAAGTTATTCAATGCCAATAAAACTTGAGAGAAGTACAGATTATCCAAAAAAATTATTTAAGTACAGTTGCTCAAGTGTTTTCTTCCCCTGCCAAATATACATAGGGTACTGGTTTTAAAAGCTTCAGGCATTTCAGTAACACTGTATGGACCACATGTTGGAAATCTAGGACTTGAAAAATAAAATGTTTTTGTATTTATTTATTTATTTATTTTTAATCAACATTTGACATCATTTGACAATTTTGACAACATTGGTATTTGCACCAAACGGCTAGTCTCTGACCATAAAGGATCATTCAGGTTGGTCACCTCTGACCTCTGATGTGATGATGAGCTTCTCTTGGTGGCACTATTGTCCTGAGTCCTTCAGGTATTTGTGACCTGGTAATGAGCCTTCTCAGCTTTCAGACTGTAAGAAAAGCAGGCACCCACCAATACAGCTACGGGAGCAGTAGTAAACAGGGATCACACCACGAATCGAGCAACCTAAACGACTGCAGTTTGTCCTATTTCGCACTGCCGAGTTCCACATCTACACAAGTGATGCAGTCACTCGCCCAAGAAATTAAATCATTCTCCAAAAGCAATCTGCGAAAGCAATGCACCCGGGTGACAACTCTGAGCGGAAGGAGGATTATTGAAACCTGGAAAGGATCCACTGTCCATGTGGTTGAGGACACAGTCCAACCTGAGATGCCATGTGGATACATTCAGGATAATACATGGGATCTCCAAGTGGGATGTATTAGACCTTATTTGATACTGGGTAAGGCAAAAAAACAAACAAACAGTATATCACTATCACACAATATCACAGGTGTTATATTACTGATTTCAGTTTTCTTTATATACTTTATATACTATATAATACTACTCTGTACATACTTTATACTTTATTTGTATGTCTGTGTGGATGATGATGGGTCATTGTATGTACTGTATACTGTATGTACTGTACAACGTGAATTGATACTCTATTTTTTTCTTGTACTACTACTACTATACATTTTATATACTGTACTCTATAATGCTATTTTAGAACTTGATACTCTATAGTATACTCTATAAAAATACTCCATAGTGTATAGTCACTACACTATATATACATGAAATGTAGTATGAAATACTACTCTACACAATATTTTCTGTAGTGCATATACTGTATAGTGATACTCCACTTTACAAATACTGTAGCGTGTGTGTGTGTGTGTGTGAGTAATCTATACTCTATGTTTGTAACTCAGGACTGTATTTACTATCACTTATTATTATACTGTACTCTATAATTTTTAGACTTAAAAACTCCGTACTCCAGTATACTCCATAATAATACTCCGTACTATAAAGTTCCTATGCTGTATATATTATTATGTTTTACTGTAAGAACTATATAATGCTACTCCATACTATAGAATATACTCTGTACTGTTTATACTCTATAGGAATGCTGCATACTGTATAGTCCAAATATTGTATATACTGCATGTACATGAAATGCAGTATGAAACACTCCTTTCATAACATATCATATCATATATCATATCATATCATATCATATCATATCTATTCTATAATGCTTACAGCTAGACTATTTTAAACCATACTGTACATGCTTCACAATTGTACTCTGTATTTTAGGTACCCAATACTGTCTTTTCTATTACTATATTCATATAATGCTATTCTATTCTGGTTCTATACTGTACTCTGTTGTGCTATTCTAGACTTTAATACTCTGTTATACTTTATACTAATATATTCTCTGTACTGCATCATATACTATATAACAATACTCTATATAGCATATTCAGTAATGCCACTTTGCTCTGTATATAGTCTATACTGTGTGTGTGTGTGTGTGTGTGTGTGTATTGGTAATGGGTTATTGTGTATAGGGATAACATTATGGGAACATTACAACTATCCTATATGTTCCCATGCTGTATATACTATATGCAGTAATGTTACTCTCTACTTTATATACTTATTGTATTTTCTACTATTACTATATCAATATAAAGTTACTCTATTCTTTGCATGTTATATATTGTACTATATAATGCTATTCTATACTTTAATACTTTCTTCTATAATCTATTATATTACCCCCAAAATGTATATCCCCTATACTGTATACAGTATACTCTATTATAAATACTTTCTAGTACAGTGAGGGGAAAGAAGTATTTGATCCCCTGCTGATTTTGTACGTTTTCCCACTGACAAAGAAATAATCAGTCTATAATTTTAATGGTAGGTTTATTTGAATAGTGAGAGACTGAATAACAACAAAAAAACTCCAGAAAAACGCATGTCAAAAATGTTATAAATTGATTTGCATTTTAATGAGGGAAATAAGTATTTGACCCCCTCTCAATCAGAAAGATTTCTGGCTCCCAGGTGTCTTTTATACAGGTAACGAGCTGAGATTAGGAGCACACTCTTAAAGGGAGTACTCCTAATCTCAGCTTGTTACCTGTATAAAAGACACCTGTCCACAGAAGCAATCAATCAATCAGATTCCAAACTCTCCACCATGGCCAAGACCAAAGAGCTCTCCAAGGATGAGATTGTAGACCTACACAAGTCTGGAATGGGCTACAAGACTATTGCCAAGCAGCTTGGTGAGAAGGTGACAACAGTTGGTGCGATTATTCGCAAATGGAAGAAACACAAAAGAACTGTCAATCTCCCTCGGCCTGGGGCTCCATGCAAGATCTCACCTCGTGGAGTTGCAGTGATCATGAGAACAGTGAGGAATCAGCCCAGAACTACACGGGAGGATCTTGTCAATGATCTCAAGGCAGCTGGGACCATAGTCACTAAGAAAACAATTGGTAACACACTACGCCGTGAAGGACTGAAATCCTGCAGCGCCTGCAAGGTCCCCCTGTTCAAGAAAGCACATATACATGCCTGTCTGAAGTTTACCAATGAACATCTGAATGATTCAGAGGACAACTGGGTGAAAGTGTTGTGGTCAGATGAGACCAAAATGGAGCTTTTTGGCATCAACTCAACTCACTGTGTTTGGAGGAGGAGGAATGCTGCCTATGACCCCAAGAACACCATCCCCACCCTCAAACATGGAGGTGGAAACGTTATTCTTTGGGGGTGGTTTTCTGCTAAGGGGACAGGACAACTTCACCGCATCAAAGGGACGATGGACGGGGCCATGTACTGTCAAATCTTGGGTGAGAACCTCCTTCCCTCAGCCAGGGCATTGAAAATGGGTCATGGATGGGTATTCCAGCATGACAATGACACAAATCACACGGCCAAGGCAACAAAGGAGTGGCTCAAGAAGAAGCACATTAAGGTCCTGGAGTGGCCTAGCCAGTCTCCAGACCTTAATCCCATAGAAAATCTGTGGAGGGAGCTGAAGGTTCGAGGACTTGGAGAAGATCTGCAAAGAGGAGTGGGACAAAATCCCTCCTGAGATGTGTGCAAACCTGGTGGCCAACTACAAGAAACGCCTGTCTCTGTGCCAACAAGGGTTTTGCCACCAAGTACGAAGTCATGTTTTGCAGAGGGGTCAAATACTTATTTTCCTCATTAAAATGCAAATCAATTTATAACATTTTTGACATGCGTTTTTCTGGATTTTTTTTCTTGTTATTCTGTCTCTCACTGTTCAAATAAACCTACCATTAAAATTATAGACTGATAATTTCTTTGTCAGTGGGCAAACGTACAAAATCAGCAGGGGAACAAATACTTTTTTCCCTCACTGTAGTATATAATGCTACTCTGTACCTTGTATTATATATACTATGCAACGATACACGGTGTATAATGTACCGGTACTATACATAATATAGTATATACACTGCCTATACAACATAATACTTTGATTTGTATATAGTCTGTACTATATGCATGTGTGTGTGTGTGTGTGTGTGTGTGTGTGTGTGTGTGTGTGTGCGTGTGTATGATTATGGGTCATAGCATTTAAGAATGATAATATAGATCATTACAACTATAATATAATAATCTATACTGTCTATATTGTACACATTCACTCTATTGTTTGCATATTATATACTGTGCTCTATAATACTATTCTATACTTTAATACCCCATACTGTTCTTATAATGTTCATAATGTTAATTATACTGTGTATAGTATATTATATATTATTCTCCTTACAGTAAGTAGTATACAATTCTAAAACATAATATATTCTCTACCTTCCTTTTTATACCATATAATACTACTCTTTTCTGCATATAGTCTATACAATGTGTGTGGATGATGTTTAGGAATGACAGTATGTTGAAATTACAACTATACTATATTATTCTACAATGTATATACTATATAATTTTACTCTCTACTTTAAGTATTCTTAAGTATTCTATAGTTTATACTGTGTTGTGAATACTATACTGTTGTTCTACACTACATTAATACTCTTTCTATACTCCATAATAACAATATACTGTATATTATACAATACTCTTCTTTATTATATATACAGTATCTATACAGTATCTATACCGTAAAACACTGCTCTATACTATAAATAGCTATACTTTAGTATAAAATGCTACTCCTTACTGCATGCATGATATATAAATATATATTTTTATACTGAATATATTACTATTTCTAAATATTATATTAAAATGTATACTTAAAATATATTTATCTGTATACATACATATACAGTATAGTTATATATGCTGTATATTTACTGATACATTACTGTGCAATTGTCTTATTCTACAACGTTTTATACAAAATTTGTCCTATATGCCTATGTTATGTCTACTGCATAAATGTCTTAGAAGTAAAGGGGAAAAAATGTCTTTGAATTAATTATATTGAGGTAACGGGCCACATTTCTGATAAAAAAAAATCATCAAGGCTGTCTGGGTCTTTTTCCAATTTCTTTTCTTTACCTGCAGAGAGAAACAAATTGTAGCATGTTCTCCAAAAAGCCTGAAACAATCTATGAACTAATTTCTTTACAAAACTGCATGAGACAGTTCTTTACCTAAAAGAGTTTATGCCATTTTAAATGTCAAATTATTTGAATTCTGATTTTTAAAGGTTTCTTTGCTTTACAGAATTTCCTCACATAAGCTAAGACTTTTGCACCATATTGTACACTGTATAATTACTCCCTCACTTTTTCAGTAAGCATTTTATCTTTTATAAGCTTTTTATCTTGGTCAGGGTTAGGTTGATCTGGAGACTATTCCAGGAATACTGTGAATGAGGCGGAATACACCCTGGATGGGACGCCATTCTATCACAGGACACCACTCTCACACACACACACACACACACACACACACACACACACACACACACACACACACACACACACACACACACACACACACACACACACACATATATACATACATACATACACACATACAGATTAATGAATACTTAAGGCAATTTATCCATAGCCAGTCCATTTTTGGGAGGTGGGAGGAAACCGGAGAACCCAGAGGAAACACACAGACATTGGGAGAATATGCACAGAAAATCCACACAGACAAAAACCTGAGCTCCAGGAGCAGTGAAGTGACAACACTGTCATACATTTTAAATAAAAATATGCACTTTAATTGTCTCATAGATATAACGTTAGTAAAATTGATAAATGGAAATCACATTTCAATTGTATTTTTAGTGAAAATTCATATCCTTAGAAGAAATTCTTTCAGGTAAATGGAGAGGAAAGAAGGTTATATACTGTAGAGAGGTTTCGAAATAATTTAACAGTGTCTGCTTTTTTTTAAACAAGAACCTTTAAGTTTATTTTTTACTGTATACTATTATGCATATTATGTAGGGCACACAGTGCCTTAGTGGTTAGCATGTTCACCTCACACCTCTACGATTCAAATCCCACCATGGCCCTGGGATAAGCTCCAGATTACCCAAGACCTAGTAGGATAAGCTGTATAGAAAATGGATGGATGGATGGATGGATACTATGTGTACTTTCTTTTTAAAAATTTAAATTCAAACATTTACAGGTTCACAGGATGCCGCTCATCACTTTGGCACTTTAAAGAAGTACAAGGTACAATGTTTCTTTTATTATTATTATTATTTTTTAAATTAATGTTATTATTATTATTATTATTATTATTATTATTATTATTATTATTACTCAAAGGAACCACTTTAAATGAATAGCTATTATTTTATACATCCATTTTCCCACTGACATCTATGTTTAAACTCTCATAAAGCATTTACTCCAATTGACTTCAGGTCACTCACATACTGAATGTGGCGTATGGTGTGGAAAACGCTTTCCCAGATCTCTTCATCTATAAAACCCTGAGCATACTGGATCTACCTGACACAGACATCATATCACACCTACACGAGTGTGCACAGTTCATAGACCAGGCCAAGGCAGAGGTAAGCTTTATGGCTGAGGAGGATATAACACTTGACACATAACAAAAGCCTGTGTGTAATTGGCATGGTTCATTTTCCCAAAGTAATTTCCTGAGTGTTGATTTTATAGCCTATCTGATACTGGACAGCCAGTCCAATGGAGCATAGCTCTTATCCTCAACAACAGCTGCCTGAATAATACATGTCGAGTTTTCGCCATGCATTATTGACGCCGTTGTAGAAAGATCACTTCGCTGCCAGGGCCGCTGTTTGCCATACAACCTCTTTACCAAATAGTAGTGCCAGTCACCCATAACCTGACACTGCCACATGAGGAAAATTCGTGAAAGGGTTTATGATTACAATGGTCACTGGAAATAAGTTTCCAATCCTCTGTAAAAAGAGCATGTAACACACAAAACAGAATGACTCAAGCTACATTAATCAATCCCAGTGTTCCCATTAGACTGCCAAACTTTCATTCTTTCACCTCACACCTTGTAATTTTGTCTTGAGGAGTGATTAGTCTGGTATTTGTTACATGAAGCATGATAAAGTACATTATAATGTGTAAGTGATATGCCCGGATGCAAGAAAGATGAGCACAGAGGTTGAGTTTTGTGTTATCTCCACATTCACATATATTTTTCCAATAACACCAAATTGTTTATTTCACTTATATCACATTATTAAAGAATGTCATGTATTTTTTAATCAGTTTATTTTTCCATTTAATGCTGTGGAACATCTGCAAAATAATTTATTGTTATCACTTATATTTCAGCAGTCATTCGCAGTCAATCCTCACCAGATTTTATTTGCTATCTGTCTTGAAATTATAAGACAAAATGAAAACAAAGGTACAGCTATACTGTATACACATACAGTATCTCAGAAAAGTGAGTACACCCCTCACATTTTTGTAAATATTTGATTATATCTTTTCATGTGACAACACTGAAGAAATGACACTTTGCTACAATGTAAAGTAGTGAGTGTACAGCTTGTGTAACAGTGTAAATTTGCTGTCCCCTCAAAATAACTCAACACACAGCCATTAATGTGTAAAATGCTGGCAACAAAAGTGAGTACACCCCTAAGTGAAAATGTCCAAATTGGACCCAATTAGCCATTTTTCCTCCCTGGTGTCATGTGACTTGTTAGTGTTACAAGGTCTCAGGTGTGAATGGGGAGCTGGTGTGTTAAATTTGGTGTCATCGCTCTCACACTCCCTCATACTGGTCACTGGAAGTTCAACATGGCACCTCATTGCAAAGAACTCTCTGAGGATCTGAAAAAAATAATTGTTGCTCTACATAAAGATGGCCTAGGCTATACGAAGTTTGCCAAGACCCTGACACTGAGCTGCAGCACGGTGGCCAAGACCATTCAGCGGTTTAACAGGACAGGTTCCACTCAGAACAGGCCTCGCCATGGTCAACCAAAGAAGTTGAATGCACGTGCTCAGTGTCATATCCAGAGGTTGTCTTTGGGAAATAGACGTATGAGTGCTGCCAGCATTGCTGCAGAGGTTGAAGGGGTGGGGGTCAGCCTGTCAGTGCTCAGACCATACGCCTCACACTGCATCAAACTGGTCTGCATGGCTGTCGTCCCAGAAGGAAGCCTCTTCAAAAGATGATGCACAAGAAAGCCCACAAACAGTTTGCTAAAGACAAGCAGACCAAGGACATGGATTACTGGAACCATATCCTGTGGTCTGATGAGACCAAGATAAACTTATTTGGTGAACCAAATGATCGTGTCAAGCGTGTGTGGTGGCAACCAGGTGAGGAGTACAAAGACAAGCGTGTCTTGCCTACAGTCAAGCATGGTGGTGGGAGTGTCATGGTCTGGGGCTGCATGAGTGCTGCCGGCACTGGGGAGATACAGTTCATTGAGAGAACCATGAATGCCAACATGTACTGTGACATACTGAAGCAGAGCATGATCAGTATACAGTATTCCAGCATGATAACGACCCCAAACACACCTCCAAGACGACCACTGCCTTGCTAAAGTAGCTGAGGGTGAAGGTGATGGACTGGCCAAGCATGTCTCCAGACCTAAACCCTATTGAGCATCTGTGGGGCATCCTCAAACGGAAGGTGGAGGAGCACAAGGTCTCTAACATCCACCAGCTCCGTGATGTCATCATGGAGGAGTGGAAGAGGACTCCAGTGGCAACCTGTGAAGCTCTGGTGAACTCCATGCCCAAGAGGGTTAAGGCAGTGCTGGAAAATAATGGTGGTCACACAAAATATTGACACTTTAGGCCCAATTTGGACATTTTCACTTAGGGGTGTACTCACTTTTGTTGCCAGCGGTTTAGACATTAATGGCTGTGTGTTGAGTTATTTTGAGGGGACAGCAAATGTACACTGTTACACAAGTTGTGCACTCACTACTTTACATTGTAGCAAAGTATCATTTCTTCAGTATTGTCACTTGAAAAGATATAATCAAATATTTACAAAAATATGAGGGGTGTACTCACTTTTGAGATATATTGTACCTATGCTCACAGATATATACACATAATATCGATATATATACGTAACTATATACACATGGCTATATACACAGTTATACAGTGAGGGAAAGAAGTATTTGATCCTCTGCTGATTTTGTACGTTTGCCCACTGACAAAGAAATGATCAGTTTATAATTTTAATGGTAGGTTTATTTGAACAGTGAGAGACAGAATAACAACAAGAAAATCCAGAAAAACGCATGTCAAAAATGTTATAAATTGATTTGTATTTTAATGAGGGAAATATGCATTTGACCCCCTCTCAATCAAAAAGATTTCTGGCTCCCAGGTGTCTTTTATACAGGTAACGAGCTGAGATTAGGAGCACACTCTTAAAGGGAGTACTCCTAATCTCAGCTTGTTACCTGTATAAAAGACACCTGTCCACAGAAGCAATCAATCAATCAGGTTCCAAGCTCTCCACCATGGCCAAGACCAAAGGGCTCTCCAAGGATGTGATTGTAGACCTACACACGTCTGGAATGGGCTACAAGACTATTGCCAAGCAGCTTGGTGAGAAGGTGACAACAGTTGGTGCGATTATTCGCAAATGGAAGAAACACAAAAGAACTGCCAATCTCCCTCGGCCTGGGTCTCCATGCAAGATCTCACCTCGTGGAGTTGCAATGATCATGAGAACAGTGAGGAATCAGCCCAGAACTACACAGGAGGATCTTGTCAATGATCTCAAGGCAGCTGGGACCATAGTCACTAAGAAAACAATTGGTAACACACTACGCTGTGAAGGACTGAAATCCTGCAGCGCCCGCAAGGTCCCCCTGCTCAAGAAAGCACATATACATGCCCGTCTGAAGTTTGCCAATGAACATCTGAATGATTCAGAGGACAACTGGGTGAAAGTGTTGTGGTCAGATGAGACCAAAATGGAGCTCTTTGGCATCAACTCAACTCGCCGTGTTTGGAGGAGGAGGAATGCTGCCTATGACCCCAAGAACACCATCCCCACCGTCAAACATGGAGGTGGGAACATTATGCTTTGGGGGGGTTTTCTGCTAAGGGGACAGGAGAACTTCACCGCATCAAAGGGACGATGGACGGGGCCATGTACCATCAAATCTTGGGTGAGAACCTCCTTCCTTCAGTCAGGTCATTGAAAATGGGTCGTGGATGGGTATTCCAGCATGACAATGACCCAAAACACACGGCCAAGGCAACAAAGAAGTGGCTCAAGAAGAAGCACATTAAGGTCCTGGAGTGGCCTAGCCAGTCTCCAGACCTTAATCCCATAGAAAATCTTTGGAGGGAGCTGAAGGTTCGAGTTGCCAAACGTCAGCCTCGAAACCTTAATTACTTGGAGAAGATCTGCAAAGAGGAGTGGGACAAAATCCCTCCTGAGATGTGTGCAAACCTGGTGGCCAACTACAAGAAACATCTGACCTCTATGATTGCCAACAAGGGTTTTGCCACCAAGTACTAAGTCATGTTTTGCAGAGGGGTCAAATACATATTTCCCTCATTAAAATGCAAATCAATTTATAACATTTTTGACATGCGTTTTTCTGGATTTTCTTGTTGTTATTCTGTCTCTCACTGTTCAAATAAATCTACCATTAAAATTATAGACTGATCATTTCTTTGTCTGTGGGCAAACATACAAAATCAGCAGGGGATCCAATACTTTTTTCCCTCACTGTATACATGTAGCTATATACACATAGCTATATACACGTAGTTATATACACGTATCTATATACATGTAGCTGTATACATGTAATTATATACACATAGCTATATATACACGTAGGAAAATACACGTAGCTATATGTAAATTAAGTTATATACAAGTAGTTATATACACATAGTTATGTACATGTATTTATATACACGTAGCTATATACACATAGTTATATACTCATAGCTATATTCATGTAGCTATATACACATAGCTATATACACATAGTAGCTACCCATTACCTTTACTGAAAGCTTCTATTTATGAAATAAAAGTATCTGTCCATAAAGCAGCATGGACATAAAAAAAAATCCTCAGCATTATTATCATTATTAGTAATTAATCCCTAATTATACTTGCTCACATGCTTCCTCACATAGTGTGACACAGTGTTTTATAAACACTCATTACTAGTTAGCTAAATTGTAGCTCTAGAAAACATTTAATTAAGCCAGGTTCCAACAACAAACATGTCTTTGCTGATTGAAAATTATACACATTTCATTTCATTGTATAATGGCTTAAATAATTTTAGTCACACGTTTCCATTTTACAATGAAATGAAATGTGGTTATATAAAATTGTTGTTGACTTAAATAATTTTATATGTGACTAAAATTATTTAAGCCAACAAACAAAAATTATTATGTTGTGTTGTTGTCCTTGTGTATAGTGAAGCCAAAGACAAATTTCCACTTGTGGATAATAAATGAACTAAACTAAACTAAACACACAAAGATAACACACAAAATCAACAAAGTTCTGTTTGTAGAAATATTAGTGGGGTTTTTTTGTAGCACACTTAATATACATATTGCCTACTAAACATCTCAATTGATTTTATTTCTAAGTATAATCCATCAAAAAATAAAAATGAAAGAATGTCTAGTATTACCATTATGGCGTGTATTGATTTACATTTCTATCTGAGTGCTTTTCACAGAAATCAAATTTTCTTATGGGTGCATTGCAATATCTGCTCCATTTTTTTTTATTTGAGATATTATTACTCTACATACTGTATAACACTCCAACCCTAATCTATTATTTCCTCCTAACAGAAAGGTGTAGTGCTCGTCCACTGTAACTCTGGTGTGTCTCGGGCAGTCTCTGTGGTCATCGGATACCTGATGTGGAGAGAAGGCCAGTCATTTGATGATGCGTTTTCTCAGGTGAAGTCATCGAGGTCAGCGTCGTGTCCGAACCCAGGTTTCATCGATCAGCTGAAAAAATTCAAACCCCAAATCGGTTTACAAGCAAATGGTCTAATTGGTCGTTCATAAATGCATAAATTTTGTGTGTTAATACTAAAGGCACCAGTGCTTCCGATAAGGTTTCTGACATGGCCATAACCATGATAATCATGATCTTCTATCTTATATGAGCATGAGGAGGAATGAGCATTTAGACTGGCAAGGAGAAAATTGTTAAGAAAGTTGTTTTGGTTAATATACAAATATATACATATACTTGAGAAGCAGTCAGAAGAGCTCTTATTATCGAAATAATATAATAATTGTAAACTTATTATTATTATTCTGCATTTAAGCCCATTATTGACTCATATATCAGGATGAATAGAAATATAATTGTCTGTAAGATTTACTGTAGAGTTACAACAAAAGACTTAATGTTCCTTATGTACCTTAAATACATATTAAAGTACATTACATTCACTTTTCTTAGTAAATAAAGATAAAAAAAGGAAAAGATACACCGTACCTTAAATACATATTAAAGTACATATGTAATTAAATTACATTCACTTTTTTTAGTAAATAAAGATAAAAAAAGGAAAAGATACACCCTTGGGAAAATACAACTTAGTGCCCTGTTTAGAAATATTTTAGCAGATTTCTGACACTTTATATATTTTTTGACTCTCAGGCAGGCAAGACACAGATAACACTCTGGACTTAATCATTGGAAAGGATACAAAATATAGCAAAAATAAATAAATAATAAATTGCACATTTAATATTTAAAGCAACAATTAAAGAATCACAACACGTAGAACCTGTTGTTGCAACAACTTAAAAAATTTTCGGCATTTGAAGTTGCACAAAGCAAATCCCAAAGTAAAGCCAAATTGAACTGAGAGAGATGGGTACACTTAGTGAAAATAATCTACACCTCATCTCATGTGAAACTGGACAGAGATTTTTATAGTCATAGTTATGTGTATTTTAAATACTCATGTACTTCTACTGAGTTATAATGTTTGCCTAGAAAGTGCTGAGCACCCATTTAAAAAAATGTTTGCATGATTTGTGTAAATTTACTATATCAGTTAGGAATGTGGCTATAAATTTTGCCACAAGCACATTATGACTTAAGGACTTATAACTTGACTTGGACTTTATCACTCTAGACTTGTGACTTAATTGTAAACAATAATTTGTTCCCACCTCTGTTAGTTACCAGTTTTAAGGTGAGTGTGGATGATTTAGGGTTACATTTTGCATGATGCTAAACTAGAAGATATAACCGTCCTTTACTTTTTAGCTACATATGCTTCATTAGCTTCTAAAGAAGCCAACTTTAGACACCTTGGAAATACATGTCAACCTATTTTTATTATTTTACTTCTAATTGTTGATAAATTGAAATGTGTTTACAATAAATTGGCATTTTTAATTATAGTAAAAATCATCTCAAATTCCTCTGAGGAAGCACAGATGGCAAACAATATAATCTTTGTAAGCGAAGGCTACTATCTTTGGGAGCATGGTTATCTCTTAAAGTGCCTGTCATTGGGGAATGAGCGCTCTTTCCACATTCAACTGTCTTTGTAAAGTACAAGTTGAGTGGCTGTCTGATTGGCTAAACATTAACCCTTTGAGTGAAGATCGATACTGATTTTTCTGAAAATGAATTGTTTGTTTGGAAAATTAATAGCTGATTCACTGCACACTGTTAAATGTATAATTTTTAATCTTTGCTATAAATCTAAGTGAAGTCACGAGTCATTAATGTCAAAGTCAAGTCGCAATTATTATTTATTAATAATTATTATTTTGAGTGGCGTCGAAAGTCAGCAAATTTGTGACTCCAGGTCGAGTCCAAGTCACGTTATTCGAGTCCATAACACTAGTAACTAATCCCTGATACACATTCTCGTGTGGATTCTGATGCTGTATGATGACCAATTGTTGTAAATTTTTTATTATTGTTTGCTAAATTAGACTCGTAACTCTCGTATAAAACCAACCCAACATGTCTTGACTGACTACATTCGAGGTAAATGTTAAATTGTGCAAATTGTTCCCATAAGGAAAAGGAGTGATTAAATTTAAAAGTATTTAATAAACAAATGAAACACACAATGTTCTCTTTGTGGAATTATGATGTTTTCTCTCCCAGCACCAAATGTACATATTAGCTATTAAACATTCCAATCCACTATAATTCTTATTTTATTTCATCAAATCAGCGTGGAGAGATTAAATTAATCAGGGAAGGGCAATGTTTCAAATGCAGATTTCAATTACATAATTATAGTCCTGTTCTACTGCAGATATGTTCTCTATACTGACACCTTGTATCAGTATAGATACATATCTACCTATTTATACAGCAGGGTACAAAAGGTTCAGAGCGCTAGTGAAAATGCTTTCTTTTCTAATTTAATACAACAATTTTCATTACAAATTATATTACTGACTTCAACTTGAGTGGAAAGTAAATATTTGAAATATTTATATGGATTTCAGAGTTTCTTAGTATTACTTTTGTCCCCTTTTTGCTTTAATGACCATGTGACTTGAGTTGGTATGGACTCCACAAGTTTGTACTTGATCCATTTCAGATCAAATCCATTTCAGAGTGTCACCTGAATACATGCTTCAAGAGAAGCATGAAGCAAGTACAAAGCAGTCAACATGGCCAATGTCACACATGTACTTACAGTTAAATGTTAAAATAGGGGCCTAGATGTAGTGCAGAATCTTAATTATTAAATATACACGATATTGAACATTTACTTTCTGTGATTTATAGATTTCAACCCAAAACCTTCAGTTTATTTCCAATTTAAACTCTGTGTGGACAATGTCTGACTGTCTGTCTATCTATCTATATTTATACCTGATATCTGATATTTTCTTTAAAAACTGTTAAGCTTATTTTGTTTTACTGAAGCACTTAAAAATACAAGAAAAGTATCAAATATAAAATATCATAAAATCAAACAACCACAGAAGAAAACTACAGTCCAGTAAACATCTCTTTTCCACATCTTTTCCATTTGTTACAGGACTGGATCAAATTCATTTTTTTTTCTCAGATAAACAATCCATCACTTTTTGCTGGAATTGTCTCAATAGGCTGCTGTGTATAGGAATATTATTTACAGTATGTAGTTATTATTATAATATATTATTATTATTATAGTTAATGATGATATTACTACATAAACAAAAGAAATAAAGATTTAATTCATTCAGCTGGAAAATTGCTTGAATCTGAATGTGCTTGTGTTGTCTGGAGTTTTATTGCTACATTATATATTTTAATCAAGCATGAACAGAGTAAACAGGTCAAATACCTCTGAAATAAATTATCTATGCAATATTACAAATTTGATAAATTATCAAGACATGCGTATAAATTTATTTTAAACCAATAAATAACAAATGTTAGTGCATAATTGTTTACATTTGATTGATTGATTGATTTATTAATTAATGTATTATTATTATTATTATTATTATTATTATTATTATTATTATTATTATTAGAAACTGTATTGTTGCTTTGTGTACTGGGTGTGTGTAAGACCTGTCAGGTTTTGTGACGTACGGAAGATAAGGCGGATGCAAGAGCAGTATGAACAGTTGTTTTATTTAAAGACAAATCCAAATCGTAATCCAAAAATGTAATCCAAAACATGCACAGGTCAGACGATCGGCAAACAGACATAAACTTGGGTAAGGCAGGGATCAAAGTCGCGATCATGGGATACAGGGTCAATATACCAAACATGAAACCAAAAAACAACAGCGAGGGACTGGTAGTGGAGAAACCAGTATAAACTAATGTAACAAACTATGACTAAGACTATGACTATAACTATGATGATAACTATCACGATAACTACATCTATTCTAAACAATACCTAATCTAATATTCCGCGTTGAGTGTTGGGAGGCACGCGGTATATATGCTGACATGATCACCTGTGTAACTGCTAACAGCTGAGGGTAATACAGACACACTTGACACCATAACCAATGACGGGATGGGGAGGAGACATAACAATAACATAAACAAATACACATGTTGAGATGCTGTTCACAATGGAGAAGCTCGTGCCTGCGCGCTCACATGCTCCACAGTGTGCTTCTCAAAGGGGGACTCATGACAAGACCACGTCTCCTTTTCTGTTCTGTTATCAATATTATGATTTATATCCAAGCACATTTTATACCAATCACAGCTTTTATCTTATATTAATCTTACCTTTATTACAATATTTATAGCAGTGGAGCCACAAATGCATTTTTCATGATCAAATTAACCTCTCTTTGTTTTTTTTAGAGACACAATTAATTTATAGCATTTCTTCTCATTACTCTGAAAGTCAAAATGACCCGAGCATCATGTCATGCTATATTATAAAAAACATATTTTCACATTTATTATGTGCTTGGCTTGCTTTTGCTAAAGTTGGGGGAAAAAACCCTCTTTTAATGTTAGTCCACATTTCCTTTTACTAAATAAATAAATAAACAATTTACTATAAACAATAAATAAATGTACTAAATAAGTAAATAAACAAACAGAACATAATGCTTAAAATGTGTTGCACTGTTCATTCTCCTGATGTTGTTCCTAACTGCATGTGGAGACCTTTGTGAGAAAAGGGAAATGACTGGCAGCTCGCTGTGATTTTAACAAACACCAGCTGGAGTTTTGTTTGAATGCTTTAAACTCAGTCGGTTGCCAAGGCAACGGCATCAAACTTGAAATGAATTATTTCATTCTAAAGCATGGTTTAAACATGAAAAATGAAGTACTCCATGAAAACATGTGCTGATAATCAGTTAGACGATAGATTATGATATGTAATATAAGCACATGCTTATGATGTAAAAGGAGCGATATATGATATCAAAGAAAAATCAAATACTTAATTTGACGAAACCGACAAAAGTATTTAAATAGGAATTTTGTGTATTTGAATTATATACACAACAATAAATTAGATTTATTTCCCTGTGAGTTATGAATTATGGTTTTGATCGAACCCCCCGAACTCTAAATAAAAATCTCAAAAATACAGATTTTGTGTGAATTAGGCCAAAGATGAAGCATCCAGGATTCCCAGTGAAAAGTAGACACTTTCAAAACACTTGAACTCAACTTTTAGCTGATCCCAGTCACCAGGTTCACATCCATGAAGTGAAGTGAAGAAACATTGAGTAGAGGTAAGTGGAGTCCATCCATCAATTTTCTGTACCACTTATCCTACACAGGGTTGTGGGGAGCCTGGAGACACCCTGGCTGGGTTACCAACCCATGGCAAGACACAATCACACACACATTGACACACTACAGCCAATTTGATCATGCCAATCAGCCTACAATGCATGTCTTTGGACTGGGGAAGAAACCACAGTACACAGAGGGAACCCCCAAAGCACAGGGAGAACATACAAATTCTGCACACACAGGCTGGAGCTGGGATTCAAACCCTCAACCCTAGAAGTGTGAGGCAAATGTGTTGCCCTTAACTGGAGTCGAAATGGAAAATATGAACCAGAAAATTTTAATTAGTACTGAAATAGCTTAATTCCTATCAACATTAGCATAACCTAACTAGCTAGATGTCACAGTATGTCCAGCAGATGGCACTGTGGCTCGTCTTCGGACTAACCACGTGATATTGTTTTGGTTCACTCACTTCTGGGAGTGAGCATTAGCTTTATGGGTCACAGGTGTTTGTGTTTGAAATCAATGACACTCGTTATATAAAGACCGGAGTTACTGAGCTCGGTGCTCGGTATTGTTAGTTATTAGTTGTACTAGTACTAGTGTTTGTAACGGTCGTCCATGCCAAGAAGGCTATTGCTCCTTGCCACGTTTGCGTTTAGTTTTGTGTTTACGTTAAATAAAGAGCTGTGATCTGCACCTGCATCCGCCCTGACTACGTTCCGTGACACTACACTAGAATGGTAACTAAATAGTTACACTGAGCATTGAGTGTTCAACATCACTGAAGATAATTTGCTATTTCAGTAGAACATTTAATTATTATTATTATTTTTATTTATTTATTTATTTATTTATTTTAACAGATAATACTTTATTCATCCCAGTGGGAAAATGTGTGTAAACATATATTTATTTGTCCTGACAATGCAGTTTAAATTCTGGGCTCTTAAAAACCCTGATGTGTCTTTCCAAACAATATCTTATCCATTCATATTACAACAGGTGCACTCCAATTGAGTTGTAGAGACATCTCAGGGATAAGTAAAGCAAGCAGCATCACCAAACCAATATTTGGAGTGCCACAGCAAAGGGTCTGAATACCATTGTGAATAAGATATTTAAGTTTTTGAAAATCTGTTTTCACTTTAACATTACAATTAAGTGTAGATTGATGAATAAAATGGCAATTATATCCATTCAAAATCAAATCCACAACAAAGTGTGCAACAAATAAAGGGTTCTGAAAACTACACAATACTATTACTACTAATACTACTACACACATACACAGATATACAGTACATGCAAAAAAGTATTTGCCCCATCCTGATTTCTTCTATTTTTGTTTATATCTCTTACTAAATTGTTTCAAAAATTTAAACTAATACAAAAAAAAGATAAAATCTAAGATACAACAAAGGCAACCCGAGTAAGCACAAAATACAGTTTTTAAATGATAATCTTATTTACTGAAGCAAAAAAAAAATTATCCAATATCAACTGGGCCTGTGTGAAAATGTATTTGCCCCTTATTTACTAATTCCCCAAATCTATGAAACTGTATTCATAATGGGGTTCAGCTGGACTAGATGCAACCAGGCCTGATTACTGCGAACCCTGTTCAATCAAATCAACACTTAAATAGAACTTTTTCAACAGTATGAAATTGGTCTTACCCAGTAACACACTATGGCAAAGTTGAAAGAAATTCCAGAAATGATGAGGAAGAAGGTAATTGAAATACATCTTCTGGGAAGGGTTACAAAGCTATTTCAAAGGCAAGAGAGGAACTACAGGCCTCTCTTGCATCAATAAAGGTCAATGTTCATGATTCCACTAATTGAAAGTTTCTGAGCAAAAATGGCATCCTTGAAAAAGTGGCAAGGTGAAAACCACTGCTAACCCAGAAGAACATTAAGGCTTGTCTGAATTTTGGCAAAACACATTGATGATCCTTCAACCTTTGGGAGAATGTTCTGTGGACTGATGAGTCAAAAGTGGAACTGTTTGGAAGACAGGAGTCTCGTTACATCTCCCATAAAGCAAACACAGAATTCCACAAAAAGAACCTCATACCTACAGTCAAGCATGGTGGTGGAAGTGTGATGGTGTGGGGATGCTTTGCTGCTTCAGGGCCTGAGCAACTTGCAGTAATTGAGGGAAACATAAATTCAGCTCTCTCCCTGAAATTCCTAAAGGAGAATGTCCGGTCTTCAGTTCGTAAGTTGAAACTCAACTCAACTGGGCGGGTGTGGCTCAGGTGGTAGCGCGGGTTGTCCACTATTCATAGGGTTGGCGGTTCGATTCCCAATGAGACACAGTGTAAAGCGCTTTGGATAAAAGCGCTATATAAGTGCACATTTACCATTAATTCAACTGGATTATGCAGCAAGACAGAGCTTAGCAGTAAGTCCTAGAAGTAAGTGAAAGACTCATCTCCAGTTATCAGAAGATTGCAGTTATTGCTGTTAAAGGTGGTACAACCAGATTTTAAGTTTTTTCAAATTAAACATACAACACCAACCAAACAGGCAGACCCCCCCCCCAAGTGCCAGACATAGAACATACATATTACATATCAAAAAAGCCAGACCACCATAGAAGAGAACAAATGAAACAAAATTATAGACAATGATCACAAAACAATACTGTCAGCGTCCACGTCTCTGACAAAGAACAGAAAAGGTTGCCAGATTCTGTAAAATTTCCCAGTTGCCCCCCTGACAATGTACCTAATCTTTTCCAACTGAAGATGAGACATGATTTCCCTGACCAAATGACCATACACCAGTAGAGCAGGATCCTTCCATCTAAACAATATTAATCTCCTGGCCAGGAGAGTGCAGAAGGACATCATGCTAGTTTCGCGCCATCTAAAAGGAGTACTCTCCGGGGTCACCCCAAACATTGCAATAAGAGGGGAAGGCTGTACTACTCTCCCCAAGATCATAGTAAAGGTCTCAAATATAGATTGCCAGAATGTGTACAGCTTTGGACATGTCCAGAACATATGCAACAGACTAGCTGGGGTCTGTCTGTATCGATCACATGTGGAATCTATATTGGAATTAATCTTCGAGAGTCTAGCTTTGGACCAATGCATGCGCTGACTATTTTAAATTGAATAACCGCATGCCTGAGACATATGGAGGAGGAGAAAATCCCCTGGATTACTTTGCGCCAATCAGCATCAGAAACTGATTCACCTAAATCCACCTCCCATTTATTCTTAAGGAGATCTAGGAACGGCAAGTCATGCATGCTGAGTAGGTCATAGATAACCCTTATTGTCCACTTCCTGGTCAGTTTACAGTTAAAAATTGCATCTAATAGCGAATTAGAAGGGTACAACGGGAAGGTGTCGGAATTTGATCTGAAATTACTATGAGTCCATAATCACATCTGTCTATGAGGGGAAGCATCCTCTTGTCCACAAAGAAATAGTCTATATGGGAATATGTAGTATGAACTGAGGAGAAAAAGGAGTAACTCCTGGAAGCAGGGTTGCGAAAACGCCATACATCCACCACTCCGTACGACTCGAGGAAAAGCTGGATAGAACGTGCCGCCCCCGACAGGGATGAAGATCTAGTTGAGCTACGATCCTTCATGGGGGAAAGAATACAGTTCATGTCACCGCCGAGGATAAGGTAATGCGATTACATATTCGGTAGGCGTAAAAAATTTTTTTGTGAAGAACATTGAATCATGCCAGTTTGGTGCGTAAACACTGGCCAAAATGACCGGGAAAGTATAAATTTGCCCAACGACAATAACATAGCACCCAGCGGGGTCAGCTTCCACACTTATCATCGTAAATGGTGTATTTCTATCAATTAATATAGCTGCCCCCCAGCCTTTGAATTAAAATTTGAATGAAATATCTGTCCTGTATATTCCCCTCCCAATCTAGCGTGGTCTGATGACCGTAGATGCGTCTCCTGAAGAAATGCAATATTTATATTAAGGCGTTTCAGATGTGTAAAAACTTTCTTCCGTTTCAAAGGATGATTAAGTGCTTTCCAGCTCACGAAATTAAGCATACTACCATCCAATCATCTGGGAATACTGAAGTCAGTCATAATGAGGGAAAAAAAGAGACATTTTAGATATCTGAGCCCTGCAGGGAACCTAGCATGACAGCAGATGGGCCACAACACAGATGTCTGGCAAATTAAACACAAAAAATGACAAAGTCTAGCACACCCTCCCCATAATCCCACCCCCACCCCCAACAGCACCTACAGGAACATGGTGCTCACCATACCCACCCAAAACAAATCCGCACATTCAGTGCTTGTGTGGAGGAACTCTATAGAGCCTACTGCTCAAGCTCCCACCGAACCCCTGGTATGAAAAGTAAACTGAAAAAGTGCATCCTATCACAGTGTAGAAGCATACAAATTATCATAGCGTATATAACAGAAAAGAAGACAATGGAGTTGATCATCTTCCTTGTTATAGTAGAAGTCTAATCAAACAGTTATCATCCAATCAGAGTTCAGAGACGACGAATTAGCCGGGGCGACGTCACTCACTCAGCCCTCTACCGTAGTAATGATCTTCTTCCTGACGTAGCTCATCGCTTTGCTCGCATCTATTAACTCCTTTTCCTCTCCGTTGAACGTAATATGGAGACGGGCTGGAAACAGGATGCCATACCGAACCCCCTGCCGGTTACGGAGCAACTTCCTGACCTCATTGAAGGCCGCCCTGGCCTTAGCGACACTCGCGGTATAATCCGGAAAGATGGCAATCGTCTCACCGTTATGCCGGAGCGGAGCTCAAGAGCACGCCCGGCTCAGTACCTAAACGCAGTCCTGGTAGTAGTGGAGTTTCGCTATGATGGCGCGTGGTTTCCCATCGTTCCTCACAGGACCCAGGCTTCTATGAGAGCGGTCCACCAGCACATCTCTATCCAGCTGTAGTACTTCTCTCAGTAACTCCGAGACCGATGCTGTGGAGCTGGATCCATTCGCTTCTGCCACCCCCAGAATTCTGATATTGCATCTCCTCAGTCTTCCCTCCATGTCCTCACACTTGTTTCTGAGTGCCCCCACCTCCACTGTCAGGTCCTTCACCGTAGTCTGTAAGACTGCCACCTCATCCGACCAGGTCGTTAGCCCACCTTCCACCTCTTTAATTGCGGTTTTTCATTTGACGATCTCTATAAAATCTTTCTTTTTTTTGGAAAAACATTTATAAAATAAAAAATGTCTCTTTTTCAAACCAATACAATCATGTAGAAGATATTCAATAAACATCTAAGACAAACTCTGTATAAAAACAAGCGTGCCTAAGACACGTGCACATCCTCCTGCCGAGTTCGTTGTGAACCCTCACGTTGTGACAGAGTATTATAAATGCGAGTGAAAGTAAGGAAAGTTGCACAGCTTTTCGCTGGCAGAGAATACATCTACCCACAGGACGTTCACAGCACCCTACTATTTCCCAAAGCTTTGGGAGCTTCTATCACTCAGAAACCATGTGAATTCAAACAGTAACTGTAACCCTAAAACTATGTTCTAAATATGCACATTTTCAGTACAGGGCTGATTGGTGGAGTGCTGCAAAGATGGTTGTTCTTCTGGAAGATTCTCCTCTCTCCACAGAGACAAGCTGGAGCTCTGTCAGACTGACCATCGGGTTTTTGGACTCCCCCGATTGCTCAGTTTAGCCGGGCGGCGAGCTCTAGGATGAGTCCCGGTGGTTCCAAATTCTTCCATTTACAGATGATGGAGGCCACTGTGCTCATTGGGACCTTCAATGCTGAAGAAATGTTTCTGTACCCTACCCCATATCTGTACCTCGATACAATCCTGTCTCAGAGGTCTACAGACAATTCCTTGGACTTCAATTCTTGGGTTGTGCTCTGACATGCATTGTTAACTGTGGGACCTTATATAGACAGGTGTGTGCCTTTCCAAATCATGTCCAATCAACTGAATTTACCACAGATTGACTCCAATCAAGTTGTAGAAACATCTCAAGGGTGATCAGTGGAAACAGGATGCACTCAGGTTTGAGTGTCATGGCAAAGGCTGTGAATACTAATGTACATGTACTTTTTTTGTTTTTAGATTTTAAATAAATTTGCAAAGATTTCAAACAAACTTCTTTCACGTTGTCATTATGGGGTATTGTTTGTGGAATTTTGAGGAAAATAATGAATTTAATCCATTCTGGAATAAGGCTGTAATATAACAAAATGTGGAAAAAGTGAAGTGCTGTGAATACTTTCCGGATGCACTGTACAATTAACTGAGAAATTAACACACACACACACATTATATATATATATATATATATATATATATATATATATATATATATAGCCTGTAAGAACGCCTTTGACAAAAGAAGAATGTATTGAAATCATTCAAGATCGGGAAGCTGTTGAAAGGTTGCAATGAACTTTGACTGCAAGCACATCACACACCACACTGTTGCTGAACTTATTAACAAATTCTAAAAGACCAAATGAACCAATTGAGAAGTAGACGTTCACAAACATCCACTGATGATGGAACAACCAACGTGGTGCTAATGCTAGCTTGAATCTACTTTGAATAATGGTTGGAGAACTAAAATAAGGTTGAGGGAAAAAAAACATTCTCCAACAAATAAACAAAGAAACAAAAACATAGATAAATAAATAAATACTGTGGATCCTATTTGTCTACTCTATTTATTATTTCATTATTTGAATAGTTAGATTATATTAAAAAATAATTTAGCTGCAAACCCTTCCAGAAAACCTACACCTACATTTTAGGTGTTTAACATGTGACATCGATTACTATTTTCACACAGGGATCCATTGGACGAATTTTTATTTTTTATTTTACACTAGAATGGGGTTTCTATCTTTAAAGTTTAAACAATATTGAAAGATAAACAAAATCTGACAGTGAAATCCCTGATGCTGCAGACAGGTCACACAGTGCTCCCTGTGGTGAATAACGTTAATAACACTCGGTCTCCAGCGCTCCAGCACTTCCAGCGGAGGTTTTTATTCTGTGCCTGATGCGAGCAGCGCTTTATTACTGACATTTAGCATTTTAAGCAGTAAAAAAAAAAAAACCGATACCCAAGTGCTTTCCCCAGCTTTTCCCTCGCGTCCTTTTTTTTCTCATGTTGTTGCCGGTGTGTGTGCGGATTTCTGCGTCCTCTTCATGGGTACCGTGTCCTCGGGGCTCTCCCGGCGCAAAGTGGCAGCTGTGCAGAAGGAGGAGGACACACACACAGGCCACACAGAGGGACAGATCATCACCGAGTCAAAAATCACCACCGAGCAAGAGCAAGGCAAGTGATCTCGCAGCTGGGGTAATACAAACCAACCTGCAGAGAGAGAAGAGAGAGAGAGAGAGAGAGAGAGAGAGCAGTAAGATGTACAGAGGGTTGAGTGGAGAGTCAATAAAGAAGATATTGCAGAAGAAGATAGGGTAGTAGTGTAAACTGAGGAGAAGTGGGATAAAGTATAGGGCAGCAACAGGGGTGTAACCTGGCCTGGGTGTTAGGGGCTTTTGCTCCGAAGATTTTGGTCTTTAGTCCCGAATAATTCTCCACTTGGAGCGGGTTGTCACTACGTAACCGAACGTCAGTAAAAGAAGACGGCAGTGTTGCAACTTTACATCTTCAGTGAACAGAGGTGAGACCAACAAGGTGTGTAAATTTGTATATGAGTTCCAGTTTAAACGAACATGATATGAGCAGAGCATAAGGAACGATAATGTACTTTGCATGGCACTGCAGCAGCTAAACCCATACAGTGATAACTTAGCTGTGCCTCCCCTTCTCTAGAGACACCAAACTAGCCTAGTTAGAAAAGTTTAGACTTTATCGGTCTGGTAGTCCTACAAAAAGATTGTAAATCCAACTTTTTTATGCTGATCATTGACAGTGAAGTTACCTCAGCTTCCATAAAACAAAACTTAGGCTACTAGCTGAGCTGGAAAAAAAATGCACGAAGAAGAATCTGGGCTCAGTTCCAGATGATTCACAGTCCAGCTAACACCCTTGGGCAACAGGGTGAATTATAAGATAATAAGGTGTAGTGGGGCTGTCAGAAGCAATAGAGTTTAAAATGGGGACATTTGACTGGGTGACAATAGTGGGAGACATTGGGGGTGGTAAAGAGGGGGGCAGTAGGGTAAAGTGGAGGGCATTAGGGTAAATTGTGGAACAGTGGGGTAAAGTAGGGTATGGTGGGGTACAGTGTGAGACAGGAGGGTAAATTGTGGGACAGTAAGGTAAAGTGGGGGGCAGTAGGGTAAAAGGGGGTAGGATAAAGTGGGGTAGCAAGATAAGGTGGGGACACAGATGGGAAGAATGAGGGTAGAATGAGGCAAAATAGGATCAAGTGGGTTACAGTGTAGGGTGGGGATACAGTGGGAAGAGTGTAAAACAGGATAAAACAGTAAGGTAGAATGGGGATACAGTAGGGTAAATTGGGGACATAGTAGGGTAAATTAGGGGACAGTAGGCTAAAGTGGAGACACAGAAGTGTAGAATGCAGTATTCTAGTGCAGAATGTAGTAAACTAGGATAACAAGGGGGCAGGAAGGTAGAATAGGGGACAGTAGGGTTGAATGGAAAATTGTAGGATAAAACGGTGGATAGTAGGGTAGGTTAGAGACACAATAGAATAAAATGAGGGACATTAGGGTGGAGTGGGAGACACAGAAATATAAATCCCCCTCTTAAGGGAAAGGGTTCAAATCTGAGAATCATTAATCTGTTTAAACTTTAGGTTGCTGATAAAGTTTACAGTCTGGTTTATTGCTGTTTTTGCTCCTGTGTGTGTGTGTGTGTGTGTGTGTTATGGATGGCTTTATTGGGATTCATTTGGTGTGTTACTAAACATACTAAACATATTTTCCCTCTAGACTTTATTGTCTCACCTGAGATCGTGCTTAGGCGCTTGAAAACCCCAAGAGAATGCAGCCACTTTCTTGCAATTCCCAGTCCTGAATAATAGTTCTAAAGTTCACACTGTATTCAAGACATACAGTGAGGGAGTATCAAGTGCATGCAAGTGCAGTATCCACTTCAAATTTGCACAAATAATGTCCTTTTGTCTAATAAAGATGAGCAAAGTAGCATATCTTCATAATCATAAACAAGATATGTTTAAAAAACTAATTTGATAGCGGGGAAAGTATTCAGACACCACAATATGCCAACGTTCGTACTTTGTTGCAAAGCTATTGTTCGCAATTAAAGCTTCAAGACGTCTACGGAAAAAAGTAACTAGCTTTCTGCAGAATTATGTTTCATTCCTCTTGGCGTATAGACTTCAAATTAACAAGGTTATGAGGATCCCTCTGATGGACTTGCAATTTCAAAATGTTTACTTAATACATTTTAATGGTATTCAAGTCAGGAGATTGGCTAGGTCATGCAAGGCCTTCTTTAATAATGCTGTTCCAGAAAACTTTAGGAAGCTCTTTCACCTTCATCAGGATTGCTACTTATGGCATGAAATTCCCAACCAATGGTAACAGCAGGTCTTTGCATACTATATACAGTATATGTACCATTTTTTTTTTACACATCTTTTTTTTTTAAGGTATCACTACATGTTTTTTTCTGCATTTATAAGTACAAAGTAAAAAGATATTATGTGTGTAAATTTGAAGTGGAGTTTCTGTGTAGGTTCACCTCAGGTTTCCTCCAGTCTCTCCGATTTATTCCTGCTGTCCAAAAAAAGCTGCATTTTTTAAAATAATTTAAAGAAAAAGTGAGGGAATGACTGTTTATAGCTGATATAGCCTAAGTTACTGTATAATAGGAATGAACTTGTTTTGCAGACGTTCAACAACTTTAACTGTAACTACAGTAAATGGATAAAAAGCATGTTCAGTGCCTTAATAACTAAAAAATACAATTTTATTCCTTAACTGTTATCATGTCATGTTGTCATTTCAACTTGCTTACTCAGTATAAGGAGCACTGATACACTGTAAAGTCAATGATTAATGGTGATTAAGGTTTTAACTTAATCTTAGAGGTGCCTCAACTTAATGAATTAATGCACTTCTGGGAAACAATCAGAAATGTTCAACAGCCATCTATATCTTCATAAAATTTCACAAAGATGCCATGCTTTCGAAGCAAAAATAAACACACACTAATTTAAGACACACTAACTGTGATGACTTCAGAAGTCTAATTTGGTTTACTGCCCTACTCCACTCTGCACATGATGACTTTTTTCCCAGCTTGGACAGAGATATGAACTTTATGATGATTATGAAATGTGAAGACATTCAGTGTAACATCACTTGGTACAACCGGCTGACACCTGATTCCTCGCACTCTGTTTGCTGGAACTCCATGAACAGCTTAATTAGCCATATGAGAGGAGCTATTAATTCAGTAAACATCTCAGCTTGCCTCCTGGGATCCTCAGACCCGTGGGCAGTCCCATGGGCGTTATCCAAGGCCTTAGTCTGGGTTTTAAAGGGCACGGAACAGAAAACACCAGCTGGTTAAATACGTATTAAGCATTATATTAAATTCTAAGATCTCTTGGATGAGTATTATTTAATTATATTGATCTTTTAACAGTTGCAAACGATCAGGTTATAACATCTATTGTTCAGTACAAACAATATTCTATATATTTAAACATAATTGTAACATTTGTTATAAAATGCGCTTTGTATCTACATAGTAGGCTGAACAGCTCCTTCCCATACTTCTGGCTCCTCCTAGTGGTTTGTCTGCACAATTGGGAGTGTGTATAAGAGATGGAGCTTTCATTTAAATTAATTATGCTTAGTTTTAACTTCAGATTTTTCCACCTCAGAAAAAGACAGCTAATTAAATTCAGTGTACTGGATTGTCTGCTGCTTTTGTTAAAAATTTGTGATGCAACTTTTGGAGTATTTTTGTGCTTTTCTTGTGGAAAACTACTCAAATTGGTTGAATTGCAATTGCACAAAATTATTTACTGTGTTTCACTTTGATGTTTGTTGGTAAATGAGACCTTGTAGCTGTACTCATATTTGACGCACGTGAATCGAAGGGGGCTGAGGCTGAATGTGCCTTGTGATGACTTCACGTGACGTGTCTTGGCCCAAATCTGTGGAAAATCTTATTCATAAAAAAAAAAAAAATCGCAAGCTCCTCTGAAGAGTTGCTTGATTTTAGGTTCATTTCTGTGATCGGAAAATCCTGGAGGGACTGATTATCTGTTTTAACAATTATTCTCAGGTTCAGAATAATAATATTAGCCCAGCCACGGAGCCACGGATCTACACAAGTCAGTGGATGGGTCCGTGCCCGGATAAATGTGCAGGGTTGCGGCAGGAAGGGCATCCGGTGTAAAAACTGTTGCCAAAATAAAATGATTCGGAGTGACTCAAGTTCAGATCATGCTAGGGCGATCCCCGCAAGCGACGCGCAGCACGACCGCCGCGGGGCTGTGAAAAGTGGGTTACGGCTACTGTATCAGGAGCAAATACGGCTAAAGAAGCTAGCACAACGAGGAGAGAAGAGGAGGGAGAAAGAGTAGAAGAGGACCATTTTGATAGGGTCCCTGAATGTGGGTTCAATGACGGGCAGGGGAAGGGAAGTGGTGGACGTGATGGAGAGGAAGAAGATAGACGTTTTGCGTGTGCAGGAAGTGAAATGGAAAGGGCAGAAAGTGAAAGGAATTGGTTTTAATCTGTACTACGTGGGAGAAGACAACAGAAGAAATGGTGTGGGAATAGTGCTAAGTCTAGCGATGAAAGAGGAAGTACTGCAGGTGAACCGTGAGTCGGACAGAGTGATCTGGATGAAGGTGGATGTGGATAAAGTCGTAATCAATGTTATCTGCGCATATGCAGCACAAGTAGGGTGTGATAAGAAGTAAAAAGATGACTTTTGGGGACTGCTTGGAAGCGTGATAGCAAAGATACCTGAAACAGAAGTAGTATGGCTTGGAGAGGATCTTAATGGTCATGTGGGTGAAGGAAACAGTGATGCAGCGGAAGTAATGGGTAGGTACGAGTTGGAGTGAGAAACTAAGCAGGAGATGAAGTTGTAGAGTTTGCAGCTGCCAACCACTTGGTGATTGTAAACACCTTCTTCAGGAAAAGATTAACGAGAAGGATAACGTACACTAGTGGAGGGCGCCACTCGCAAGTAGACTACATTCTCTGTAGAAGAAAAGAGCTGCAGCAAATACAGGACTGCAAAGTACTGCCAAAAGAAGCGGTGGCAAAACAGCACAAATTACTGTTGTGTAAAGCAGGAATGATAGACAAGGGAAGGCAGAGGCAGGTTAGGATTCGGAAAACTTGCTGGTGGAAATTGAATGAAATGGAACACCGAGAACAGTTTGCGAAGAAGGTGCTGGAGGAGAGGCAAGAATGGACTTGGGATGCACTAAGCACACCGATTAGGTCAGCAGGAAAAGAAGTACTAGGTGAAACATCTGGGAAAGCTGGAAAGAAAGAAGAGACGTGGTGGTGGAATGCAGAAGTACAAGAAGCGGTGAAGCGGAAAAGAGAAAAGAGAAAGGAAAGGGATCTGAACAGGTGTGATAAGACTATTGAAAATTACAAGCACACAAACAAAGAAGCAAAGAGAATGGTGGCAAAAGCAAGGAGCATGGCATTTAACGACCTGTATATCAGCCTAGAAGAAGGGGAAGAAGGCAAGCGGAAAGCAATAAGAATAGAAAAGCAGAAGAGCCGGGAATCACAAGATATTTACCAAGCAATGCTTGTGAAGGATAGTGAAGGGCAAGTATTGTCGGATGAAGATGAGATAAAGGAAAGATGGAGGTCCTATTTTGAGCAGTTGAGGAATGTAGAAAATGAGAGGAATGAAAAATTTATAGAACCGAGAGAAGAAATGCAGGTGGAAAAGATAAAGGAGGAGGAAGTGATGGAAGTGATGAAAAAGATGAAAAGAGGAAAGGCGGTAGGACCGGATAACATACCAGTGGAGGCGTGGAAAACACTTGGAAGAAGTGGAACTGCAATGTTGACAAAGGTATTCGAGGCAATCATGGAAACGGAACAGATGCCAGAAGAGTGGTGAGAAAGCACTCTGATTCCGATCTTCAAAAATAAAGGGGACATTCAGGACTGTGGAAACTACCGTGGTATCAAGCTGACTTCGCACACTTTGAAGATATGGGAAAGGGTCATTGAAAAAAGATTGAGAGGAAAAGTTGCCATATCAGCACCACAGTTTGGATTTATGCCAGGGTGAAGTACAACTGATGCTATTTTTGCTTTGAGACAACTTATGGAGAAGTTTAGAGAAGGACAGAAGGAACTGCACTGTATCTTTATAAATATAGAGAAAGCTTACGATCGGGTACCAAGAGTAGAAGTATGGAACTGTTTGAGACTGAAAAAAGTGGACGAAAAGTACATCAGACTGATCCAAGATATGTACTTGGGTCACTGAATATTTCAAGGTGACAGTTGGACTCCACCAAGGTTCGGCACTTAGCCCGCTCCTGTTTGCAATCATAATAGATTGTATAACGGGGCACGTACAGCGAGAAGCACCCTGGGATATGTTGTTTGCAGATGACGTGGTGTTGTGTGGCGAAACAAGGAAAGAGGTGGTGGATAGGTTGGAAGTGTGGAGAAGTGAGGTGGAGGACCGCGGTACGCGAGTTAGCAGGCAAAAGACTGAGTATTTGTTTATGGGGAAACGAGAGTTGGCCGGAGAAGTAAAGATGCAAGGGGAGAAGCTGAAGCGCGTTGAAGATTTTAAATACCTGGGTTCGACAATACAGACAGATGGTGGAGTAGAGAGAGAAGTAACAAAAAGGATCCAAGCAGGGTGGAGTGCTTGGTGGAAGATAACCGGTATCATGTGTGACAGAAGAGTGCCAGCAAAGTTGAAAGGAAATCTGTACAAGACAATGGTGAGGCCTGCAATGCAGTATGGGATGGAAACTGTGGCAGTGACAAGAGGTCAGGAAAGGAGAATGGAAGTAGCGGAAATGAAAATGTTGAGATTTTCTCTTGGAAAGACAAAGATGGACAGAATTAGGAATGAAGAGATAAGGGACCTGGACCTGTTCCTCCGCTTCCTTCTGCGTCTCTCACTGGAGTCCAATCAGACTCTCTTACAAGGGTAAATACCACAGACAGGAAGCAGCTCTCACAGCAAACAGGAAACAGTCGAGTACATCAAGGAGAAGATCATTGAGAATCCATCTCCAGAGAAATCCATCAATCTGTTCCACTGTCTGAATGAACTGAATGATCATTCTCTAGTACAGGAAGTACAGACTTACCTGAACAGAGGAGGTTACAGTCGTCTCAGGGGAACCAGACTCTCTCCTGCTCAGTGGTCAGCCCTGGTGTTTGTGTTACTGAACTCAGATCAGGAGCTGGACGAGTTTGATTTGAGGAAATATGACCCATCGGAGGAATGTCTTCTGAAGCTGCTGTCGGTGGTCAAAGCCTCCAGAAAAGCTGAGTATTTTAATTTATAAATGTATTATTGCATGGTTTATTTTAATGTAACACTGAATTGCACTGTTGGGATTAATGCTGGTTAATAATTACTCTAATCATCTTTAAACAAACCTCTGGTACTGTTCCAGAAGAGTTTCACTTTTTACACCAACATGTTACGCCTGCACTGAGGGCTGGGCCATATGGACAAAACCTTCTATCACCATTTATTTCCTTTTCTCTAAAACTGATGAAGAAATGATCTCTACAGAATAACTACATGTATTCATCACTGCTTTTTGATCATTTTGGGAACTAAACACCAGTGAAAGGCACTTTTTCTTTTCTCCTTTTATTTGAAAGTAACATTGAACAGAACATCACAAACGAGAAGAAGAGAAATGGAACACTGTCACCATGGGGACAATATAAATACAACATGTGACATTGGTGATATAGAGGATATCGGAAATAATCTATCAATATATATGACTGATTATTCTATTTTCTGGTGCTATGATATGTATCAGTGTATCACACCGCCCAATCTGCACTGAGGGACACACGTGAGAGTGTCGTGGAAAACAATATTTCCAACCCAAGTTAAACACTTCAGAGACAGAGGGTTTGTAGATGCCAAAGGTCATCAAACTTTATTGAAACAACAAAGTGAGACAGTCTGCAGAAAGACTGGATTATACACACACACAAACATGTCTTTATATACTTTTCTGAAGCAGTAAAATTAACCCAAGGCGGGGCATTATCCTCTTCTTTCTAAAAACAAACCAATCTCCATCGCCTTATTGGATTATTCATATCTATATGATACCTTACATTTGTGGTGCACGTGTTGTCAGTTGGATTTTCTTAAAGGTTTCATTGGGACAAGGTCATTTTTTGCAGCACATGCACCTTGCGTTGAATTTTCTGAAAGGTTTCATCAGGACAGGATTTTTACCCTGTCCCAAAATTCCACCTTCTACCTTACTGACTTTCTGGCTTTAGTCCTAGCCTAGTACACTTCATCCTGGAAGTCTGATCTGTTATTGTGACACTGGTAGTGAAGCTTAAAGGGCTTTGATTGGAAACACAGTTCTGGTGAATGTCTAATTGCTAATTTATTGCCAGAGAAAAGCTGCTTTAGACAAAACACACGGTTCTTCTAACTCAGTTTACAGGACATACAGAGATACAGAAAAACACCTGATGTTCAGTAACACATAGACGTCTTCTAGATCACTACACACTTACAATAGAACTTAATTAAAAACTCTTCTGTGCTTTTTCACTTTCACACAGACCTTGTTTGGTTTGGACCGATCAGACTTTCTCTTTAGATTGGATCTGGTGTGGGATTAGTTTACAGGATGAAAGAGGATTGTCCTCGAGGACGGACTTCCAGTTAGCAAAAACATCATAATAATCTCTCTGTGCAGATCAAGGGATATGTCCTGTTTATAACTTTAATCCCTAGCAAAAAATGTGTGAACGTTTAACATGACTGAATGAATGAATAAATAAATAAAGCATTGCCATTGCACCATGTAAGACAGATTTCCAGTTAGCAAACTGACTCATCAACTTACTCCACACACAGTCTCTCTCACACACACACACACACACACTCTCTCTCTCTCTCGCACACAAGCACTGTACACTGGAGATACTGAGGTACACACACTCACTCTTACTCACACACACATTCTCACTCGTGCGCACACTCACAGACTCATTCACACATGCACACGCTCACACACACACACACACACACACACACACTGGAGATTCTGAGGTACACACAGTCATTCACACTCACATACTCTCACGCAAACATACTCACTCTCACTCACACACACATTCTCACACACACACACAGACTCGTACACGCACTGTACACTGGAGATACTGAGGTTCACACACATTCATATACGCTCACACACTCAGACGTTTTTCACATGTACTTCCCTTAGAAATGGTTTCCATAATAAAGCATTTATTCTGTAAACAAACCTGTGTTTTCATTTCAATAATAATAATAATAATAATAATAATAATAATAATAATAATGCTGATGTGGTGTAGTTGATGTTTTCAGAGCTAAAACTGAGTGTGTAAGTGTGAGAAGGTTTTCTTTCTTGCAGGATGTATAAGTGCAGTATTACAGAGGAAGGTGGTGCTGCTCTGGCTTCTGCTCTGAGGTCAAACTCCTCATCACACCTGAGAGAACTGGATCTGCTCTCAGATCTACTGAAGGATCCACACTGTAACCTGAAGACACTACAGTGAGTTACTGACTTACTGTGTTTACTGTATCATACTGAATAATGTGTGTGTGAGCGAGAGTGTGTGTGTGTCTATGCTGATGTTCTTCTGTCTTACAGCATTAACTATAATACACTCACCAGGACGGTGTATGACAGGAGTCTCACCTCAAACCTCTTCTCCAGGATGAAGCAGTTTTGGTGGAGAAATGAACACAGGTAACCAAATATCTGCTGTACAAAGCGACTGCACCGATCTGCCCCGGGGATGGAGACTGACGAGGCTTAAGTACACATCTGGAAATGTAAAGCCAACTCATCCCAAAGCACGAGGCCGGAGCAGGCGTGTATGAGATGTGACCGTCCAATGGCAAGCAGGAACATGACGCATTGCCGTTGACTGGGCTTAAAAGAGGAGGAGACAAGACACCCATCGCTCCCCCGACACAGACACACGAATGACACATAGTACAAACAAAAATACAACAGAGGACGTAACAATGGTCAAGTATCAAATAAAATGTAAACTTGCATTGATGAAGTTAATGTTGTCAGAAATTGTTTATAAATTACCATGGTAACACAGAGCTCCAAGGTATAAAAATATGGACTTTATCATCAACCAAACACTAACCAGTTTTAATACCTAAAAAATTTTACGTAGCAAAATTTAGCAAAGTGCTTTACAGTAAATTCTAATGTAAAATTAAACTAATGAAATGTTGTGTAGCACATGCTTATGTTTATTACATTATATGATCATATAAATAAATAAATACTCCCAAAGTCACCAGAACTGAATGTTTTTTGCTGTTAAACATTTAGAGACTGAGGTTGTGGTGACTCAGTATTTCACTCAGTATATCTGGGTAAGACACAGTGAACGACTCACTGCTGGCATTCATGAAGAATTCATAAACTCCACTGGAATAATAAATAGGATCTAATAAAACCATGAGTGGAAATTATTGGTGTAAGTTTGTTAGGAAAGGCTTTCTCCAACCTGGAACTATATCCTCCAGTCCACGGGTTGGCGGTAACTAGGCGCGTCTCTGACCAATAGAAATCACAGAAGAAGAAAAAGCTGCAGCGGGTCTCTCCTGAGCAGTTGAGTTATTACACCGAACTAATCATCTCCAAATTAAATTATTTCTGACAGTTTTACTGTTAGATTTGATTGAGTTTAAAAATAAAAGCTGATTATTTTGTCTGTGTTTGAGGAATTAAAACTCCGTTCTGTTTTTAAACCCGAGGTCAGTTAAACGGAAGCCGTGTGGCCGAATCCCATATGATGCCATTTCCGGTTTAAGTGCGCTACATTAGGGATGAAATAATGACGGTCTACACCCTATGTAGTGCACTATTTAACTCATGACGAGAGATTTGTTCTTCTGTTTTAGCGGCACTATTTAACTATAACCTTACTTTATCCTAAAACCCATCGTTTACTCCCTGCTTATAGCAAATAAAATAAACAACAGTGAGTGTAAAAGTCGCTAAGTCATTTAGCAGCTAAAATAACTATATTTCTGCAATGTTTTAATGTATAAATTGCTAAGCCGAGGTAAAGTTGAGTTTATATTGGACATTCACTTCACATTCGAGCTTCTCTCTTCTATTTCTCAAGAAATAAACACTAAAAGGACTAAATGTGTGTGTGTAGTTGGTGAGGTCACTTTGTAAAGAAATACTACGCGCATGCGCACGTAAGCTTTCACGACAACATGTCCGCCATATTGATGAGGGAAAGACCGCGCTGTAAACAAATAGAAGTAAACGGCGGAGCTGTGGTTTTTCTGTATAATAATTTACATCATTTACCGGAGATGATAAAGGCATCGTTTTCAAAAACTTGCAAATAGAAATGAAATAGAATTTTTATGATTCACACTATATTACACTCCATTCTTCTTCTCAAACACAACTCTATTTTGAAAATAATCAAGGTTTTTTTTTTGTTTTAAAAAAATCTATTTCATGATACAGATTATTATTAGAGCTGCAACTAACGATTATTTTCACAAGCGATTAATTGGTCGATAATTTTTTCGATTAATCTGATGGGGGCGGGGCAAACTTTCAGTGCCTTTTTTGTTTATTTAAAATAAAATCCACAAACTGAGTGTTACAAATATAAATTCAGACTAAAACTTTACACAAACGTTTGTCCAAAACAGAAAAGAACCCAATACACACACAAACACACACACACACACATTATTAATTTAGGACTGTAGTTTAATTCGGTGCTTTTTGTGAATCCATTAAAAAAATTATATATAAATACTTATATAATATAAATGTAAACTAACTAAATAAGATAAATATATATAAAAATGTATAAATAGAGTTAGATGTTAGGCATTATTTTTTATGGATGTACAAAAAGCACAGAATTAAACTCTAGTCCTTAATGAATAATAAAAACTCACTTTCACTGCACCTTGTGGTTTTTGTTCCTCGCTGTCTTTAGGAATATTATTTTATTTTTGATCATAATGTTTGAATTAGACATTACAGATCTTACTCGCACTACACTCTGTATCAGCGCGTCTACACCGCGCGTGATCAGCAACGTGGCCTCGGTACTAACACGTCACTTCCGACAGAATTTACACTATGTTAGATTTCACCCTAACAGAAATCTACCGTTTACGCCTTTGAGATCTCCGTCATGCCTTTCAGCCTGTTTTACCATTCACGTCTAGTAACATTTAGTTTCTTTTATTTCTATATTGCCTTTTTGATCTAGAAAGTGTGTGTGTTTTGCTGCAGAGTCAGGCGCCTGGAGAGTCTGAAATGAACACAAACACACTGACAGATATGAGCGTGTTCAAAAGAGACTTCCGGTTTATTCATTCAAAGCAGAAGAATTTATACACATTGTACACATTGATAACAGCAGTGCATGGACGGTTTCTAATGGTCCCGGTGTCACAGATTTACTCGAAACACACAGCACATAGTTATGATACAAAATAAGTCCCATGTCATGTTGACACAGAAGTACATAATATAATCAAGGATACCAGTTGATCAGCTTATTCAAAGAGATAACTAAATGATTACATTCATCATATATTTGAGAGCAGTTCATAATATAAGAGGGTACATAATATAAAATATAAGATGATAAAAGAGAATTTCCTTTCACACTGCAAGCACGCAGATACAGCATATAATGACCAACTTAAATTAAACTAAACCTTCTGAGCAGCTTGCGACCGCATCACTGACATGCTTCCGTGCTCCACAAACTCCGCTTTATAAAGTTTATAAACCTTCTCGGTGGTGTTTAATCCCTGACTTAGAGGACACACACTTTCTTCCTCAGTCATGTGATGATTTCTCCTCCGTCTGATGAGGACTGAGGTCATGTTGGGAATAAAAGATAACGCTGACAGAAAGTAAACTGAAGAAAGTCAGTGTCGGTGACTCTGAGGCTAAAGCTAGCGGTGTCGCATTACGTGCATGTGATGATTTGCTGACATTGCTCCTCTTCTGTCTACCTGCTCAAGTGACAGGAGGTTAGGCTATGTCACGTTGTCATAAAGTGGTATCGGTGTGGTTGTATCGGTGTAGTTTTACAAGTACGAGTACATGAACCCAGTATCGGGCCGACACCTAAGTACTGGTATCGGCATCGGTGCATCCCTAATACACACACACAATTAAATTGGAGCAGTGAACCTTAAGATCTTTGATGACGTCATGTACAGTTCAGAGGTCTACAACTCACTTTCTTTCTCTCCTCCCTTGATAACTGTTGTTTTAATGTAATAATGGATACATTCCATTTATCTCTCTAATCTTTAACCCTATTTGTGGATATTCTCGAGTGAAATAGTCGAGGCCTCCTGTGGAACATATTAAGTTACACAGGAGCAGGGATGAGAATAAACATGACTTTTGGTGCTCATGATTAAATATGGCAGTTTTATTATGAACCCACTACATTAGAGAAGGAAATTCTGAATGTGAAGTGTAGTAGTGCTAGTGCTTGTGAATAGACTATCAGTTTAGATACTGACCCTGAACATTACTAACATGTAGTGCTTTCTTGGGCTGGTAATGAAGTTGGAGTGGAACCGGTAAGAAAGATATTAGAGAGAGGCTTCCTTACACTCCTGAGGATGTTCAATTAGAACCTGCACCAATCTCACCTGATTCAAGTCATCAGCTAATTAAGCGACCTGCACGAGCTGAGGTGGGTCCTTTAGAGCAGATAAAACAACCAAATGTGTTAGGTAAGAGTTAAGAGCCTGTGTTCTAGACACATGATTTAGAGTGGAGACTTGAGTCCTGAGCTTTGGAGTTATTCTGCTTATAGGTTTCAGTGAGGAAGTGATTGAAATTAAAGAGAGGAAATGAGAATAAAGTTGTAGTGTTACTGAGTAAACAGAGAATAAGTCTATATTAGTGTTACGGGGAAAAAAAATAAGCTCATAGCAGTGCTGATGAAATACACATACGTACATGTCAAAAACTGCTAGAAAAAACTCATAACATTTGCTTAGCCTAATACTTTTTTTTAAATCTTCACATTATTATTTTAGCAGCTGCTTTTGCAATAGAAAGACTTCAAATCGAGGGTCTCTGTAACTATCTATGGAGAAAGAGGAGCAGTGAACCATTGACATCATGTACAGAGTTAGCATGAAGGTGTGACTGACAGTTTTTAGAAATTTCCTAATCCTATGCTAAGATGATGATGATGATAATAATAATAATAATAATAATAATAATAATAGAAGAAGAAGAAGTAGAAGAAAGAATAAAGGGTGATGAATAAAATAAATATAAAATGTGTTTTAGGCAGCGCTGTGTGCTGTTCTGGATGGATCTTGACTGCCATCATTCGGTCATGTTTAGGAAGTGCACCTCCCCCCAAACGTTGTTTAAAGCCGCAGATTATAGATCTATATTCCTGCTGAGTGTATGTTTATGACTTGGATGTTGAGTTGCTTTTAAACCTTCTACATAAGCATCATTTCCAGCCTCTGAGTCCCTGGTGATGCCTCTGAGTTTCCAGTCTCCGAGTCCCCTCTGAGTCCTTTTACTTTCAGATTCTTACTGAGGTTCCACATGCAGAGCTTGGCTGTGTTGGAAGCCACCAAGAGAGACTTCCTGGCTGTCATGTGGAAGGTAAGTGGGCTGGGGTATGTTGTTCTCCATCAGCTGACCTAGCCAGAATGCTTGTCATGTTTTTATGTATTGATTTAATTTATGTTAGACAGCCTCATGATTTACCAAACATGTTTTTTTTTTTTTTTTTTTAGGTCAAAAGGGTTTCTGGTTATGGTGCTTGTGCTGCAGTGATCTTGTTCTCCATCATCACTCCAACACAGGTAGTCACCTTCACCCTCTCCCAAGAGGTGATGGTAAGACCCAGAATAAACACTCATATTATTATAAATAAAGTATGACTGTGTCTTGTAGTCCATCAACCAACCTTTTTCTATTCAGTGGTCTGACTTGTGCTTCACAGAGGTCAGTCCAGTTATGAGTCCAGTTAGGTGAGTCCAGTTATGCTGCAAGAAGTGTAACTTTGATAGGGTTGACGAATGGGAGGAGAGGTTCTTCCTGTGAAAGCTGCTGATCTCGCTTCTTTCAGCATAGCTCCTGCTCTCAAAACAGGTTTAGTTCATTGTTGCTGGTGAAGTGTAGAGGATGTTATATTCTGAAAGTCACAACTGTCCCTGCTCAAGGTTTTGTGAAATATTTGACCTTATTTGTGACTATATTCACTGTGATGCTTTCAGCGGTTACTACATTAGTGTCCTTATTTTTTTTTACTATTTAAAGATTGTTTTAAAGTTTATTACAGGCTCAATGAATGTTCTTGTCCTTCACTAGAAGATAAAGGCCCGGTTTCACAGACAGGGCTTACATTAAGCCAGGATTTTGTCTTCGATCAATTAGGTAATTTCAGTAACTTTTATAAATGTGTCTTAGGAAAAAAATATTTCTGGTGTGCATCCTGAGACAAAACAATGACACTGACCCATTTTAAGATGCGTCCGTGCAAGTAGCTTTCAGTTACTAGGCTTTAGCCTCGCTTGTGAATCCAGGAGAAGTGTCTTAATCGATCCTGGGACTTATATATGATGAGCTGGTGATTTTTGGATATAACATTTGAACATCTTGTTTATTTTTTTTTTAAGTTTCATTTTTATTGAACATTTCTGCTGAACACTTCAAATTTCTACTGAACATTTCTACTGAGCATTTCTGCTAAACAATTTTGCTAAAAAATTCGAATGACCAGTTCTGCTAAACATTTCTGCTGAACATTTCTGCTAAACTTTTCTGCTAAACATTTCTAATGAACATTTCTAAAGTTTCATTTTTATTAAACATTTTTGCTGACCTTCTGTTGAACTGCTAAGCCTATCTAAATCGCCTTTTCTGTTCTCCCCACCATTTCCCAAAAATACAAACAAATTGAGCAACAGCAGTAAATATTCACAGATTTTTTTCTTTTTATACAAAGGAAAACAAAATTTAACCCACAACCCACCCCTCCGGCTCATCATGGCTACCCATTAACTATCGCTGGTTATAAAGATATTATAAAATTCAACAACAGGCACCAACCTTTAAGTGGGTAGTGTCTGTAACTCTATAAAGTATGCAATAAAGGGATGCCATTTATGAAAAAACTCTGTACAACCATTCATCATATATCTTATTTTCTCGAGTTTCAGAAAAAACATCCCGTCCTTTATCCATTGGGAGATAGATGGGTGTTTAACAGACTTCCAATGTAACAGTAGGGAACGTCTTGCTATAAGGGATGTGAAAGCAATAACATACTTTTGTATCGAGCTCAAAGGTATTGAAGCTTGAGGAATCCCAAATATCGCAATCAATGGACAAGGCTTTAAATCTACCCTGAGAATAGTGGATATGATGGTAAAAAAGCCAGACCAAAAACCATGGAGTTCAGGGCAGAAGAAAAACATATGGCCAAGATGACAGGGAGAGCCATGGCATTTATCAGACTTGTCCTCTACATTCGGATACATCACAGACAATCTCGACTTGGACAAATGGACTCTATTTAAAACTTTGAACTGTATACGTCCATGACGAGCACAAGAAGTGGTAGTCTGTACCCTCCCTATAGCATGTTCCCAACACTCCTCACTTATCTGTACTCCTAACTCCATTTCCCACGCATTCCTAATTTTATTACTTGACCCACTACCTTGCATCAAAATAAAATCATAAATCTTAGAAATCATTCCTCTCTGATGCGGGTTATTTAAAACAGGTCTTCCCAGGCCTGTTTTGAAGGAGCAGAAGGGAAATCAGGAAAACATCTAGAAATGAAATTCCGTATTTGAAAGTACAGAAAGAAATGTGTCAAGGGGAGATCGTAAGTGGATGCCAAATTGGCAAAGCTATCAAACACACCATCAGAATACAAATTTCTAACTTGTTTAATACCCTTGTCATATCACACTGAAAATGAGGAGTCCAAACACGGTGGGGGAAATAGATAAAATGTTGTCTAAATTGATATCAAGTCCTAAGTGTGCTGTGGACAACGGGGTTATCAGTATATTGGGAAAGTTTTGTAGGTAAAGAGGAGTAAAGTAGAGCAGGTAAAGAGGATTCCCTACATGAAGATAATTCCAATTTAGACCAAGAAGATCCAGGAGATTGAACCCAGTAACAAAGTTTTTCTATTACAGCCCAGTAATAAAATTGAAAATTGGGTAATGCAAGTCCTCCCATAAGTTTACATTTCTGCAATAAAGATTTACTAACCCTCGGTGGCTTCCCTCCCCAAATAAGTGTACTGATTATCTTATCCAATGAATCAAAGAATGATTTTGAGAGAGAAAGAGGCACTTGTTGGAACAAGAAAATAAACTTCGGTAAAATATTAATTTTGACGGCGTTGATCTTGCCAATTAGGGAAAGTGGTAAGTTACCCCAACTCTGAATGTTAGATTTAACCTTTGAGATAAGGTAAGTAAAGTTAGCTGATAGAAGATTAGATAGAGAACGTGTCACATTGATACCTAGGTATTTAAAACCTGACTGACTAAATCGAAATGGTAGATCTGACTGTTGGAGAGACAGAGCTGGAGTATTGACAGGGAAACAGTCGCTTTTATCTAAATTTAGTTTATAACCAGAGACAACACCAAAAGACTCCAGAACATCCAAGACAGAAGGCATAGAGGCGGTAGGATCAGTTACATACAATAACAAATCATCAGCATATAGCGACAATTTGTATTCTACACCATATCGAACTATTCCTTTAAACAAGGAGGAAGATTTTAGTGCAATAGAGAGCGGCTCAATGACAACAGCAAAAAGCAGTGGGGATAAAGGACACCCTTGGCGACACCCTCGTCCGAGCGCAAAATAATCCGAATAAGTATTGTTAGTTTGAACTCTAGCATAAGGGGTTGAGTAAAGGAGGCTAATCCAAGAAATAAACTTGTCCCCAAATCCAAACTTCCTCAGGACTGCAAACAAATACTCCCACAGAGCAGAGCTATCGTGGCTTGTGTCAGAGTTGGAGGCAAAGACCCACGTTCTAAAGATTTGTTGAACATAGCCAAAAGCAATGGAGCTAATTTTCCAATAAACATTTTAAAGAATTCGATTGGAAACCCATCCGGGCCAGGAGCTTTGTTAGATTGACAATATTATAAGTGTTTTTAATACTAGTTATGAGACAGGAAGTGGCCTGTCGCCGTAGTTGATGTGCCTGTAGACGACTCGGCTTGTGGCCATGTTCATAATATGAACCACGAGTAAGTAACAGTAAGGGATCTTTTAGTCGAAATAAGATTAAACTCTGCCTGTAAGTGAAGGCGCTGTTTAAGGTGTTCTGGGGAGGGGTTTAATGCACATCTTTGATCAAGACTACTGATTGCAGATGCTAGTTCATTAACCCTAGCAGTGCGTTTTTTATTACAGCAAGCAGAATAAGAAATAATCTGCCCTCTGATATAGGATTTAAGTGTTTCCCATAACAGTGAATAAGAGGTGGAGTCATTCTGATTGAAGAAAAGAAAGTCATCGATAGAACTAGAAATGAACTCGCAGAATTCACTGTCTGCTAAAAGAAGAGAATTAAATCTCCAAGGCGGTCGGCTACGTTTATAAGTAGAAAGATGAGTACCTAATTGTAGAGGCACATGGTCAGAAATTACAATACCCAAATAGTCAGAAGAAACTACACAAGAATCTAGAGTGCTGTCTATAAAAAAAATAATCAATCCTTGAATAAGAATTATGAACCTGGGAGAAGAAAGAAAACGTTTTAAGAGAGGGGTCAACATCTTGTTTTATGAATTGAAAAGTTAGTATCATTAATGCTTTGTGACAATATGAATCAAATGAACATTTATATAGGCTGTTTCCTCCAAAGACTTCTTCCTCATACTGTTAAACATCTACAAGACTTTTCTTTGCCATTGTCACATTTGGCTTGCTATGTAAGCATCATTATTTGGGGAAAAATATGTTATGAAAATGGCTAGGTGTGTATTACACAATTTTAACGTATGGCCTCAAAAACCCTTCTCGCACAAAGCTGTGAATCACCCATTATATAGACCATGGTACACTCAGGAAAAGAATGTACCAAACTGTACCTTTTAAGGTACAAGTGGCAATCACTGGGGTGGTACAGTTTTGTTCCTCTAACTAGAGGTACAATAAAGTACCTTATAACTTTGTACCATTTAATAGGCAATTTTGTACCCCAAGGACCAATTGTGCACACTGCAATGAACGCAGATTAAAACGGTACCATTTTGGATCCTTAGGGTTCTACCCCAGTGACCGAGCCATTTTGAACCTTTGGGTGGCAAAAAAACGAAAACCTTAAAAGACTTTCGCTTACAGATATGCAATTTTATTTATAAACCTTATTAAACAGTCTACATCAATACTCAGTAGTGCACATTCTGGGGTTTACAGAAGGGTAGTTTTTTTCTTCAGCAAGAATACCTGGTGCTAATAAATAATTTGTCAACACTGTATGTATCTAGTGCCTGGTAATCAACCTCCTCACCTGGCGAGAGGACCGTCCACTCATCCTCACATTTCACACAGTATGAATAATAATGATAACAAAAGGAAGTAAAGCTAAATTAATGTTTTAATTGAGAGCAATACTTTGTACCCAAATTTCCACTGGTATAGTATATTGCACACAGTTTTTGCTTGTTACGTTTAGACCCGAGGGGATTACAAATTTAAAAGCACCATCATCATTAGAACATAGGGTTAGGGTTAGGATGCTGAGGATCATCAGCCATGGTCCGTTGTAACACAGTGTGTATGCTTTTGGTAAATATGACAAATGTCCTTTGACAGTCATTAAGACCACAAGTTATTGAAAAATTTGCCTCATGATCATGAATGAGACCAATATGCTGGATTAATTTGACAATCGTGAATGTTCTCCGAGAGCATTTAGGACAACAGAATAGGCGAGGCATTTTGGGCAGATATTACTGTAAGAGGTTGATTACTCTGGTAACTGAAGTAGGTAGAGGCTTGTCACTATCCACAGTAAGTTTTAAAACATATCGCCATAACTTTCATAACTTTCTACGCCAGCGACTCGCCTTCAGGCCTCAGCTTCATTATCTGTTTTTTTTAAAGGAGCGGGTTTTTTTCCACTGTACACGTTCACTACAATTGTAGAATAAATTCCGCGTGAAGAACACTGACTGGAGCCCATGCCAATTAGAAAGATTCATGATGGAATATTAGCAAGTTATTGTAATTCATTCATATAAATCCAACAATTATGTTTTTCATTGTTTAGCTGACTTTTTATTTTAAGGATCTAATAAATTGCATATTTGAAATTATTTTATTTACAAGTACCATGTTTGTGATTTTTAGGTTATTTATTTGTAATTTAGTACAGCTTCTGACCATTAAAACAGACTTTGATTTGATAAAACAGATTTGATGACATAATGCTTATTTATTTAGAAACAGAAGTAATTAAATACAACCACGCTAAATGTGTGTGTGTGTGTGTGTGTATATGAAACCTGGTGAAAAAGAAGACAACCTTCCACTTATTATTAAAGCCCTTAAATGAGTGTATTGTCCATGCAGTGTGCACAGATGTCCTTTTCATCCAGGGATAAAATGTTCTGCTGGCCCTTTAAGAAGCAGGAAGGTGAGATCCCGATGAGGAGTTGATCAGATGCTGTGTGTCAGGTTCTACATGTTCCAGTGTGAGGATGAGCAGTGAGTTTAAATCATTTCACTCTTTCCAAAGTGGCACTACAGTGTTTATTCACTAATGTGAGTGATGAATAGCCAAAATTTGTTGCAGTGTTTAAAATGCATTGGTTATAACTAGAGATGCACATTTCAGTTCCTTTGAGCTTCATAACATAGGATGTTATTGCATTCACATCCCTTATAGCAAGACGTTCCCTACTGTTACATTGGAAGTCTGTTAAATACTCATCTATCTCTCAGTGGATAAAGGATGTGATGTTTTTTCTGAAACTCGAGAAAATAAGATGTACGATGAATGGTTTTACAGATAATGTTTAGCAGAAATGTCATTAGAAATGTTTAGCAGAAATTTTTAGCAGAACTGGTCATTAGAAGTGTTTAGCAAAATTGTTTAGCAGAAATGCTCAGTAGAAATGTTCAGTAGAAATGTAGAAATGTTCATCAGAAGTGTTCAGCAGAAATGTTCAATAAAAGTGAAACTTTAAAAAACAAAAAACTAGAGATGCACCGATACCAGACTTCTCAGCCGATACCGATAACCGATTATTCAGAGTGATATCGGCCGATGCACTGGTTATATCTAGAGATGCCAATTATGTATCCCAGATTGTCTAATTTCTGTAGTTTAAAAGCTGATTAACTCATTCCGTGTGACTCTGATAGATTACTGTAATGCCGTTTTAGCCGGAGTGTCTATATGCACACGTCATAAACTCCAATATTTCCAAAACTCTGCCATCAGGATCCTGACTGAGACCAGGAAATACAGTCATATTACTCCTATTCTGGAGTCCTTACACTGGCTCCCGGTCAGGTTCTGTGTCCATTTTAAGATCATGATGCTGATATACAAAGCATTACATGGCATGGCTCCTCATTACTTATCTGTTTAATTAATTCCTTACACACCAAATTGCAGACTGCGCTCCTCACAGTGTAATCTGTCAACTGTTCCACAAACACGCTTAAAATCAACGAGTGACTGACTTTTTCTGTCTCTGCTCCTTCCCTTAGGGAAGATCAGACCTTTTGACATTTTTAAAGCTCAAGACATAATTTCTAAAATAGCATTTGCTTGCTGATGTCTCCTTTTATTATAACTTTATTTTTAAAAATATTTTTGGTGTACTGCTTATTTTGATTACAGCGCTTTGAGAAGCTGCTTTTAAAGGTGCTCTATAAAGTTTATTATTATTATTATTATTAAGTATGTAATGCAAGGGTGTTGGACGTACGGCCCGTGGGCCAAAGCCGGTCTGCCACAGTGTTCAATCCGGGCAGCAGGATGAATTTTGAAAGTGAAAAAATGCAGAAACTAGAAATTTTTAATTTTGAAAGTGAAAAAATGCAGAAACTAGAAATTTTTAATAAAATGCTATTCCTAAAGTATCCGCTAGGTGTGCAGTATTTTAGTCACCGTAGAAGACGCGGCACATCTCTGCGACTCAGACCGAACACCAGATGGGAGCAATGTGCCTTCTGCTGTTCGTTAGAACGGTGTAGTCTACCCTATTTTCTACTCTCCCCCACACCCTCATTAGCCAAAATGTCTTTGTCAAAAAGGAGAAAAGTGGATGCAGAATGTAGAGTTTGGAAAATGGACCGCTTCATATTTATTAGCAGAGATGAATGGGTAAGAGTTAAAGAATGTGCAATTTATTGTTTGTCAACGGGTTCACTACAAACGTTATGTTTGGTGGAATCCTATTGTTCATGTAATGCCATAAATTTTAAAGTGCAATACTATATTTTTCAGTTCCAAATACCTGTGACTTAGTTTTTTCCATTTGTACAAACACTGTGACCAGTTGTAATGCACACATGTAAATGTGCAATTTGCTTCTGATTATCATGTTTGTTCATGATATGTTTTGTAAATGGATATTTCATTAAATATGAAGATTTTCCTAATGTACTTCTTTGCATGAAAACAAATGGAAAACATGGACTTATTTATAGGTAATTATGCTATGATTTTACTGGCCCAGCCCACTTGACATCTAATTGGGCTATATGTGGCCCCTGAACTGCCAGGGGCCACATTCTCAGTCTGCCATATAGATGTTGGCGTATGCGGGTACAAATTTCTTTCCCATTGCCATGCCTTTAATTTGTAGATCGAATTGCTCATTCAGTCATTTTTGGTGAGGCTTAATTCTAGTAATTCTGGTGTAAATGACCCTTCTGTTCATGATGCTCTTATGGAAATTAGTGTTAACATAGAAAAAGTCAATTTAGTTACTAAATCAAAATTATGGCCAGTGTAAGTTCAATGTTTTAACACTGTCAGTTACAATATTATTAGTTAACTTCCATCATAATGGTACAACATTAAAGATAGCTAAGATTGTCAATACTTACTGAATAGAAAACTCATTGTTAATACTAATATGGCAAATGTAGCTATGAAATGCTAATTACAGCTGCACATGGTACCCATGTTAGTTTTTTGAATACGTTGTGCATCTAGGGGTCACCATTACCCCTACATGTATTCTGGCCAATACAGTCATACATGAAAAGTTTATACTGTACATGACATTGTTTGACTCAGGATTATTTCAGTGGGTAATTATGTTTTGCTTATGCCAGATGCCCAAGAAACCAGCAGTGGACAGGGATTCAATTTTCTCAGTCCTCTGTTCATCAAGAGTCCCAAAATGAGTACATCTAAAATAACAAGAAAAAAGGGCAAAAAAAAAAAAAAAAAAAAGGAAAAAAGGGGGAGGGGGGGGGGGTTAATTTTTTTGTATGATAATTCCTCCAATCTCATCCTCCAAGGAGAGAGATTTACTTTAAGGGCAGTCATTGCTTTCAGAGGAGGCTTAACCCAGGATGCTCTTGGACATTATTTGGCCTACTGCAGGAGGTCTCCATGTGTCTGGGAGATAGATGTATGACGACCTGAGAAGTGGAGTGACCGGAATATCAGGAAAATATATATGCCCACATGTTGTGTTATACACAAAAGACTGATTGCATTGATCACAAATTCAAGTTTGTTCAAGGCCACACACACCTTCGTTTTCCTTCTCCTGCTTGGAGAAGTCATCTCTGCTTTTCTGGAGGTCGGGTTTGATGGTGTTTGCACTGAAGTCTTGGTTTGAAGACAGATAGTGGCATGTCAGTATTAAGTGTTTTTAAGTTTAAGTTTTTAAAGCTCCATTATTTGAGCCAAAGGATGTTTGGTAGTACACAGTAATACAATTTCACAAGTAAAATCATTGTCTTATTTCAGTGTGTCTCTAGTTCCCACATACATTTCATATAAATATATAAACACACATGGCGTATGTATAAATAGAGCTACAGCAAACAGATTATGGTGAGTGAATTTATTTATGACAATGTTAGTGTTATTTACCTAATGCATACAGAATGCGACTATTTAATGTGATTTGTATTTTACCTTGTTACTTCAACTGTTTTGTAAAAAAAAACAACAACAACAACAAATAAACGTTTCGTTTTTGTGACTAACGGAACACAAACGACAGACAATTTGGGGTGAACTTGGAGCATGTGGGGGACTGGTGACATCATCACCTAGAAGTAGATGTCTAATATTTGAATTAGCTATTAACAGCCAATTAGCTACACTGCATTCATTTCACTACAACACGTTATATATTTGTAATGTGTTTATTTTTTTGTTTGTAAAAAAAAACCAAAAAAAACAGGACTAAATGTTTACTGAGAGTGATTAACTATCTGCAGCATGGTTAAGTAACATCAAGCTAATTGTAATAAAGTTCTGAAAGTATAACCAATGGCTGCCTGAAAACAGAGAAATCAATGGATCAAATTTGTAGTCAATTGGCTTCCAAATGATCAGAATCATTTACATTACATTTATTCACTTAGCAGACACTTTTATCCAAAGCGACTTACAAATGAAAAAAAAAACCATGGCTTTAAATAAAAAATATAGAGAAGAAAAAACTTACCTGTGTTGCATGAAGTAATGCGTGTCCCTGCATGAAGTCTCTGATTGCAGAGGCCTCATAAATGATTTCCTGACTACTAAGAGAAAACGTCTTGGCCATTTTGACAGCAACCACATGGCAATTATCCCTTTTCTTCACTTCACGTTACAGATACAGACAGCACCCCAAAACGATTCAAGCATTTTCACACATAATGATGATGATGATGATGATAAATATACTGTTATGTTTATTATATCATGTTAAAGTACACATTGATTTCTAATATGAAAATATTAATGTATTTCTAATGTGATTAGATATTTCATTCTCATCACTGCTTCATGTGTTCCCTACGTGGCCTCATCTATTTCACTCGACAATACCCACAAATAGGGAAGAACATCCATCCATCCATCTTCTACCGCTTACTCCTTTTCAGGGTCACGGGGAACCTGGAGCCTTTCTCAGGAAGCATCGGGCACAAGGCGGGGCACACCATGGACAGGGTACCAGTCCATCGCAGAGGGCAGAACAAAGATAAAGGTAATGTATACAATAATGATCATGAACGGGTTAAAAAAGGGGAAAGAGAGTAATAGTAATCATGTAATATTTATTGGCTAACTACCACAAATTTGGTACAGAATACCCCTTCTGGTAAACTGCCGTTCCCGAGTTTGGACACGAGGGCAGTCGAGCTCCATCCAGCACAACGCCGCCTGAAACAGAAGGTGGGTTTGTATGGAAGTATAATAGTGCCAAAAGTACTTGAAACTTGAATTACATAACCTGAAAAAAACTTGTCACAATAACAATACTTGATTTTTTTCTGCCCAGCAATCTGACACAAATAGAAAAATAAACACAGCAATATCAGTGCTTGAATTAATTTCCTCACAAATTCAGGCTGCAAAAATTCAGGTCTTCAAATTCAGGTCTAAAAATTCAGGTGTTCACATCCGGGTCTCACAAGAAGAGCAGTGGATTGCCTATAGTATTATTACTCACTGCTCAGAACCGCCTCAATGCCCTGGTGGTTGTGGTGTGAATTGCACTTCCATACCGATAGTGAATCAGAAGATGAACCAAGGCGTAAGTTAAACTATTCTTTATTTATCAACAGCACAGCGGAATATTTTACTACACTGTTGAATTACTTTTCATTTATCCTTTCGGAAAAATGGTAGTCATTCATTGTAATGAAGTTATGTTAGCTTTTTGTGAGCTAGCTAGCTAACGTAGCTAACGATGTTCTATGTTGAACAACTGCACGAAGTCATGGCTTGGCTAGCTACATCCTTACTAGCTCGCTGTAGTCCTCAGGGACATGCGGAGTCTGTAGATTTCGCGTGCGGAAATGTCCAGGTATCACACTACCTTAAAAGTACATTGAAGCCCTGGTTCCCAGGCTGTTTATGGAGTTCAATAGCCTGAATTCATTAAGCTTGGCTACTAACTATGGCAGTGATGGACGTATTCTCCTACATGTAGTTAAATGTAGCCTAACATTATTATAAAATTGTAAATTATTAATAATAAGTCTTAAAAAACCGGCCTATCTAACTGAACAAGGAAAATAAACATAAAATATATCTGCAAGCAGCAATTATCGGGGTTCAAGCCGTTTAGGACCCTTAAAATTTTTTAATTTAGATGCTGCTGCTGTATGTAGATGCTGCCTTCTCGAATATTGTGGCCTGCTGCTGATGATGAATACCCAGCTGAAACAAACCAACGCATCACTGGATACTTGAGGCAATTAATTGAGATGGGTATGGTATCAGCAATCTACCTCCAAATCTATATTGGCTTCTTTATTTACATTGAATATAAATAAGATTTTAAACATGTTTGTCATAATCTGACATTTGTGTGTCTTCATGTCTATGTAAATGTTTTGTTGTTCTATTTTGTATTTTAAAATAAAGTGAATAATGTGCCTTGCCCAAGACCACAAATTGTTGCGGTCATAAATGACTAAATAACATGTTGAATAAGATTTTATTTATTCGATTTCAGCATTTAGCAAGGACCTGAAGGACCTGCTCAAGTTTTGGGTTGGATGGGAGAGGGTGCGACTTCTGCATCTCTCCTGGAACTACGTAGAATACACGAGTCGTACGCTGTACGTTAGTGAGTAACACAGGAACCTCCCTCCTCGCGGCTGGGGGCTGGTCTTAAAAACAGATATGAGAGTGGTGTAGACTCAACTCGGGCGCCGCTGAATGAACGCAGTACTGAGGCGCGCGCTCAGCTGTGTTTTCTAGCCGGCGGGCTGCGCATTTGGTGCGATGTGGTGTGTAAAAAATCAGGCACGGCCGTCGTATGCGTTCTCGGCCGAGTTGAAGGCGAGCCTTGTGAACGAGCCTGATGTCTTTGCAGCTGTCGAGTGGTGTGTGTAGTATTTGAAGCAGAGCGCGTTGGGGGCCGTGGAAAGCACAGCGCGCGTGACTCCCGCAGCTCGACTCCCTCTTTGCCATCGTTCGGTCTTTGCCACTCATTCTGGTGCTCCTCGTGCTCCGCTCTTGTAATCCAAACGGGCACGCTCCGTAAGCGCCAGCCAGCCCGCCCGCCCGCCCGCCTCCTCCTAGTTAGCTCGGTCCAATTTCTCCCTGACCCTAACGAGCACAGGCCTCGGCGCCACCCTTCTTACTTCCACCCCGAGCTCTGCTTAAACCCTAACGCCGTTAACCCCAACTCTGTTACCCTAATGCCCTTTATCCCAGCTTTGCTATAGCCGTGTGTGTGTGTGTGTGTGTGTTGTATTCCATGCTGCTAAAACATTCTTTTGATTGACACTGTCCTAACCCTTCAGGGTCACTTCAGTCTTCCCCCTCAGTCCGGCCCGCGACGGGATGTGAAACATTAATATAGTTTGGCCCGCCAAATCTAATGATATTTTATAGTAGTTTCATGACAATTCAAGCTTCCATTTAGAAATAATTAAAATAAAAACACAATTCTATTTTTTAAAAATGCATTTAGTTTGTTATGGCAAAGGTCAAAGTTGGCCAAAATGCAGGCAAGGTGCTGAAGAACAAAGATGGATGATGAGCACAGACTGTTTCAAGAAAGATGTTTAAAAGAGGTTAATAGAAATGCTACCTGCCTGATATGCAACGAAAAAGCTGCAGTTTTGAAGGAATATAATATCAAGCGTCAATATTGGACTAAACACAGAGAGCAGTATGAGAAGTATGAGGGAGATGAGAGAGCAACACGAGCCACGCAGCTACAGAGAGGATTTATATCTCAGCAAAGTATTTTTCATAAAGCCCAAAAGGATGCTGATACTGCAGGTGAGGTGAGTTATGTGGTGAGTGAATTAATCTCCAAAGCCAGAAAGCCATTCACTGAAGGCCCGTTTCTGAAGGGCTGCATGATGAAATCACAATTTTTATGAGGGGGATTAATGAGAAGTTCGAAGTGACAGAAGAGTTGCTAAGTTTGTGTCCAACACACGGCCACACCACATCCGAAGATACTTTTCAGGAGCTGTGTGACGCGTTTGAGAGCATGCTTGTTTACCATGGAGCCGGCTGGTAGGCCTTACAACATGTCTGATGTCCTGAAATTTATCAGATCAGATCCAGGGGGTTGCAGCACCGTCAGTTCAGGGCCTTTTTGCAAGAAATTGAGTCAGCATATGGTGATGTACTTTACTTTACTGAGGTGCGCTGGCTCAGCAGGGGAAATGTCCTGAACAGATTCTTTGAGTTAAGAACAGAGGTGAAGAGATTCATGGAAGATGGCAGAATGGATGTTCATGAATTTGATGATCCAAAATGGGTGATGGATCTTGCCTTCCTAGTGGACATAACACATGAGCTAAACATCCTTAACCTGAAGCTCCAGGGCCCTGATCAGCTCATCACAGCAGCTTAGGAAAACGTGAAAGCTTTCTCCATAAAACTGAGATTGTGGAAATGTCAGCTTTCAGCAAAATACCTTAGCCATTTCCCATCATGCAGATCTCTTGTGGAGGAGGGCACATCATTCAGTGGTGATGAATATACATCTGTTATTGACAACCTACTGCAGGAATTTGATGAGCGCTTTGCTGCTTTCAAGGCACACTGACACTTTCCAGCTGTTTGCAGACCCCTTTTCAGTTGATGCAGAGAATGTCCCAAGTGCATTGCAAATGGAACTTAGTGACTTGCAGTGTAACAGTGAACTAAAAACTAAATTCAGGGAGGCACAGGGAAAAGCAGATCTCATTGGATAATTTCTGAGAGACTTCCCTCCATCCTTCCCAGAACTGTTAAAAACGTCCAGTCGGTTATTGTGCCTTTTTGTAAGCACACGTGTGATTATTTTTTCCCTCAACAATGAACTTTAATAAATGCAAGTACAGGTCCAGAATTACTGACGCCCATCTTGAAGCTGTACGTAGGGTTCTACTACAACCTCCATCAGGGTAAATATCTCACTTGTGTGAGAAGAAGCACTGTCAAAAAATGTGTATATTGAAAATGGTACCAAGTTATTGTTATGGTCGTGTTTACTACTAAATTTGTTGGTAATGGTAATTTAAATTAAAAAAAGTACATTTTAAGAATATTGCACTTTCTTGGAGTACTTTAATGCTCTTGCGGCCCACCTATGAGACGACAGTAACAAAAGTGGCCCCAGGGCAATTTGAGTTTGAGACCCCGGATTTAGAATGATAGTGCTTCTAGAACCTTAGCACAATGACTACGTGCTTCTAGAATACCATTTTCAGTTACTTCCTGTTGCTACAATCTTAACACGAATAACTTTGTTGTGCTAAAGCCCCATTTTGCATTACTCAGATTATACAACCCCCCGAAACCGTGCTACAACCCTGTTCAGATTTACTCATCTCTGCATTTAGCAGACTGCTATACTTACCCCAAAGCCTGAACATTCAGAAAAGGGTTACAGTCTTATTTGCCAATATAATTCTTTAATCTAACTTGAGCATGTTGCAGGGAGATGAGAGCTTCGCTCGTCAAAGCGGCCATTATATGCTCACGCATAACATAACTGGTGCTGTCATAATTATAGGCACCCTTCATAAAATTAAGAACTCATTTATAAGACATTTCAAATAGATTCTATATATATTTTTAAATATGAATACTTTTATTTAGTTTTTGATTTTGCTGTCCTCTAGTGGACACCCTCAAGTAACAACAGAATGAAGGGAGACCCCTACCACTGCAACTACACAAGATCAAAAACACCCCGAAGTATAAAAACAGGCCTAATGTAAGCTCTGTCTTGCTTCGTTTCAAAGGGATAAGTGAAAGGTGATGTGTGTTATGCCAGCACTGATTGGCACAATGTTCCAAACACAAAAATGGTCAATATATACACCATGCAAACTCCTGAAGTGTGTGATAAACACTGAACTCTACTTATTCAACAGTAATTATACCTTCTTGTTTTATTAGTACTCATTAATTATATTATATGAACGGCAGTTATATGGAGAGGAAATGCATCTCACCCACAGAAGAGAATCTCACAGCGATGGGAGTTGTCTTGCCCACATGCTCAAACTCCTTGGCCTTGCAGTAGTGCGTGATGTCTTGAGTGGCCTCAAAATAACCAAATGCAACTGCAGAGAGGGAAGAGGACAGAATCAAACCATCACAATCATTCATCAAGTTCCATGTTTCTCTGATCAGCCACTGCTTACTGTAATCTCTCTTTTTAGTTCCACAAAGCAGGAAAATTGGATCCAATCCTTAAGCAAGTTATGAAGAGCTTTAGTGTAGCTTCGAGACTTTATCGAGACCGAGTCACTGTCCGTCTTCAAATGAACTAAAAATATAAATAAAAGCCTTGTACTAACTATTGTTTAGCAGGGTTTTTAACCATGATGTGGTTATGATAGTGACGATAAAGCACTTGTCCATTTGCTAAATGCTGTAAAAAGTGGCTACGTGCACGATGTGTGACTGATTGTGACGTCAGTTCTTAGTTGTTGTGAAAACAAACACACGATACGAGACTGAATTAATATTTTCAGGGACATGAAGCCTGTCTTGTGTGACCTTTGCCTAGTCATGGGTGTCAAACGTACGGCCCGTGGGCCAAAACCGGCCCGCTAGAGGGTTCAATCCGGCCCGCAGGACGAATTTTGAAAGTGAAAAAAAAATATGCAAAAAAGACACGAACTTGTCATTTTTAATAAAATGCTATTCCTAAATTATCCGCTAGGGGGTAAAAGACACGGCACATCTCTGGGACTGAACAGCAGATGGCAGCAATGCGACGTCTACTCTGTTTTCCTTCTCGTCCCCACACCCTCATTAGCCAAAATGTCTGCCAAAAAGCAGAAAAGTGGATAGAGAGTGTAGAGTTTTGGACTGCTTCCTATTTATTCACAGAGATGAATGGGTAATAGTTGAAAAAAAAAAGCAATTTAATGTTTGTCAACAGCTTCAGTACAAAATAGTTTGTTTTGGTGGAATCCTATTGTTCATGCAATGCCATAAATTTTAAAGTGAAATTTTTCAGTTCCAAATACCTGTGAAGTTTTTTTTTTTTTTTTTTTTGCATTTGTACAAACAATGAGCAGTTGTAATGCACATATGTGAATGATAATCAGAAGCAAATTGCACTTGTTTGTCTTAAGAAATCTGAGGTTGCTCATGATATATTTTATAAAAGGATATTTCATTAAATATAAATGTCTTTGCATGAAAACAAAGGTAAAAACATGGACTTCTTGTTATCTATAGGTGATTATACTATGGTTTTACTGGCCTGGCCCACTTGACATCTAATTAGGCTGTATGTGGCCCCTGAACTAAAATGAGTTTCACACCACTGGCCTAGATTATACGTTGCGCAGCTAACACGGTGCTCATGCTAGCTTTAGATTTAAAAAAGCAAACCTGAGATCCTCTACTTTCTTTCCATATCGCTGTGTGTGGAGCTGCTGTCTCTCTGGCACTGTTTTTGTTCCTGAAGTTCAGTAAGCCCCGCCCCTGAATCAGCCGTACTTCCTGATTGGTCACTGACATGGCTGCGGTCCATTCTGAACTTGGTCATGACCCAAAGGCTCCACCCTTTACAGATAAAAAACAACCACACCCTCTGTTCCAGGAGCAGTTCTTCCTTTTTTGCGGTTTTAAAGACTCAAATTTTAAGACGTGTCATTACCCGATCCGCGTCCTCTGTTATATTTGCCCCCCCGCCCCAAAACCCCCATGCGGTCAGAATCAGCAGATCAGCAATGCGCATGCGTGATAATTCATCGCAATCCATTCATCCCAGTGACTCGAATCAAAAGATTCTTTCAGTGACCCATTCTGTAAGTTACATCATTTATTTTTTTATATATAGTTTTTTTTTATTGAACATTTCTACTGATCATTTCTACTGACCATTTCTGCTGAACATTTCTACATCGCCTTTTCTGTTCTGTCCTCTCCTCCCTTTCCAAAATATTCCATTTAGTAGAAAACAAAAAACAAATTTAGCAACAGCAGTAAACATTAAAAAAAAAAAATTTTTTTTTTATACAAAGGCAAACAAAGTTAAAAATATCGAAAACCCACAACCCACCCCCGGCTCATCATGGCTACCCAATAACTGTCGCTGGTTATAAAGATAAAATCCAACAACAGGCACAAAAATTTAAGTGGGAAGTGTCCGTAACTCCATAAAGTATACAATAAAGGGATGCCATTTATGAAAAAACGTGTCCACTCAACCATTCATTGTATATCTTATTTTCTCGAGTTTCAGAAAAAAACATCACGTCATTTATCCACTGGGAGATAGATGGGTATTTAACAGACTTCCAATGCAACAATAGGGGACGTCTTGCTATAAGGGATGTGAAATCAATAACATACTTTTGTATCGAGCTCAAAGGAACTGAGGCTTCAGGAATCCCAAATACAGCAATCAGTGGACAATTTTTAAATCTGCCCTGAGAATTGAGAAAAAAAAGGCCAGACCAAAAACCATGGAGATCAGGACAGAAAAAATAATATGGCCAAGATGACAGGGAGAGCCATGGCATTTATCACACTTGTCCTCTACATACGGATACATCACAGACAATCTCGACTTGGACAGATGGACTCTATTTAAAACTTTGAACTGTATAAGTCCAAGACGAGCACAAGAAGTGGTACACTGTACCCTCTCTATAGCATGTTCCCTACACTCCTCACTTATCTGTACTCCTAACTCCGTTTCCCATGCATTCCTAATTTTGTTACTTGACCTACTACCTAGCGTCAGAATAAAATCCTAAATCCTAGAAATCATTCCTCTCTGATGTGGATTATTTGAAAACAATCCTTCCCAAGCCTTTTCAGGAGAAGCAGAAGGGAAATCAGGAAACAATCTGGAAACAAAGTTCCGTATTTGAAAATACCGAAAGAAATGCGTCAAGAAATTAGCTTGAACTAATATTTGTACTTATTTTATTTTATGTTGTTGTGCGGGTAAAAAGTTATTTTAACATGAAATTGATATTTTGTGGTTGTAATTGCTAATGTTTATGGAATTGTAATAAAATTAGGTAATAAATTTGTTTTATTGAAGTATTTTAGTGGTGAAGTATATGAATATGCATAAACGGTAAGATTTTTGCTACAGTTCTTTTTTTAAAGTGATACCACATATTACATTTCAAAGTGTTAATCAATAGAATATATAATCCCATTAGTTTAGGCCCTTCAAGGGCTCCTAAAATACTGATGTGCTCCAGTATATTATTAGTTTTCCGGAAACAGTGCTTCAAATGCTTAAAAGCAATTTTCAACACATTTCAACATTTATTATCTATCTTCACGCAACTTTTGAAGACTGCCTCACTGCCGCTGCGTCATAAAGGGAAAAACTGTCAATCAAACCATCAGACCAGTTCTACATCACTGTACATGACGTCATAAAAGTCTAATGGTTCTTAGCTCTATAGATCACGATTAGATGTTTATTACAGCACGTTCGCCTCACACCTCCAGGGTCCGGGGTTTGATTCCCGCCGGGGCCATGTGTGTGCGGAGTTTGCATGTTCTCCCCGTGCTGCGGGGGTTTCCTCCGGGTACTCCAGTTTCTTCCCCCAGTCCAAAGACATGCATGGTAGGTTGATTGGTAGGTTGGTAAATTGTCCGTAGAGTATGAATGGGTGTGTGACTGTGTATGTGATTGCGCCCTGTGATGGACTGGCACCCTGTCCAGGGTGTACCCCGCCTTGTGCCCGATGCTTCCTGGGATAGGCTCCAGGTTCCTCGCGACCCTGAAGAAGGAATAAGCGGTTGAAGATGGATGGATGGATGAACATCTCTTCAGCTGACCGAAATGATCCTCTCCACATTCAAGTATTTCTAATTGTGGTTACACTTTAGAAATAAAAGCGGGTTACTGTGAATATGTAAAACTCCTTCCTGTTTTAAACCCTGAGGAAAGTTTAGCTGAAGCTGTGTGGCGGAATCCCAAATGCATCCCAACTGTCCTTCATAAAGTATTAGTATATTACTGTCCTGTTTAAGGACACTACATATAGTGTTAGTATTATACTGTCCTGTTTAAGGACACTACATATAGTGTTAGTATTATACTGTCCTGTTTAAGGACACTACATATAGTGTTAGTATAATACTGTCCTGTTTAAGGACACTACATATAGTGTTAGTATTATACTGTCCTGTTTAAGGACACTACATATAGTGTTAGCATAATACTGTCCAGTTTAAGGACACTACATATAGTGTTAGTATTATACTGTCCTGTTTAAGGACACTACATATAATGTTAGTATTATACTGTCCTGTTTAAAGACACTACATATAGTGTTTGTTAGTATTATACTGTCCTGTTTAATGTAGTGAGGTGTGTGGCGATTGGAACGCTTGTTTCATTACATGTCCAATGAGCTCTTTTCCTATCTTAGTATATAAGTGGTGGTTTATGGCTCATGGAATGCGTCATGGTTGAAAACACACCCCTTCCTTTCAGTGCTATGGATTGCAGAGGTATGTGCAATTAGCTTTGTTGCTTAGCTGGTTGACACTAGTTGTCCGTTCATTGTGTGATTTTTCACTTAGCGTGACGTTGGGCTACTGGGACTGCATGCGTGTGGTGCTGCTTTCCCTCAGCGTGGTGTGTCATCAAGGCTCCAACGGTGTGGCATGGTTATTTAATGTAGCCCCGGTCAGAGCGCCAGCTGTTTGCGGTTACAACTATGTACGGAGATATCGTATGATTTTCGTACGTGCTGCCGTGAGTACTAGTTCATCGGATCACGGTAGGTGAACCTGTTCGTTCTATCTCTTTAGTTAAATGAGTTCGCATGTGTTCTAGATTAAGACTGTAACATGTTTCTGTTTTTAGGCTCTTCGAGTTACAGGAGTTAAGGCAGGCTGCGTGGGATGTGGATATAGCGGTATAGCTCTTTTCCTTTATTCACGGAGGTTTGGTTCTTCTGCTTTGGAGCTGCCTTACTGCTGCTTTGTGTTATTCTATGTTTTAATTTGGTTTGTGTTGGTTACGGTCGCTGGGAGCATTTGGGTCAGCGTTGGTAAGACTTGCTATTTGCAGTCAGTGTGAGTAATCTGTATTCTTGCGAGTGTGTGTGTGTGTGTTTTTGTTTTGTTTGTTTATTTACTTTGAGCAGATTGTGATTTTTTTGTTTTCTGTGTAGGAGCTGAGTGCTTCCTGAGGCTGGGGGGAGGTCTTTTCGCATTCCAGGGGGCATGTTCAAGTTTGTTCCAGCTACGTGCTCACATGAATATTCTAATGGAACTGTACTGTTTGATGCCTACGAGTCAGGATTGACAGCGGGGTTGCTGGCGTCTCCAGCGGTGGTGCAGGTAAGCCAAGGGACAGCTTATATACCTGTGGTTAATGATGGAGTGACTGAGGTCATGCTTTACCCTCGTTCCATGCTTGGCACGTTAAATGATGTTTATGTGGTGAGTTTGCCGACAGGTATCTCTGAAGTTCACCCAGCCGTGGTCGGGTCACAGAATGCATAGGTGAGACTTACTGTGCAGGAGCAGGTGGAGGCAGTAGATTTGTCGAGTTTATCCGTGGAAGAGCAGTGTCGGGTAAGAACTTTGCTGCATAAGTTTCAATCAGTGTTTTCTACTCAGGAGGGAGATGTACCACTTTAATTTCTCATGAGATGCCGATTCGGCAACGTTTTAGACGGATACCGCCATCAGAGGATGAGGTGGTGAAGGCTCATATCAATCAGTTGTTGGAAACTGAAATCATTCGGGAAAGCTGTAGTCCATATGCTTCGCCGATTGTGTTGGTCAAAAAGAAAGTTGGAAGTCTGCGTATGTGCAACTTGATGCCAAGACTAGGAAGGATGCATTTCCTTGAGTGGTGCTTGTTGCTTCTCGACATTAGATTTGGCCAGTGGTTATAACCAGGTTCCTGTTGCAGAGAAGGATTGTTTTAAGATGGCTTTCTGTACTCCTTTTGGACTCTTTGAGTGGAACCGTATGCCCTTTGGCCTGTGCAATGCCCCAGGTACCTTTCAGAGGTTAATGGAGAGGTTGTTTGGGGACCAACAGTGCCAATCCTTAATTTTATATCTGGATGATGTTATCGTCTTTTCTGCCTCTGTAACTCAACATTTGAAGCGTTTGGAGGTAGTCTTGAGTCGGTTAGCATGTGAAGGACTTAAGGTCAAGTTAAGTAAGTGCGCGTTCTTTCAAATGGAAGTGAAGTATTTGGGCCATGTTATATCGGCTGGTGGGGTAGCAACTGATCCTGCAAAGATTGGGGTGTCCATCTAATGTGACAGAATTACGGTCGTTTCTAGGTTTTGCCAGTTATCGGTGTTTTGTGAAGGAGTTTGCCAAATTGGCAGGGCCCCTGCATAAGCTGGTTGCAGTATGTGCTGGATCGGGCCCCCGAAAACGAGCTACTCAAGGGTTTTCGGAGGCGTGGACCGAGCAGTGTCAGGTGAGCTTCGAGGAATTGAAGAATAGGCTTTCTACCGCTCCAGTGTTGGCATATGCTGACTTTTCTCGGCCCTTTATCCTGGAAGTGGATGCTAGCCATAGTGGGCTTGGTGCAGTCCTCTTGCGGGAGCATGAGGGTAAAGTGCGCCCTATCGCTTATGCCAGCCGCAGTCCTAGGCCCACTGAGCGCAATATGACCAGCTACAGCTCCATGAAATTGGAGTTTCTGGCACTCAATTTTTTTTAGAGAAGCTCCAGAAACTTGCTCGCACATGTTAAAATGTTCAAAAATAATCTCTACTACTTTTTTAGCTTTCATATATACAGTTGTGTCGTCGGCATCAGCAGAGATCACAACTGTTCTTTCTTAATTTGAGACCTTTAAGTCTAGGATCATTTTGGATTTTCTGTATTAATGGGTTTGCAGATAAAAATGTATAGGGCTGCACTCATAGGGCGTTACACCCCGCATAACTTCATATGATTCAGCTGAAGAAACATTAACATTTACTGGAACTATCGACTTAATATGAAGACATTTGATTATGTTCATGAAATTGTCTGGGAAGTAATGGATTTTTAAAACTTCCCACAAAAAATCAGTTGAAATGTAGTCAAAGTTTTTTTTTTTCTGGTCCAAAACCACAATATAAAAACTAATCACCATTTTTATCAAAAACTAATTCCCTTAAAATGTTTACATTGTCCCACATCAATCTTCCCTTTATTCCACGTGTCTGTTGTTTACATCCAAGTAATCACTCGTCCTGTTCATAATAATCCTCGCAAAAATCTTGAAATCAACATTTATTAGGGTGAGATGTCTCCAGTTGTTAATATCACACATTTCACCCTTATTATATAATAAGGATAAAATACCTTCATAGAACGAGTTGTGCATGTAACCTCTGGTGATCCCATTATGAAAAGCTCATGTTAATAATTTAATGTTTTATGGTCTCTCGTCTGATTTGTATCATGTATGCGCCATAGATTCGGCTAAATTATTCTTTCAGCAGACTTTGGTTCTATTAGCATTCTTGTACTACTGGACCTGACCGCCACTTTTGAAACTGTTGATCACACCATACTGCTCTCCCATCTTCGGTCTCGATTAGGCATTTGTGGTACAGCTTTGGCCTGGCTTACATCACATCTCACAAATGGACATTTAATCTCTAACAAATTGAAATCTCGCACTGTTGCAGTCTCTCAAGGAGTTCACTAAGGTTAAATTCTTGGTCCACTCTTATTTATTGTCTATATGCTTTTTTTTAAATTAATTTTATTGAAGTCATATTCAGAAAGAAAAATACTTACATAGGCAAGGTACAATTACACACAGATAGTGTCCCACACTGAAGTCTTTAAACCAGGATGTGGTGCTTTTCAGTCTTTTTAGTTCTTTTTGAATGTCTGTGAGAACAACGTCACTGGATATATATATGTTTGATTTATAGTCATTCTGGCTCTTGTTTTCCAGAGTTTAGGGTTAGGGTTAGGGGTTGGGGTTAGGGTTAGGGTCAGGGTCAGGGTTGGGTGTTTGGGTGTTAGGGTTAGGGTTAGGTTTTTGAATGTACAATGACCCCCCCCGGACAGTCCGCCAGGAACTGCCCAGTTAGATAGGGGGTCAAGGGAATGCACTGGCCGGCGCTTGTTAAGCATTGCTACAGCTCAGAAAATTATTTGTCCTCCAAGTTGCCCCCAGTTGGGTTTTGGCTGTGTTTTTTATTTATTTATTTATTTAAATAAATGTTTGGCAGTTCAGGGTGATATGGGGAGGGGGAACAAAATTTTGGGGACAGGGTAAAGTTAGATATTGAGTAGAAGGTTGAATCTCATTAGTCTATTGATTAATTCGTCGGATTGACTTCTGGTTTTGACTTTGATTCGTTTAGGATTAGGGATGTACGAATAGTTATGGTCAGGATTGTTGAAGGTGGGGTGAGTTTCAGTATTAATTTTTCTGGAAGTGTTTTAATATTAGAGGTGGAGCGTCCCACCAAGTTCAAGCAGGAGTAGGCAGAGTGGAAGGTGGTGGAACGGGTTAGGGGTTAGGGGTTAGGGGTTAGGGGTTAGGGGTTAGGGTTAGGGGGTTAGGGTTAGGGGTTAGGGTTAGGGGTTAGGGTTAGGGTTAGGTTTTTGAATGTACAATGACCCCCCCCGGACAGTCCGCCAGGAACTGCCCAGTTAGATAGGGGTCAAGGGAATGCACTGGCCGGGCGCTTGTTAAGCATTGCTACAGCTCAGAAAATTATTTGTCCTCCAAGTTGCCCCCAGTTGGGTTTTGGCTGTGTTTTTTATTTATTTATTTATTTAAATAAATGTTTGGCAGTTCAGGGTGATATGGGGAGGGGGAACAAAATTTTGGGGACAGGGTAAAGTTAGATATTGAGTAGAAGGTTGAATCTCATTAGTCTATTGATTAATTCGTCGGCTTGACTTCTGGTTTTGACTTTGATTCGTTTAGGTTTTTTGGCTGTGCTTGCTGATGTTGTGGGTCCTAGGGAGTATTTGGAGAGGTTCAGGCTGGGAGATGGGTTGAAGTTGTGGGTACTTAAGACTGAGGTTGTTATGGTTATAACGGTTATGGTTTTTATGATGAGTTTTCGGTTTCAGAGCTATAGTTAGAGTAACGGTTATGTTTAGGGTTTATGATATGTTTTTAGGTTTCAAAGCTATAGTTAGAGTAACGGTTATGTTTAGGGTTTATGATGGATTTTAGGGTTAGGGTTAGGGTTAGGGTTAGGTTTTTGAATTTTTTATTTCTCAATAAAAGTCCTTACTTAAGGTTTGTTGTGCACTGGCACATCTAAATCTTCCCTCTCATTGTTCATCTACTATAGGCTAAAAGTGGACCATGTGGTTGGTAGTGGACTGTGTCTCTGTCCTTTTTCTGATAAAAAATGATACATACATATATATATATATATATATATACACACACATATATATATATATATGTATACATATATATATATATATATACATATACACACATACATACCCACATCCACATACATACCAAAAATGTTGGATTATTTAATGTTAAAATAGAGTTTAGACTGAGAAATGAAGGTTAGTTGTGGTGAAATGGTTAGGCTTGGGGGGGCCGGTATGGGTTCAAAGGTTAGGGGTTAGGGGGGTGGGGGTTAGGGTTAGGGGTTGGGGTTAGGGGTTGGGGGGTTGGGTGGGGGTTAGGGTCCATGGTAGGGTTCAAATAGGATTAGGGTCAAGCATGGGGTTCAAAGGTTAGGGTTAGGGTTAGTGGTTGGGGTTAGGGTTAGGGGTTGGGGTTAAGGGTTAGGGTCCATGGTAGGATTCAAATAGGATTAGGGTCAAGCATGGGGTTCAAAGGGTTAGGGTTAGGGTTAGGGGTTGGGGGGGTTTAGGGGTTAGGGGTAGGGGGTTGGGGTTAGGGGGTTAGGGGTTAGGGTCCTTGTTAAGTGTCAAGTGTTAGGGTTAGGGGTTGGGGTTAGGGGTTGGGGGGTTGGGGTTAGGGGTTAGGGTCCTTGTTAAGGTTCAAAGGTTAGGGTTAGGGTTAGGGTTAGGGGGTTGGGGTTAGGGGTTGGGGGTTGGGGTTTGGGGTTAGGGTCCATGGTAGGGTTCAAATTAGATTAGGGTCAAGCATGGGGTTCAAAGGTTAGGGTTAGGGTTAGGGGTTGGGGTTGAGGTTGGGGGGGTAAGGGGTTAGGGGGTTGGGGTTAGGGGTTGGGGTAAGGGGTTGGGGGTTGGGGTTAGGGGTTGGGGTAAGGGGTTAGGGGTTGGGGTAAGGGGTTTTGGGGTTAGGGGTTAGGGGTTCAGAGGTTAGGGTTAGGGGTTGGGGGGTTAGGGTTAGGGGGTTGGTGTTAGGGGGTTAGGGTCCCTGTTAGGGTTCAAAGGTTAGGGTTAGGGCCCAGATCAGAGATAGGGTTCAAGGGTTGGGATGGGAAATTGGGAATGAGGGATTGAGTTGTGTGTAAAGTGATTCAATAAGTGCTTTCTTTTTTTCTTCCTCTAACGGTTCGATACTGGATGGCTGACTGAGGATCTAGGATAAGTGCTTTAAAAAATAAGTGCCAATTCCACTCCATGCCATGGGGTACAGTGGGTAAGTGCTTCAGTTCTTTCTGCCAAAAGAAGGATAAGTGCTTAAAACATGCTTTTCACTCTATACAATAGGGTTAGGGTTAGGGTTAGGGTTTAGGGTTAGGGTTAGGGTTAGGGGTTAGGTTTTTGAATTTTTTATTTCTCAATAAAAGTCCTTACTTAAGGTTTGTTGTGCACTGGCACATCTAAATCTTCCCTCTCATTGTTCATTTACTATAGGCTAAAAGTGGACCATGTGGTTGGTAGTGGACTGTGTCTCTGTCCTTTTTCTGAAAAAAATTATACATACATATATATATATATATATATATACATATACACACATACATACCCACATCCACATACATACCAAAAATGTTGGATTATTTAATGTTAAAATAGAGTTTAGACTGAGAAATGAAGGTTAGTTGTGGTGAAATGGTTAGGCTTGGGGTCAGGTATGGGTTCAAAGGTTAGGGTTAGGATTAGAGTCAAGCTTGGGGTTCAAAGGTTAGGGTTAGGGGTTGGGGGTTGGGGGTTAGGGTTAGGGGGTTGGGGTTAGGGTTGGGTTAGGGGTTGGGGGGTTGGGGTTAGGGGTTAGGGTCCATGGTAGGGTTCAAATAGGATTAGGGTCAAGCATGGGGTTCAAAGGTTAGGGTTAGGGGTTAGTGGTTAGGGTTAGGGTTAGGGGGTTGGGGTTAGGGGTTAGGGTCCATGGTAGGATTCAAATAGGATTAGGGTCAAGCATGGGGTTCAAAGGGTTAGGTTAGGGTTAGGGGTTGGGGTTAGGGGTTAGGGGTTGGGGTTAGGGGGTTAGGGGTTAGGTCCTTGTTAAGGTTCAAAGGTTAGGGTTAGGGTTAGGGTTAGGGGGGGGGGTTGGTTGGGTTAGGGGTTAGGGTCCTTGTTAAGGTTCAAAGGTTAGGTTAGGGTTAGGGTTAGGGTTAGGGGGTTGGGGGGTTGGGGTTAGGGGTTAGGGGTTAGGGTCCATGGTAGGGTTCAAATTAGATTAGGGTCAAGCATGGGGTTCAAAGGTTAGGGTTAGGGGTTAGGGGGTTGGGGGGGGGTTAGGGGTTGGGGTAAGGGGTTAGGGGGTTGGGGTTAGGGGGTTGGGGAAGGGGTTAGGGGGTTAGGGATTAGGGTCCATGGTAGGGTTCAAGGTTAAGGGTTAGGGGTTGGGGGTTAGGGTTAGGGGGTTAGGGTCCTTGTTAAGGTTTAAAGGTTAGGGGTTAGGGGTTTTGGGGTTAGGGGTTAGGGTTAGGGGTTCAGAGGTTAGGGTTAGGGGTTGGGGTTTTGGGTTAGGGGTTGGTGTTAGGGGGTTAGGGTCCCTGTTAGGGTTCAAAGGTTGAGGGGCCCGGATCAGAGATCGGGTTCAAGGGTTGGGATGGGAAATTGGGAATGAGGGATTGAGTTGTGTGTAAAGTGATTCAATAAGTGCTTTTTTCTTCCTCTAACGGTTCGATACTGGATGGCTGACTGAGGATCTAGGATAAGTGCTTTAAAAAATAAGTGCCAATTCCACTCCATGCCATGGGGTACAGTGGGTAAGTGCTTCAGTTCTTTCTGCCAAAAGAAGGATAAGTGCTTAAAACATGCTTTTCACTCTATACAATAGGGTTAGGGTTAGGGTTAGGGTTTAGGGTTAGGGGTTAGGGGTTAGGGTTAGGGGTTAGGGTTAGGGTTAGGGTTAGAGGGTTAGAGTTAAGGTTAGGGTTAGGGTTAGGGGGTTAGGGTTAGGGTTAGGGTTAGGGGTTAGGGTTAGGGTTAGGGGTTAGGGTTAGGGTTAGGTTTTTGAATGTACAATGACCCCCCCCGGACAGTCCGCCAGGAACTGCCCAGTTAGATAGGGGGTCAAGGGAATGCACTGGCCGGCGCTTGTTAAGCATTGCTACAGCTCAGAAAATTATTTGTCCTCCAAGTTGCCCCCAGTTGGGTTTTGGCTGTGTTTTTTTATTTATTTATTTATTTAAATAAATGTTTGGCAGTTCAGGGTGATATGGGGAGGGGGAACAAAATTTTGGGGACAGGGTAAAGTTAGATATTGAGTAGAAGGTTGAATCTCAAGAGTCTATTGATTAATTCGTCGGATTGACTTCTGGTTTTGACTTTGATTCGTTTAGGTTTTTTGGCTGTGCTTGCTGATGTTGTGGGTTCTAGGGAGTATTCGGAGAGGTTCAGGCTGGGAGATGGGTTGAAGTTGTGGGTACTTAAGACTGAGGTTGTTATGGCTATAACGGTTATGGTTTTTATGATGAGTTTTCTTTGATAAAGCCTTATATGGGAAGTTATTCGGGAAACCAGGAGGTTGAAGTCTTTAATTTATGTGTTTGTAGGTTTGTTTGTGTATTTAGTTAATGGAATTGAGATGTGAATGTGTTTGTTCTGATAGATTTGTAGTTAGGATCGGTTGGTGATGTCAGATGGATTAAGGTTATGGTGGGTCAAGCATCAGTTATGTTTAGGGTTTATGATATGTTTTTAGGTTTCAAAGCTATACTTAGAGTAACGGTTATGTTTAGGGTTTATGATGGATTTTAGGGATCAGAGCTATAGTTAAAGTAATGGTTATGTTTAGGGTTCATGATGGTTTTTAGGGATCAGAGCTATAGTTAGATTAGTGGTTATGTTTAGGGTTTATGATGGGTTTAAGGGATCAAAGCTATAGTTAAAGTTATGGTTATGTTTAGGGTTTATGATGGATTTTAGGGATCCAAGCTATAGTTAGAGTATCGGTTATGTTTAGGGTTTATGATGGTTTTTAGGGATCAGAGCTATAGTTAGATTAGTGGTTATGTTTAGGGTTTATGATGGGTTTTAGGGATCAAAGCTATAGTTAAAGTAATGGTTATGTTTAGGGTTTATGATGGGTTTTAGGGATCAAAGCTAGGGTTAGGGTTAGGGTTGGGGTTAGGGTTAGGGTTAGGGTTTTTTAAGAATACAATGATCCCCCCCATCACAAATTCATTGCGTGGTTGAATAGGGGACCAAGGAAAGTGCACGGGCCGGCGCTTGTT